>JACEGR010000241.1:0-328580 GCA_014170235.1 Listronotus bonariensis
GATTAAACTTTCGCGGCCCACATCGATGACGTCATACGACAAGCACTAAGGCCTTTTATTTCAGTGGGTGTTGGTTAAGCATACCTAAGTTACTTGCGGTAATAACTCAAAACTGCCATGTTTGACTTCTTAAATAAAATATTAAATTTCACTAAGTGCAAGAAAAACTTTTGTGGTAACGGTAAAACTCCCTAAGTAACTTAAAACGTAAATAAATAATATTCTGTATGTGTCACTTAGTGAATTTTTTGTATGCAAAAGTCGAGACAGGATATTAATCGGTGGTGTATTTAGTCAAACCATTATTTTAGTTTAGTGAGCTAATATTATCTTCTAGTGCTTTTTGTGCAGTTATATTACTATATTTATGCACTATATGGTAAATTTCTGGGTTACAAAAGAGGTAAAATACGTACGAAAAACTGTTATTTCTGACGTTCTTTGGATAGTTTTTTTGTAAAAATTCGAAGCAACTCTTTAGATAATATACTTTTTTAGAAAGCAAAATATAAAACGTTGTAGCAAAGATTTTCTTTTTTTTTATTCAAAACAAATTTTATATAAAATTGTTAGTTCTACCTTTATACCGACGATATTATGACCCGACGTATGAGATTTTAGAGTAACGTTCGTGCACTCTCATCGTCGTTTAAAGGTAAAAGTCATTAAGTACATTTTGTTAAAAAAACTGTTGCAACATTTTAAAGTTATTAAATTAAGAAAAATGAAATAAAAAGAAAGCCGGTGAAAGGTTGCATGTTTTTGTTTTTTCATACGGTACTTCTTTTCAAGTACCTGAAGGCCTATTCTTTTGCTTTTCAGGAGCTCCTTCCTACCGGGGGCCGCTAGTGTCTGGACCCATAATTTTATGAACTTTTATCACATTTTTAGATGAAAAGCCTGCTTGTACTTTTTTAACACACCCTGTATATAAATACAGGGTGTCCGAAAATTACGCGTCAGGGTTTTGGTGGGCGATTCTGCACAGAAGTTAATGCAACAAATTTCTATACAATTTTTTCGAAAACTTAAAATTAAGGAACATACAGGACGTTGAAAAAAATGTTGTTTGATATGTTTTTAAATAATTTTTTTCTAGTGTACTGATATCCTCCACATTTTGCATACATATCACCTATGATTCTTTGTATTTACCCTATTAATTTGACGCCAGTAGTCAATGCCAAAGAGCCTTCACGGTAACAGTGCCGAATAGGGTTTTCTGCCGTTTTTAAGATTAAAAAAGTGATACTTACTGATTTTAGACCCTCTTCTAAATACAATACAAGTGGCGCTGATCCAAAATATCCCGTTTTAAATTAATTATAACTAAAGAAACTTTCGGGACCGGGGAGTGAATAGGGGTGCTGGGCGGGGTAAAATGAGTAAAATGAGTGAATGTTTGCCAAGATCACATACAGAATTAAGTAAAAATTATATTTTTTCCGAATATTTTTGATGAAAAAATAAGAAATTTAAAAGAAAATGAAAAAACTTAATTTATAACCTCAAACTAGCAAACAAGGTTAAAGAAACGTCATTTATTGAAAGTCAAATATGAAGAACATTTGGCAACATTAAAAATATGTCAAAGGGATATAAATTTTTTTTATTTCCTTAAAAAGCCAATTAAAAAAAAGAGACTTGACTAACAAGAACTAACCTGACCGTGACTTCGGTCACGTTGAATTTTATTTTAAAAAATCCTCTACATATAGAACTCGGATGCGCAGTTTCCGTTCGTCCTCGGTCGAGTTAACATGTCCGAAGGGAGTTCTTGCTAGGCTCTCGCGCGGTGTCGCACATGGTGGATGTTGAAGAGGTGTTGGTTCCCCGAGGAAGATAGGAAACTCACGCTAAATTGAAGGCATCTTTCTTCTGGAGCTAAGCGCCGTGAGCGAAGATTCCTATATGCTGACGGATTTTCTGTTTGGTATTGAACACGAGGTATTTCCCAAATGGCGGGAAATGGATGGGCGTGCCGCGAGAAGTGTCAGTTTTGACAGTGAAGGTTATGCGCAACACCGGAAGCAGTTCTTGGATTGACAGCTGACAATTTATGCATTGCATCGATTTGTTTATAGATACATTTTAGAAAATTTTTTTCTTCAACATCCTGTATATATGTTAATTTTGAGTTTTCGAAAAAATTGTGTAGAAGTTTGTTACATTAATTTTTCGTGGAGAATCGCCCACAGAAATCCTGACGCGTAATTTCCGGACACCCTGTATACTGAATTAGAATTGCATAAATTTTTTTGGAAAATGTAGTTTTCTTACCACAGTTCATTTATTTGCGTTTTGTGAATGGAAAATGTAATAGTCAAAGGTTAAAACCAATAAAATAACATACTTGACTTTTTTATTAGATTATGAGTTGAAATTTATGAACTCAATTATTCTATTGCATTTTTAATTACCAATCGACCTTTTAATTTAATTGTATTAAAAGTACAAGTAGTATTTGCATTTTGTTTTTGACGATGTTATTAGAAGCCATTATTTAGGAACAAAGAGTTTAATATTTTAAGTTTTTAATTATTTAATTTTATGATATGGTTTTTGGTAAAACGATTTTTAATTAAAATGAAAAAAGCGTCTATCGCAAATGATATAGAAAATGGATTTATTAAAGATAATATGTTGTAAATTGGTAAGGCGGAATTATTTATTTGATGGTATTTTGTTGGGTACATGCCAAACTATGAAAAATGAGCTTAGAAACTAAAAAAATAAAAAATTGACGTTTTGGGGCAAGTCTACCATCGTTATCAAAATTAAATTGAATAAGAATTAAAACTTAACTAATATTTGAGTTTAAAATTTTAAGTTTAAGGTTAGGGATATTCTGGCAATGGGCGATTTTAAAAGATTGTCAGAATATCCTTAACAATAAACTTAAAATTTCAAAAATTTTAAACTTAACTATGGGGGTTTTCTTAATTTTTATTTTTATTTAGTTTATTCTTAATAACAGGTGCAGACTTGTCACCGAAGTGTCGATTTTTAGTTTTTAATTTAAATTTTGTGGGTTTTCTGGGTTGGTTTTTATTTTGTTTTAGGTGAAGCGGTTCCTTTTTCATAGTTTTGCTTATACTCAACAAAATTTCATCAAATAATAGATTTTTAAATATGTCTTTGTTAACGTGATGCCAACCAAAATCGGATGTATGTTAATAGTAATGCATAATCATGCAAATACACGTACGGGGATTCATTTATATGTATGGATTTTCGTTGTATTTTAATATCCACTTACATCATACAACAGTAACTAAAAATAAATAAAAAACTTCCTGTGTAAAAGTTTCATATCTTTTAAACATAAGATACAAATAATTTAGTTACGACTAAAAAAATGATTTTTTATAGGAACACCCTGTATGTTTTATAATTTTATTATCTATGCAATTTTTTTAGCAAAAAGTGTGTTCAATTTTAAGTTTAAAATAAATGCTGGAAATTGATTTTTGGGCTGGCTAGTGTAAATGCGACTATTATTGATTTATTTTCGTGTAACACAAAAATTATATTATAATTTTAACAAGTTTTTAAATTATGAAAAAAAAGTAATAAAACCAAAAAAGTTAAAATATTTTTCTAAATTGATTTCGGATATACTCTCTTTAGTTTTTATTATTTTTTTGTAGTCTTTTTTAAATTTTTATCTGTAAAATATAACTTTCTAATTATTTTTTTTTGTTTCAGGTCTTTGCACGGGTAAGTAACTTTTAATTTTGGAGCATAAGGAATATCAGTTTTAAACGAGCATAATCTGCTTTCCTTCTGGTTTTTTACAGATTATATGCAATATACAGCGTGTATACTTAAGTTCCATATCGATACCGTAATTCGCAAATCGGCTAACTCCATTTTCCTTTAAAATAAAAGATAGTTACTTGGACTATTATAAAATATAAATCTAAAAGAATTTCTATGGTTTCTTTATTTAAAAGGAAAGTAGGTACCTTTATTTTTCATATTATATAAAATTGTTATAAAGAAAAGATGTTTTTAACTGAATTAATAATTTTTTCTGATATAGCGAACGTTTATGCAACTTTTCTTTGTTTTGACCATTCTTAAGCTTTCTTCACATTTTACAGTTCAAAATCAATGTGCACTAATGTACATACTTAAGTTTTACCCGTTAACGCATCATTTTTTTTTAAAGGGTCAAGTTTGCATATTTAAATGTTATTTTTAATCCCAAACATCTTTTTTAAGCCCGATATGGCAGTTTTTTAATACACACGATCAAATTTGCGCGCAATCTTTGGTTTTTTAACAGTTTTGCATGATCGTGTATACCCCGGTTTACAGTGTAAGTTTTCTTCGATGCACAGGGATCTCAGAAACCGCTGCATCTATAGAGATGGTTAAATGGGATAATAATTGTAGTTTTTAATGCTTAGTTTCATTACTTTTTGTTTGAAATTAATTATAATTTTTTTATGTTAAGTCGTTTTACTGTACTAAAAGCTAAAAATAAATCGGTAAGTTTAGTCCTAACTACTAGCCTAGCCTAGTTAATCCTAACTATACCAAAATGCACCAATTTTCTTATCAATCTGGGGTTTTGATTAGACAAATAATAAAGTCGTGGGGCGTAGCGTATCCAGAGTAAATATTATGATTGAAATTTTACGACAACGATTTTATTTTTTGTCTGACCCAAAACCCAAGATTGATGAGAAGATTGGTGCGATCTGGTAGCTAAGACTTACCAAATTATGTTTTAGCTTTTAGTACATTAACTACATTTAAGGACGTTCCCAAGGAGTACTGCGGACCATTAAAGTCTCCAGAGGCGTCGACACATCTCGAAGTTATTTATAAATTTTTTCTCCTCCTATTGTAGAGAATATATTTGTTTTAAAAAGTTTTTAAGGTTATATATTTGCTTTCAAATAATTTACAACAATGACATCGTAATTAAAGAATGGCAGATTTGTTTGGAAAAAAGTGATAAAATTAATATTAGTCCAGACGGTATACCTAATTGCAAAACAAAATTGCCTTACAGCAAACGTATAAAATAGTTTTGTTAAGTGTATCCTAACTATGTAATCAAAACACTTCCAGACCAAAACAGTGCGTTAGGGGGTAAAGAGGGAGGGTGGTTTTTAAGGGTAAAAATGTTTTTTGCAATTTCAAGGTAAATATTAACTCCTATTCAAAAAGTTAAATGTAAAAGTTATCGACCTTAAAAAGACCTACAACTTATGTAATAACTAGTTTTACCTTAACCTCAAAAATTTTTCGAGAAAAGTAGAAAAACGGTTTTTTCGGTTTTTTATTTTTATTTTTTACAAAAATACCTAAAATAAACAAGTTTGCATTAAAGGCTATTTTTAATTCAAAAACATTTTCTTTTACATAAAAATTTTTGATATTTTGAAAAATAATAGTACTTCTCTTGAGCAAAATTCACATTTTCTGAGCTACCATAAAACATTTTTCCACAAAACAGTATTTAGAGGTTTTTAGGGTGGGGAATCGAAATATGCTAATGCTTTTGTGGTAAAATGTAGAATTCTCCCATATTTTTTGGACCAAAAAGGTATACCTTATAAATATCGCTACGAGCAACCGTTTTTGGAAAATTTTAGATTAAACCTTTTATTTCATATAAAAGTTGGCCATTACATTTATTTCCGCCATATCTAGGCCTACTGGTAGTGTTCAAAAGGTCTTTAAAAGATGCAACCACAAATTCTTTGGACCAAAATACAACGATCTAATGCAATTTATCTTAGTCAAAACTTTGCTGGTTTGCAAGAAACAGGGTGTTCAAGTCAAAAATACAGGGTGCTTCACAACTTATCCGACGAACTTTAAGGGCTAACTCTACAATAAAAAATATGAAAAAACTTTATATGAAATATGCCCTAAACGTCTCAGTTTTTCAACTACAGGGTGTTAAAAATAAAAAAATGTGTTTTTTTTTATTATAACTTTTATACCAATTTAGATATTTGTGAAGGGCCGCCTGCTATGCACCATGAGACATTTTTTGGCATACAAGAAAAAAATTTACCAGTGTCGTTCATGAGGGGTTTTACGGTACATATTTTTAGGAAAACAATGGTGCCCCACTGCATTTTTCTAAAAAAATATTTTTAAAGTTCTTTTTAGTTTGACACAAATTTGATCTCTTGACTTTTTTATTTGATGCACGGTTTTCGCGTAAATAAATAAAAACTATTTCTGGGCATGGTCAAATCCCTATCTAAATAATGAATAAATATCGAAGGTAATTTTTCACTGTAGAATTTGGTCTTTTACATACGAAATGACCGTGTACAGAAATGGTTTTTCTTTATTTACGAGAAATCGTGCATCAAATAAAAAAGTCAAGAGATTAAATTTGTTCCAAACCTAATAGGAATTTTAAAATTTCTTTTATTTCAGAAAATTTAGTGGCGTACCATTTTTTAATTAAAAAATAGTTTACTTAAACCTCTCATGGACGACACTGATATAAATTAATATTTTTCTTGTATGTCAAAAAATGTATTTTGATACATAGGAGGCGCCCCTTATTTTTTTTTATTTTAAAATTGGTATAAAAGTTATTACAAAAAAACACATTTTTTAAATTTTGAACTGTAGTTCAAAAACGATAACATTTAGAACATTTTTCATATTTTTATTGTAGAATTAGCCGTTAAAGTTTGTTGGATAAGTTGTGAAACACCCTGTATAAATAAAAAATTTGACACATTGAATTTCGCAAGCCAGCAACCTTTTGACTAAGCTAAATTGCATTAGATCGTTGTATTTTAGCCCAAATAATTTGTGGTCGCATTTTGTACAGACTTTTTGGACACTATCAGGTGACCTAGGTAAAGCGTTAATTAATGCAATGGCAAACTTTTGTATGAAAAAAAATCTAAAATATTTCAAAAATGGTTGCTCGTAGCGATATTTATTAAGTATACCCTTTTGGTGCAAAAAATTTAAAAGAATAAAAATTCTTTACAGAAATTATAATATACAGAAGTAAAAAAGTTATGACACTCTGAATCTAAGCAATAAACTGCAGGTGGCTCTCTCTACATTTTACGACAAAAACATTAGCATAATTTAAATTGGGTATTTATTAGTTTTGGACCATAAGACAGCTTTTGCGAAAAGGTCGTTTTAAAATTAAAAAATGTTTGGTCTATTTGTCATCTTGTAACACCTATCCTGGGACACACTGTATAGTTTTAATTATGCGGTAATTCTTGGTATTAACAAATGTAAACAATATTCTTTATTATTACTGAAGATTGGATTATTAATTAAATTATTAATAACATATTTTATGGAACTATCTACAATCTACGATTGCGTTCGTATACATAGCAAGCCGTGTGTCTGGGGAAGTGTTTAGGCCCTTCTGATTGGTCTGGCTCCTTGCAATTAGTTCCCTAAGTAATATATATAAAAATTAGGACTGAGATTGTAATTAAAGTTACATTATTTTTTTGGAAGTTTTAAAGCACCTCGTATAAATTATGGCCGCCGAAATGAGTCTGGTATCAGACGAGAATTAATTATACATTTTTAATTAAATAAAAATTAAAATATACATAAAAATCAGCACTGAGATTTAAAGAAAAGTAAGTACTATTCTTATCTACTTTTAGCAACTTCACGCTGGAAAATATGCACATTCTATTTCTACGAAAATAAAGAAGGTCTGGGGCCCTGGGACTATTAGGGAAATTATTTAGTATCTGACAATTTAATTTTGTAATTTAACGGAAAAAGTTAAAGTTAAAAACGATTGTTTAGTAGTTATTTGAAATATTATTAAGTTAAAAAATACTTTACTTAGGTGCATGAATTTCCGGGAAATAAATACTTATTTTTTCCCAAGGAAAAAAGTAATTTTATGAAAAGTCACACTTTAGTACCTGTTAACAGCGATACAATGTCAAATTTTTTTCCCGCCACGGAAAAAAATAAATTCTTTTCCAAAATAGCAATTTTGAATCTTGCTGTATTAGTACGAGATCCGGCTGCTTAAATCCTCACCTATCTGTTTAAGACTAGATTACACCAGGGTTGCCTCAAAAATTTGGCCGCAAGCAGGGGCTGCCATAATTCGAATTAATTTTTTCCCAGTCCGGGCATGGAATGGGAAATGCGAGCACTGCTTTATGTTGTAAGGACACAGTTTTTTTTTTGAAATTGATAGATAACTATAGAAAGTACATTTTAAAATATTTTCGTAATGTACAGGGTGTCCCAAAAGCGCAAAAGATATCAAGGTTATATACACAATGCATTTCTTTTATGTCCCCCCTTTTATTTTTTGGACGGATCAATTTTTAAAAGTAAAACTTTTGGATATGCAATTGATGATTGATGAAATTATCAGATAACAATTTTAAGATGGCGGCTGGGCGCCATCTTGGAAAAATAAAATAAAATGGAAAGGGGGACTTGTGGTACATCATTTTAAAGCTCTTGATGAGTACTTTATAACCCTGGAACATTGGGTCAATATCTTTACCTTATATAAATGGGCGGTACTTTAAAAATGATCTTAATGCTAGTTTTGGATGACCATATTGTCGAAACGAATAAAGCTAGATGTACCAAATATACTTTTAAAGATCTTTTTAATGGTTATTACAAAGTGCTTTATTTAAAAAAAATTGCCACCCTTTTATATTATCACCAATATAAGGTACCATTAAAAAGTTATTTAAAAGAGCTTTAAGAAAATACCACATTAGGTACGTATAATTTTATTAGTTTCAGTAATATTACCATCAAAAACAGGTATTTAGGTAATTTCTAAAGTACCGAAATTTTATAGTAGGTAAAGATATTCCATTTATTTTTTTTTCAAGATGGCGCCAGCCGCCATCTTAAAATATTCATCTACCAATTTTACTCTAAAATATAGTATTTATGCATCAGTTGCATATCCCAAAGTTTTCTTTTTGTAAATTGATTCGTTTAAAAAATAAAATGGGGGAGTTAAAGAAATGCACTGTAAACAGCGTGTCTTCGGAAGTTCTAACCAAATGAAAAACTTTTTATTTATCCTAATAAATAAAAAATTTTTCAGTTTTTTAGGAAAAAAGTGCATCTTTATAAAAAGTCCTGCCAAATGAGAAAATACATTTCCACAGAAATCATTGTATGTTAGATGTGCAGGGTGGCTTAAAAAGACTTTTTACCAAGTTAACATACAGCATATTTCCTACCAACGGCACAAAACTTAAAAGATAAATTTATTATGTCATTTTATAAAAGTTCCCATAAACATATGTCCTTTCTAAAATACAGCTTAAATATTTCTTTTATTGCAGTTCCTTACACGTAGTGCCTCACTTATGCACCCTTATACGGTCCAACTTGAGAAGCCCTGAACTTTCCACTTTGTTCGTTCCTTTACCCCTAGAGTTGTAGACAGTGTAACCTGCTATATTCGGACGTCTTTCTTTTTCCTCCCATTTTTTTTTCACCCTTTCGGGGTCATCCCACCCAGGTCCGACGACCGCCCCCTAGGTGGTGCACTGCAGCCTGAAGGCTTATTGTACCTTGACCCCTACTCCTTCTCATTCACACACCATTCATTCCATAACTTGGATGGTTGTTGCTCGGTCCGCTTCCCCGAGCAGAAACACCGTGTGCCGCTGCCAAAAACACCGCTGTCGCCGGACTGTAGGGTTTGTTGAGTATTAATAGAATTTCACGTTACTTTTTAAAAACTATTTATTTTTTAAAAACAAATACAATATTTAACTTGTTAAAAGTGGAACAAAGAACATGACAACTTGTTGTTTTGCGCGTCGCTTGGAGACAGTCTCTGTCGCCGTCGGGAGTTCCTGCACAGCGCTGCCACGGTCGCGCTCGATCATCATCGTGTATTTTCGTCGAGGAGAGCCAATGGTTGAATAGTTCAGGACCGTAGTAGTATGATTAAATTATTAAAGTTTTTAATATATTATGGTAAACCGAACATATCGCCCCCTTGAAAGCCTTAAGGCTTTAAATAAGGTTTGTTTGTCACTGTGAGTCACTTTGATTCGGTAAAACACATATTTTAGCTACCGGTCTTTTAAATGTCCCAGAATTAGTTTTTATGTCCACTGTACGTACAATACCGTCGAGCCCAGGATACAGTTTTGTTATTCGACCGAGAGCCCACTTTAGAGGAGGCAGTCCACTGTCTTTAATCAACACTAAAACACCAACTTTAAGGACTTGTTGATGATTTTCTTTCCATTTAGTACGTGTCTGTAGATTTGAAATATATTCCTTGGACCATCTACTCCAAAAGTGTTGTACAATTTGCTGCATTCGTTGGAAGCGGGAAAGCTTGTTTTCATTTATATCAATGAAGTTAGCTTCAGGAGTCGTAGTGAGGGACTGGCCAATAATAAAGTGCGCAGGTGTTAAGGAAGTAGGGTCATTAGGGTCATCAGAAAGAGGACAGAGAGGTCGGGAATTTAAACAAGCCTCTATTTGGCATAAAACCGTATTAAATTCTTCAAACGTAATTGCCGCATTTCCAACCACTCGTTTTAGGTGATATTTCACTGACTTAACGCCAGTCTCCCAGAGACCACCGAAGTGTGGTGCCCTTGGAGGTATAAAACTCCAATTAATACCATCATTTGTCAAGTTTGCTCCAATGTCAGAACCATAATTTTGTAAAAAGACTTAAGTTCATTGTTTGCGCCCACATAAGTGGATCCATTGTCTGACAAAATACTAGAGCATTTACCTCGACGGGCCATAAATCTTTTAAGAGCTGCTATGAAACATTCAGTTGTTAAATCGCTTACTAGTTCGAGATGTATTGCCTTTGTAGCTAGACAAATAAAAAGAGACACATATGCCTTAAAAGTCTTAAAATTGCGACCCTTTCTGTCTCGAAGTAAAAAGGACCAGCATAATCTGCACCAATGTTTTGAAAAGGTCTTGCAGGAGTTATTCGAGATGCAGGAAGGTCACCCATAAGGTATTTTTCAGACTTAGCGTTAAACCTAAAGCATCTAATACAGTCATGAACAATTTTTCTAACCATATTTCTTCCGGAAATAGGCCAGTAGCATTCTCTAAGGGAAGCCAATAAGGCTTGAGGACCAGCATGTAACAATTTAAGGTGCTCATGTCGAGCTATTAAAATAGTTAGAGGATGCTTTGGTGGTAAAACAGCAGGATGTTTTTTGTCAAAGTTATAGTTTGAATTTTGAATTCGCCCACCTGCACCTACTCGAATTAATTTAGTAACAGGATCAAAAAATGGATTTAATTGTGCAAGTTTGCTCTTAGAATCCACAGAAGAGGATTTAAGTAAGCATTTGTATTCGGTAGGAAAAGCTTCGATTTGAGCTAATCGAATAAGCTGATTAAGTGAGTTTTCTAACTCCTGCGGAGATAAAGCACCAAGTTTTCGTAAATGAGAATTTTCAAATTTAATTTGAGCGTTATTTTTAAATCTCAGTAAAAGTGCAAATATTCTTATAAGTTTGGTCAAAGTAGAATAAGTCGTAAATAGAGTAAATGTGTCTTTAGGTGTGTTTGAAACTAGTAAGGTAGTTGTTGTATTACGAATATCTGGAAGTTTTGATTTATTTACAAACGATGTTTGGTCTGGCCATTCTTCTGGTGAAGAAAGAAGCCACTTGGGACCATGAAACCAAAGTAAACAATCGAGTAACTTTAAAGGTGGCATCCCCTAGTAAGGCAGTCGGCAGGATTGTCCATTGAATTTACATACCTCCATGGGTTGCCTTCAGATAAATTCTGTATCTGAGAAACTCGATTTGCTACAAATATTTTTAATAAATGTGGAGAAGTTTGAATCCAGGCAAGTACTATAGTGGAGTCGCACCAGTAAAATATAGAATCAAATTTAAGTTTCATGGAATGTTTAATTTTGTCAACGAGTTCAGCCAATAGGAGAGCCCCACAGAGCTCAAGTCTAGGTATGGTTGTCTGCTTAATGGGAGCTACTCTAGTCTTAGCACAAAGAAGATTAGAAACACAATTGCCAAAAGAATCAGTACAACGTATGTATAAACATGCCCCAAATCCAGTTTCTGCTGCGTCAGAGAAACCATGTAGCTGAATTGAAATCGGATTGGTGCATAGAACATGTCTTGGAATTTTTAAACTGTTTAATTGTGTTAACTGTGTTCTGTAAGTAGCCCAAATTGTATGTAAATCCATAGGAATGGATTCGTCCCATGATGTTTTAAGTTTCCAAAGTTTTTGTAAAATAATCTTGGCAGTTATTGTTACAGGTGACAAAAGACCTAATGGGTCAAAAACTTGTGCTATAGAAGATAAAATTTGACGTTTAGTAATCTTGTTGGAAAATTCAGATTTGGAAATAGTGTATTCCAACGTATCAGCAGAAGAGTTCCAAAGTAAACCTAGAGTTTTGTTAGGTTCAGATTGACCTAGTGACAGAATGCTATCGTCATTACTATCAAATTCGATGGATTTCTCATTGCTACGCCATTTCCTGAGGGAAATCCAAATTTTTCAAGAACAGAAGATATGCCTTTTTTAATGGCCTTAACTTCATCAATGGTTTGACCACCAGTTAATAGGTCATCAACATAAAAATCATGTAAAATAATAGAACTAATATCAGGATTGTCATTGCTGCAAATATGTGCAACTTCATGTAGTGAACGTATAGCTAGAAATGAGGCGGACGCCGTCCCATACGTCACTGTATTTAGATGGTAAACAGAAATTTTATCATTGGCATTAAAACGCCAAAGAATTTTTTGTAAAGATCGCTGTCGGCACTTAAAACATAAGGGTATTGTCGAAAACGTATAAGAATAGAAAAAAGGTCGTCCTGAATAGTAGGACCTATCATCATCAAGTCATTTAAAGAGTATCCAGAACTAGATTTTGCCGAGCCGTCAAAAACAACTCTAACCTTTGTTGTTGTAGAGTCTGCTTTAAAAACAGCGTGATGGGGAAGAAAGAATCCAGAATTGTCGTTTTGATTTAGATCTAATGTCATGTGATTTAAATTAATGTATTCTTGCATAAATTTGCAATATTGAAGTTTTAATTCAGGGTTTTTATCAAGTTTTCTTTCAACATTTAAAAAACGTTTGGTAGCGTTTGTTTTAGAATCACCTAATTTGTTTACAGATTGCTTAAGTGGAATCGAAACTATAAATCTACCATCATCATTTTGTTTTACATTCCCAGAATGTATCTGCACCAATAAGTAGGTCTACTGGACCAGACTGGTTAAATTCTGGATCAGCGAAGTATAAATTTCTAGGAATATGTAAATTAGATAAATCAAAAGAAAAAGAAGGAATGTTGCCTGTTATCTTAGGTAATATTAAAAATGAAAGTTGTTTTTCGAAGTTCGTAATTGTCGAATAAATTTTAGTATGCACCCTGTAAGTTATAGTTTCACTGGTTTGGTTTATTCCAGAAATAGAAAGTTTTAATTTTTCCTTAGAAAGTTTTAGAATGTTGGAAAGATGTTCTGACATGAAATTTGATTGACTACCGTTATCAAGTAAAACACGACATGTGTGTAGATTACCAAAATGATCAAGAATTTTAACAATAGCGGTAGAAAGTAATATTTGCTGTGGGGAATTTAAAGTATTAATTGTTAACGTAACAGGTGACTCGGTTGAATTGCTCACCTCCGTAGTCTGTGGTATATTTTGTTCTTTATGTGAATTATTATTGTTAGGATTTTTGTTTGCATATATTTGTTTATCGATATTTTGAAAGTGCAAAAGTGTGTGGTGTATTTGACCACATTTTCTACAGCCAGCTGACCTGCATTCTTTAGTTGCGTGTCCAGCACAAAGACAATTAACGCATAACCTTAAATGTTTGGCTGTATTTAATCGTTCAAATGAATTCAGTTTCAAAAAGTCAGGACAAGTATAAATAAGATGCTCTTGTTTACAAAAATAACATTTATTTTTATTTGTTACAGACACAAAAGTTTTGTCATTTTTGTGTATATACCGTGGATTTGAAGCTTGAAGTTGTGGTTTAAGGTTATTACCTTGATCTAAAGATTCTAAAATTCTACAACGTTCTTTGAAAAAGTCAGTAAATTCTTTAAGTGTAGGTAATGAATTTTGTGAGGTATTTTCACACTCCCAAGCACGGCGTGTCACATTATCAAATTTTGAGGAAATAAGGTAAATTATGAGAGCGTCCCAATTATCTGTCGGCATTTTTAAAGCCTTTAGAGCATTTATGTGTCTTTGCAATCCATCTAAAAGCGATCGAAGTCCCTGATGTGATTCTTTTGTTAAAGAAGGCAAATTAAATAGCGCCTTTATATGATTATTTACCAGAAGTTGCTTATTTTCGAAGCGTTCTTGTAGTAAATGCCACGCGACACTGTAATTAACATCAGAAACTTCGAGTGAGCCGATTGTTTCAGCAGCTATGCCCGTTAAGGAAAGTCTCAAATAATGACATTTCTGTACGTCAGAAAGTAAATTGTTACAATGTATTAAAGAGGAAAATGAGTCCCTAAAAATAGCCATTGATCTAATTTTCCGTCAAATTTCGGTAAATTTATTGGCGGCAATTTTACACTAGAAAGATCTACATTATTAGAAACACCAGATGCAGATTGAGATCGATTATCTAAACTTAAACGCCCTGTATTATTAGTCGCAGAAGGAGGTGGTAAACTATGTTCAAATAAAAACTTTTTACTTCTGCAGTAATTTTAAAAATTTATTTTCAAAATCTTCCCTCTCTGGGGCGTGTACTGTGTCATAATTTTTGTCACAATCTACATCGTTATTTTCTATGACAAGTTGAGCAGTGTTAAATTGGTCAAAAAGTTGCTCAATTCGTAATAATGGTAATTTTCTAGAAACCGGCTGCAACTCCGATTTTGACGAAATTTGGTATACGGGGGTTTTTGGGGCGCTGATCACGAATCTGAAAGAATTATTTGGCGGTCGCGTTTCGTTCTCGAGATATCCATCATCAAAATTGATATTTGAACTAACCTTATTTTCACTATATTCCCCCTTCTTTTTGCACACAATTCTTGATTTAAAGCTGAAGTGTCACACAATATTTGATTTTCACCTTTTAAAACCCCGTTTTTCTACGTTTTTACATTATTTTTGAATTAAACTGCGTGGCTTTTCTTTGATAATCCGGCAACCATACATACACATAGGGCTTCATGGCAAACTGGGATAAAAATGATTCAAAGTATAGCTATGCAGTTTAATGCAAAAATAATGTAAAAACGTAGAAAAACGGGGTTTTAAAAGGTGAAAATCAAATATTGTGTGACACTTTAGCTTTAAATCAAGAATTGTGTGCAAAAGAAGGGGAATATAGTGAAAATAAGCTTAGTTCAAATTTGAACTTTGATGATGGATATCTCGAGAACGAAACGCGACCGCCAAATAATTCTTTCAGATTCGTGATCAGCGCCCCAAAAACCCCGTATACCAAATTTCGTCAAAATCGGAGTTGCAGCCGGTTTCTAGAAAATTACCGTAATAATCGACTGTGCAATTCACTAATGTTACAGTCGTCTGTATCCTTTACAGAGTTAAAATAATTTGAAAATCTAGTAATAGTACTTTTGATAGACCTACGTTCGTTTTTAGCCTGATCTGCCATTGTAGCAAGAAGTAAACAAATCGGTTAAATGTGTAAGATTGTATGAAAAAGAAATAATTAACCAAATTTGTGTAAAATACCACCCAAACCAGTGGTGAAAATGGCAAATTGTAATGTAAATTAAGTAAAATAAAAACTAAAAACAAACAGAGGCTTAAAAATGTCAGGAAATATAGGAATAAAGGAACGCACTGTACTTTGCGTTGTAACACAGTAAAAATCTCTGACCTTGTAGTCCTAGTTATTCTCAGCCCTCGAAGAAGACGTCCACACAAAACACCGTTTTGCTCATCCGCGTCTCAAATCACCTTCCAAAGCGCCGATACAGTCAGGCGCGCGGAGTTCCAATCGTCCAGCTCAAGTCGTCAGCCTGCGTATAACCGCGTGTCTGGTATTTTCTGCCTTTAATTAAGCACAATATCCGGCTCGAAGGACCATTTTTATGTAGGGTTTGTTGAGTATTAATAGAATTTCACGTTACTTTTTAAAAAACTATTTATTTTTTAAAAACAAATACAATATTTAACTTGTTAAAAGTGGAACAAAGAACATGACAACTTGTTGTTTTGCGCGTCGCTTGGAGACAGTCTCTGTCGCCGTCGGGAGTTCCTGCACAGCGCTGCCACGGTCGCGCTCGATCATCATCGTGTATTTTCGTCGAGGAGAACCAATGGTTGAATAGTTCAGGACCGTAGTAGTATGATTAAATTATTAAAGTTTTTAATATATTATGGTAAACCGAACACCGGACACCCATCCAAATTATGGGCGCGCATTCCACTGCTTAACTCCGGAGATCGACGCTCGCCGATACAACCGAAGCCGCCACAAGCGCGCCTTCCATACTTTGTTGCACATGTTCGTCATTGTAACAAAATGATCGAGAAATAAGGCTGTGTTCTCGAAAAATGTTTTAAATTTTAACCCCCGTTAAGGGAAATTTGTTATTTTTTGCCTTATTTTATTATATTTATTGTTTTATGTTTAATGAAAAACAAATTTTAAATTGTATGACTTGTTTACGCACTCCAGAGGTATGGCTCCTGCTTGACAAGGAACACTGATGATGGTTTTACCGAAAGCGCTCTGCTATGCATCTTAGATTTTATTTAAAGTTTGCACAAAATACAAAAGTTTAATTTCTTCTTTCTTCCCTTTACACTCTTACGTGCACACAGCCACATCCATTCCATTTAATTAAGGGAATTCAAAAAGATATTTTTCCCAATTATTTTATTTGTTAAAGTAATATTTTCTCGAATTTGGACCACCCTGTATATTATATGGTTTGGTAAGTAAACATTTTTATAAATTAAAACTAATGTTTTATTATATTAAAAATTTTAAAAAATAAAAAATTTCCTTTTTTGACATTTGTATTTGGCCCCCAGGTCTTTTTACATAAATTTTGATCTCAGTAGACAAAGAAAACGCAAACAAATGGTTTTAATTTTAATTTGTTTTATAATATGCTGCGAAAGGTAATTTGCAGACCTTTTTGATACCAGTCCTTTTATTACTTTGGATTTATTTCTTACTTTAGCTCCGTGAGTGGTCCCCCAATGGTCCCAAGGAGTTTTCGCACCGGACATTTGCCCGGTTGCCCAGTCCGACACTGTATAAAGACCCTTTTACATGGTCATATCCGTTCTTAGTTTTTCAGTTTGTTTTAAGTTTTAGTCGAATTGTCAGTTTCCTCTATTTTTCTTTTTTTTTACACAGTTTAACTGAAACTGAAAATGAACTGAGACAAGATATGACGGTGTAAAACTAATGTTTTCTACAGTTTCATTCGTACTATAGAAAAAAGTCATGTTGGTGGTTAAAATATTAGTCCGAAACAAAAGAAAAACTAGACCAATATAGCTTTATTGTTGTATTATAGATTAATACAAAAATAAAAATAAAAGTTTATTATATTAATTTATTTAATATAATAAAAAAATCATTATTTAACATAGTTCTTTTCTTTTATGTACATTATTGTTTTCAGTGTATCACTGTGCTGGATATCGTGACCAAAAATGTGGGATTTGTACTGGTAAACAAATGGAAGCTTATAAAAAGCTGACTGATGATGATGATGAAAACGAACTGTATAGAACACCATACATACTCCAAAATCCAGAAGTTAGGACGAATTTTGGTAATGTAAGTTTTTAAAGCATTAACTAGTACTAAATATGACTGTGATAAAAGTGTAAATGGGCCAATTAACTATTTTTTGTTCAAGTTTAAACATTTTCATATTTGGTCAGTTTAAACCAAAACATTTTTTGGGTACCCTATTTAACCACACATATTTACTACTAGCTATGATTCCCGGCTTCGGGAGTTAATATGAGATTACGTGGTAGTTGAAATAAAAAAATAAACTATGACGTAAAAAGTAAAAAAAATTATAGAACACACAACACAATCTTTTAAATTGATAATGAATAACTAAAATTATATCGCTTTAACTTCAAAATAAAACTTAACTACTGCTGTATAAATACACAAAATGTAATAACTTTAGTATAGTAACCAATGTAATGTAAGACTTTATTGAAATTGGAATTTAAAATTTCTCGCCATTACTACACATGCTGCAATTGCTCGCTGCACCTTTCGAAACGCAACCCAAATAACCGTTGTTCTGAATGAAGTTCAAATACTCGACAACAGATGGCGCCACTACACTTAATTTCCAAGTTGAAGGGTTGGAAGAGTCCCTATATCTTTAAAAATACGCACTTTAGGGTAAAACGGGAACTTTCTTGTTCGAGGGGGATAAAGGGCTATCACACTATATAAGTCCCTTTATCGTATCGGGACTCCTTTTCAAGTTTTATCGGCACGCACATTTTATCAACTTAGTTTTATTATATACTAGCTATGATTCCCGGCTTCGCTCGGGAGTTGATATGAGACCCAAATAACCGTTGTTCTGAATGAAGTTCAAATACTCGACACCAGATGGCGCCACTACACTTAATTTCCAAGTTGAAGGGTTGGAAGAGTCCTTATATCTTTAAAAATACGCCCTTTAGGGTAAAACGGGAACTTTCTTGTTCGAGGGGGATAAAGGGTTATCACACTATATAAGTCCTTTTATCGTATTGGGACTCCTTTTCAAGTTTTATCGGCACGCACATTTTATCAACTTAGTTTTATTATATATAATGATATAATGATAAGTTAATTCCTGTTTTGTTTGACATAAAATTAATATCTTCCTAATCATATTTCTTATTGGTTTGTTTTTAAAAATGTATATTTTTTTGCATTTAATGAAAATGTTTTTCCCCTCCCCCGCCCCTGGACGGTGGTTACCACTTCTAAAATTATTAAGCATTTTAAATATATTAGTCTTTTTCAGCAAATATAGTCTTTAAACTGGGCCTTAAGCCCTCCCCCTTAAAATAAGCGATTAGTTGCGCATCGATTGCATCGTATTCTCGATGAACTTCTTATTTTAATGATATATCATAAAGGTGTTTCCTTTTGTAATGGGTCTCAGAGAATAATTTTAAAGAAAATCAATTACCGCCACCGCATTAAATATTTTTTTTGCTAAGTAGGCTGTGGAAATAAAAAAATAAAATAAATTTTCTTTTACGGGGATTATTATATTATTTTATTTTCTTTAATAAATCACTAACATTTCGTAATTTCAATTTTTAATGTAATAGATAACAGACAATTTGACATTTTTCAAACATTTTAAATAGAAACTCCCTTTCTAATGACGTATCACAACTATATCACAACATATTATTGTTTATTTTCAAGATGGTAGCTTTAGAACGTTTATTTATGAATTCAGTTATTCGGATGTCATGAATAAATAATCTATGGCCGCCATTTTGAAAATAAACATTATGTTGTGATATGTCATTAAAAAGGGATTTTAGTGTAGATTTAAAAATAAAATAAAATAGTGGTGTTTTTGGTAACTACTGCTTTATAGTAATGTTTATAAGATTTTTTATATTCAAGATGGATATTTATTTTAATTTTTTATAAGTTTTAGTTTATATATTTATTACTTGTACATTTTTAGCTTCTAATTAATTTTTACCTGGAAAATACGCTGTCTCGACGATTCAGTCCCTTAATTGTGACTTGCTTTACCACTGTACTTGAAGCCGTAAAAGGCATATCTATTACAGAAAAGATTGAAGATTTTTATAAGTTTGGCATTGTGGAACATTGGATAGACTTTTCAGCAGGTAAATAGAAAAAAATTATTTAGTATTTAGGGGTAATTTTAAAAGTACCGCAATTTTGTAGTAGGTGAAGGTATTGACTTTACAGTGTGTCCCAGGATCGGTGTTACAAAAAGACAAATGTATATATATTTAAAATTAATAAATTTCCTTTCTGTTTCCTCTGGCCCATTATTTAAGTTGTAGTTCGTAATGTAAAAAAATGACAATAAATCCATATCCCAAAGTTTCATTTTTTTAAATCGATTCGTTCAAAAAATTAAAGAGGGGGGCAATAAAGAAGTGCACTGTATATAACCAATACACAAAATTAAGCGGTCGAGATATAGTACAATGTGTTGCATTTTTTATTTATTTTAGTGTTGAAATTATCGTATGTTGAACATTATAATGCTATAAGAATAGTTTTTTATTATTTCCATATTACATAATATGTAGTAATTTTTTTTATTCCTTTTTTTCACGAAATAAAAATAAAAATATTATTATATTTTTAAATTAATTACTTTAAAACCGTTGTACAAATTAAAGGGAAAAAAAGAAATTACAACGTTACAGGGCAGCATAGTTTTATAAATAAGTTTGCTAAAAAAAACAAGAATATGATTAGGCAAAAATACGCCTCATGTTTAACTAAATTACAATAAAAACATGTTTTAGGTTTTTTATTTCACTATTCTTTTATCTGTTTTTAATTCCTTTGATCCCAATGTAGGATAAATAATTTGGCAGACACTATATGGCTAGTTTAAAATTGTCAATATATCATTAAGGTGTTTTTATTGTAAAAACGCCAATGTTAAAATACTTGAAACAAATTCTAGTCAAGGTTGAATGTTTTCAAGATGTGTATTTGTTATTGCCTAGCAAATATTGAATTATCTGCCAAATGTCATTTTTACTTAATAATTTCAAGATTGAAACAAGTCAATGTATTTACAGCATAAGGCTGAATAAATTTATTTTATTATTTTTGGGGACAGAATTTTTATTTATGTTTTGGCACTTACTTACAACGATAACTACACAAGACAGGAGAAAAAATCTTGTATAAAATTTTTATTATTATTTTTTTAATCCATTTTCTTTTAAGCATTAGAAGCAAAACAAATAAACATAACAAAGTTAGGAAAAATAGAGGTAAACTTTTAACTTAAATGGAACACTCTGTATATTGTGCCACCATTAAAAGGCTTTTAAAATATCTTATTTAATATATCTAACTTAAATACTTTAAAAATATAGGCATTAAAGTTTGCAGAATAGCAAATAAAATATAAAACCAAAGACAATATAGTTTTGCGGCTTTGGTCAACTAAAGAATTTTGGTTCTAGGGTTTGGACCTTGTCCAATTAAAATAGTTTACCAAGCGGTGTTCCAATCTTGAAAAGAAAAGATCTCCAAAGATGCCTCGTGCAATCCAAGGGAAAAAGTCGGTAAACGATTGCAATTTGACGCAGTCAAACACAAAAACCAAGATTCTTCAATAGCAGATATAATTTCCATTATTTCCACAGGGTTATTTTTAGGTTAATATATTTCTCTTAACACAGTATAGAAAACAAGAAAATAGGAATATTTTTCAAATAAAATTATTTTCGAAAGCGCTCCTTTTCCGAATTGCAGGGTGTGGAAGTTTTAAACAAAAAAATGCCTTTTTTATCATAACATTTCTACCACTCCAGGTATGTCCATAAAATTTGGGAAAATTCTTTACATTACAATTTTTGCTGTAAAAGTTCTTAAAAAATATATACCAGTAGCGTTCAAACAAGATTTGTATTGAATTTTTAAGAAAAAATTAGTACGCCAATGCTTTTTCCCCGAATCAATATTATTTTTGAAGTATTCATTTACTTTGGAGTAAATTTGGTTTCTTGATATTTTTCCGTATGACGAACGGTTTTTGTTCAAAAAGTAAAAGCCATATTGATGCATGGCAAAATCGCTAAAATCTTATATGGTTCTTCAGCACGCCTGACCTACCAAGTCGCAATTGTTATGAGAAGGGACTGCTCAGTATAGTGGGGACCCCTTATAATAATCTTGGTGGTGGGGACCAGGCAACGCCGAACCCACCATCCATTATTGTTTCTTCTCGGCCACCATTCCCGACTTGGTAGGTCAGGGGTACAGAGTGAATAGACTATTGGGTCGCACAGCGTGCAGTGACTCAGGGGATCCCACAACCACCATGTGATGGTACGGGTAACCAGACGGGTAGGACTGGAGGGATTGTCTCACGTCGTTTATATACAATTTTCAAAGCTCATCCTCTCTCTTCTTTATCACTGGCTGCGACTCACCAAAACCGATTTCCGTAAAGTTCACTTTCCTCGGACAAACACATCCAAAATCACTTTTTGATCAACTAAGTATCCTTGTCTCGTGCGAACGAATATCTTGTGTGGCCAATGTATGTAATCCAATATATATCCGTCTTCCGCTTCCCAGCAAACACCATTTGCCGGCAATATACATTTTTTATATTGGCATTGACGGTAAAGCATTGGCAATTGGTGGCAATATTATGCCAACATCTAATACGCATTAAAAAGTCAACACTAAATAAACACTCAATTGCCAATAAATTTTACATGCAGGCGAATTGCCGATAAGCATAAAAAAATTGCGGCATACCAATCCTGATTAAATTTGATGATTTTTGAAGGCAAATCTTCAACGTATATTTATACTTTTAAAACCATATTATAAACATTGGTATTTACCTAACATTAGAGCATTTTTTTTTATCTGTTTTATTTATAATGGCAGCTAAACAACATAATTTTATCTTTTTTTTATGTAAAGGAAATTGCCGTTTCATAACATTTTATTGATACAAATCATGCAAAAAAATTAAGTCACACAAAATGTTTATTATGTATTTTTCAGAGAATAAAAATAAAATGATGGTAAAATGAGCTAGGTTAATTTCGACCGAAGGTGACAAATTCAAATTTCCCGCTTAGCCAAAATACAAGATTTGACGATTTTGACAGATGAAGAAAAATTGCTTTTGTTTGACCCCTTTGTGCAATAATTGTTTTCTACGTGATTTTTTAGCTTTTTAGTTTTTTTTAAAGAAAAGAGTTTTTTAATAGACATAATTAGGTGTATTCATTACCTAATTAGCGTGTATTGTGTGATTAATTGGTGATAGCTAGTCGAGAAGGCGAGTTATTCAAGTAGACTGTTAGGAGCTGTAAATATTTTGTTTAAAACCTTTTAATTTGTATTTTTTTTAATGAAATTAGGGAGTTGCCTTATTAAAAGTTTTAAAGACGTGTTCATAATTTTTTTGACATTTAACTCTTTTAAAATATTTCTTCCTATGATCTGAAAATTGAGTGTTAGTGTCCCTTGAATACTTACTATTTTAAAGTGTTTTCTTTTGATTTACCTTTTTTTTAAAAATTTCACAACATGCCTTTATTTTTTATGGTTTATTGTTACTGTATAAAAATTTATATTATGTAATTTTTTTAATGATAAAGTTTTCCTGCCTTTCTTTCTAATTTTTTCGTTTACAAAATTCTAAATATGTTAGTTAACTTTTGGGACATTCAACTTATGAAACTTGCAATACTTCTTTAATAATAAATGCCATTATCCTAAATGCATTTTTTCATCATAACTTATTAATGATGGATGCCATCACAGTATCTGCAACATGTGGAACAATATCGGCCAATTGCCCACTTTCGTGTATTTTTGTTATCTTTTTGCCAATAACCTATTAATGATGGATGCCATTATCTTAAACGCATTTTTTGCCATAACTTATTAATGATGGATGCCATCATCCTAAACGCATTTTTTCATCATAACTTATTAATGACTGATGCCATCACATTATCTGCAACACGTGGCCCAATAACGGCCAATTGCCCACTTTCGTGTCTTTTTGATACCTTTTTGCCAATGCCTTGCCATTAAAAAGTGTTGGCAATGCCAGTAAATTAAATGTACATGGCCGGCAAAAAATGTTATATGGGTTATAGCCATGGGAATAGTTGTTTTTGGTCCTTATGATCGTTCCCCAGAGGAGCCACTAGTAATAGTGTTCTCTGGTACTGGGGTCAGAGCTTATACTCTTCTGTTAACCTAATAATTCTGTAACACAATGTGCATTAAAAAAATTCTCGCCCTAGTCAATACATATTTTAAAAACTATTATGGGATTTAACAAGATTAATCTCGTATCATATACCTAATTTAAAAACCTTGGACTTGAACGATTAACCCGAGTTAAGTCGAGCAAGGTCATGGTACACTGGTCTTGCTTGGCCTTGAATATGCAACAAATGCACCGAAATATATTTTCAACTACGTAATCAAATATTATGATTCCACAGCGAAATTACAGCAGTGGTGTGTTGCTTTGTTATGTCTGAACTGCAAAGTAAATTTTGTTTAGGTCAGAGTTGATAAGCCATTTAAAAAATGAATTCAGCATTTTTTACTTAAAAGTTTTAAATCATTGCCGGTGCGCTTCTTAAATCTGATATGTGCAAAATTGCAACTTTTCAGGAGGAAGAGAAACACTCTTTAAATTATTGATTTTTTAATTCATTCCAAAAAGCTAAATGGCATAACAGGCCAAAAAACATGTTTTATTTGTGACAATAACGTCTTTATTTTTCTTCGCTCCTTTAAACCACGATATTTTTTTCTTATTTTTGGTGCGCATATGAGATTTGACCTTATTAAAAATGTTTGCAATGTAAAAATCTTTAAAAAAATTGCCTTTGTGCCAAATAAAAAGAAATTTGGTTATAAAAATTTAAAAAAAAAACAACACAATTTCAATAGATTTTTATAAAAAAACTAGCTTTGATTCCCGGCTTCGCTTGGAAGTTGATATGAGACCCAAATAACCGTTGTTCTGAATAAAGTTTAAATACTCGACAAGAGATGGCGCCACTACACTTAATTTCCAAGTTGAAGGGTTGGAAGAGTCCTTATATCTTGAAAAATACGCCCTTTAGGGTAAAACGGGAACTTTCTTGTTCGAGGGGGATAAAGGGTTATCACACTATATAAGTCTCTTTTTTCAACTTAGTTTTATTCTATATAATAATATAAAGATAAATTAATTCCTGTTTTGTTTGACATAAAATTAATATCTTCCTTATCATATTTCTTATTGGTTTTTTTTTAAATTTATATTTTTTGCAACAAAAATCATAGCTTCCTTATTTTTTTAAAGAGACAATTACCTTTTTATAACTATGCGTTTATTATTTAAGTTTAAAAAATTGTTTGTACTTACTTTTTGTAGAAATAATACTAAAACAGTATAAATTAGTTTTCAATTTCTTAGTCAGCCAAATTCATTATTACTATTAATTTTTAATAATTTCTATTAAATTTATTTGCAAACTGTCAAATTTTTATACTAGTGACACATGAACTAAAAGAAATAATGACGAAATCATAGTTAACTTGACCGCTTGGTTCAGTTGATGTCGCGTTTACTATTACATTGCATAAGTTAATATTTAAGTTCATTGTATAGTAGGCATTTAAACAAAACACTTATTCAAAGTGTAAAAAAGCTTCGAAGTGTTAAAAAAGTTACTTTTTTAACACCTTATGAAGTGTACTAGAATCATGGCCGTTCCTAGGGTGTCTCGCGTCGTGGTGCAAAAAATTATTTGCCGCCCCTAGAAAAAATGTGTTTAGAGGTATAAAAATTTTTAAAGAAAAAAAAGTTTCTTACTTTCAAAAAAAAAAAATAGTTACCATCCTTTAATCAATCCATTTCACTAACCAGAACTAAGTCCTCTTTAATATTTAAAAAAGTCATCACTTAAAAAAAAGTTACCAACCCTTAATCAATCCATTCCACAAACTAAAACTAAGTCCTCTTTAATATTTTTTGAAGACCAAAAAAAAAATAAAAACAAAAATCCTCGATTTAAAATAATACTGCTTTCTAAATCTCAAAACCTCACTTTCTAAATAGCGCTATTCATTTATTAACTTTTCGCCCCAAATTCCACAATTTTTCGCCCCTGCAGCGTTGCGCCCTGGTGACCTGGTGCCTTGCACCACTTGCACCACCCGGTAGGCACGACCCTGACTAGAATGGAGTAATTTAACTTCATGTTAACGGTTAAAAAAAGCATTTTTTAACGGTCGTGGAAAAAGATATTTTAAAAACTTGTTTTTTTCCATTGGACCAAATGGTGTGGCAAATGGTCCCCAGTCTGACGCTGCTTAAAAAAATACAAGTTTTTTAATAAACAAAAATAGGAAGTAGCTACATACATATTTAAATGGTTTTTTAAAAAAGAAAACCCTCTTGTTCTTTCTCCACTAGAAGTAATATATTTCGTGACAATAAAACGTTGTCAAGTACCTATATTTAAAACCGCAATTTGAAATATTAATTAGTGCGATAAATAAGCAGCGGCGATTGGTGATAACCAATTTAGTGGGACAACCCGTACCATAGGTAAAAACTAATATTTGAAATTTTATTTTGGCCTCTTATTATAAGTAATTAAATTGGTTTTAGGGAAAAAATGTTAAATAGTAAAACAAATCAAGGGTTAAAGTGATTTTATAAACAGTACTATTTAAACAATAAAAAAAGTATATTTAACAATAGTGCGGGTTGTCTCATCAAATTAGCCAACACCAGACGCCGCTGTAAATAAGGTTTTCAAAAATCAGTGGCTCAAAAAGCAATGCGTTTTAACTTATGACAACCTCAATGCACATTTTTTTCTTCTTAAAATTAAGAGAATTATGTTTATTAAAAAAAGAGAAGGAAGCAATTCTAGATGGTGTGGAAATTACTTTTTTATCAGTTTCCCCACAATCATAAGAAAAAGCCACAGAATTTTATACACATAATATTTTTTGCTATAATAATTTGAACTAAATATATTTTTTTTAATAAAGAAAAATGTGCCAAATGCAAAATAATAGATGAGCCATATTTTTCATAAAACTTGTAATGTAACCATAAAGAGGTAAAATTTATATGTTCAGAGTAGACGTATGTAGGTATGTAATTTTTGCAAGTTTTTAGTGAACTCTGGCTTGATACTCTGCAGCTGTTTGTCAAACATGGAGGAAATAATACATACCACTTTAAAATTAACTTTTAAACTTTTTAGTTTTAGATTTAATATTACTATACAAGCTGCATTATTTGATAATAAAATTAATATAGTTTCTAATCGTAATATGTACAATTGTGCTAAAAATTATGTCTACCCTTTATAATTGATAACATTACCAGAATCAATTAAAAATACTTTGAAAGCTCGTAACAAAGTACTTTCAAATATGAAATTACGTATATTTTAAATTTTCCGTTCGAGATATGAAACCTGTTGACATTTGTTCCACAATTTTGGAACACAAAGCAACATTTAGTAACAAAAAGTTCCCTATTTTGGCTTTTGCGGATATGTACCTTTACAGTTATCAAAAGAGTTGCATCCAATGGGCCAGAAATTGCATGAGTTTGGGATGTTAAAAATTAGATAAAATGTACAACTTAAATTTTTATCACACATAATAAATAAATGTAGCTTAATTATAACGATCTAACAACTTTTGACAGCCCAAAGTGTATGACCTGTAACTTTAAATCGCGCATTTTTGCAACGCTCTGGTCAAAAATAGTCTAACTTGAAAACCACAAGAAAAATAAGTGTGAGAGACATTGGGTAGTGTTTGTTTAAAAGTTTGAAGAATTATTGCGTCGTTTTTTAACACTTTTGGCCAAAGGAACCACAACAAAATATAAAATTTTGTAGTAAAATAATGATTCATTTCACATTCCTTTGAGATATTTATAAGTAGTGTAAAGATATCATAAATTTCGATACAACCTTGGCTGCTGTTCAACAACTTTGATAAAGAGACTAATTAGTAAATAAATGGGTACGGATTACAATCTTGTTTTGTAGTTCCAGTCAAAATAAAACAATAAGTCACACCTTTAACAATAATATTAATGCTTTTCTGTGCAATAAATTTATAAAATAAAAATAAATCAATAGGTCGAAGGCGTTATGGCGCAATGTTTTACTAAGAATAAATACCTACCTATTTCTGCTATAGGGATAGATTAATAAAAAATGTGTTTTAATTACAAAATATAATACTTAATAAACACTTTTTTGCAAAAACCTAAACTTAATCAAAAAAAAAATAAAACTCACTACAAAGTTGAAAATAATGTGTGTGTATCCTAAATCCGACCGTCTCCTGGAATATTGTTCTTATATCTGGGGCATGGCGTCCCTCACAACCCTCAGCATTCTTGATTTCATTCAAAGAAGAACTATTCGTCTCATTAGTGATCCTTCACTTACAGAAAGACTTTCGTCTCTTGCCCATCGTCGGGCTGTGGGTGATTTATCGCTTTTTTATAGGTACTTCCATGGCCTCTGCTCTGAAGAATTGTCCAGTATAGTTTCTCTACTCACGGTTCCCAACAGAGAAACCCGTGGTGCGGCGCGTATGCATCCCTATAAGGTCCAACTGGACAGGCCCCAAACTGTCCACTTTGTTCGTCCTTTTATCCCTATAGTTTCTACAATGTGAAACCTACTGCCCGCGGCGGTCTTTCCTTCCCCGAAATCTTTAAGTATCAAAGTCCCATAAGAACAAACTCCCTCTTACCTCGCTTAAGACACCCACGGTACGTTAGTATTTAGGCTTTTAGCCTTCGTGGTTTGTCCAAAGATTAAAAAAAATAGAAAATAATAATTAAAAAAATGAAGTCGGTAATAACATATGGTATTAAAGTATTAAAAAACTTTTACTTATTTAGCTATCAATACTTAGGAATTTAGCGCATATGTTATTAGACGACTTCATTTTTAATTTGCTATTTTAACTTTTTAGTGAATTTTATTTATTTTTTGAAGTCGGTTTAATTTTTTTGTAAAGTGTTTATGTTTAGTTTATTTTTTCTTTTTAATTTATTAATATTACTAATAAATTACCTACACTAAAAAACACTCCTTTTTCAGAAACTACAATAAAAACACAGGAGCTTGTTATTTGATTGGTTTGAAACGTTACAGACGGTCATGCAAAACTGTCACATTGGGTGGGGGGGTCATGATAAGTTCTGGTTTGCTAAATCTTTTTTTTTATTTCTTAATTAAACAATAAAAAAATGATTTACCTACCCAAAACTAACCATGTCACCCCCTCCCCAATGTTCATTAATAAAATAACATGTCCCTGTGCTTTTTACTGTAGTCTCTTTTTCACTTTTTTAGTTCGGTGAAAAGGATAAATTTTACCCAAAGGTTGTAAATGAGTTTGATGTTTGAGCATATACCAATCCAGAGAGGCAAAGAGAAAACATTAGGTTTACTACCTTTCTCTCTTGCAATCCTGATTTGTTTATTTATTGGATCGGTATACAATTGACAGAGTACATACACAAAAAAACAGGAGAATTGAAAACCTTCTTCTTTTGAAGTCGGTTAAAAATTATATTCTTTCCGTGTTTTTATTTATAATTTATAATATGTTAAAAAAAAATTAAAAGTTCCCATGTTGCCAAGGTTTTTTTCTTTTTAAGGAAAATTTTGACGACAAAACGGAAAAATAAATTTTAAATATATATACGAAGATTTTTAGCCATTTAGAAACTTGTCTAGCCTAAACGCCATATCGGGTGGTGCATCACGAGACTGGTCAAAGAAAAATCCTAAAACTTTGACACCTTCAAAAATTGCCTTCCAAATTGAATATACAATAAAATTGTACTAAATTATTTTGAAGACATTTAGTTAAATTTAGTTATTTTTTAATAAGCCAATTAAGAGTTATATAATAAAAACTATTTGTAAAATCGTTACATACCTGATACATAACATAATAAATCCACCAATTAAAAAAATGGTAATGCACTCCATTTTTAAAAAATAAAAATACTTTTTAACCTATGTTTTTATTTTTAAACAAATTTGTTCTTTTTTCAAAAAAAAAAAAAAAAATAATAAATATTTAACGTAAATACCTTACGGAATTTTTTTTCCTTGTACGTTACAAATTAATCTTTGATGCATAAGACAAATTTATTAAAATCTCTAGATTGGTAAAAAGTTATTATAAAAACCAGAATATATTTTTTATTTTTGACACTTTTTTCTGGGTAATACAATTTTTTGTTGGTTACTTTAGGATCGGGAATAATAAACTCCTCCCCAGAAAAAAATTATCTAAATTTAATTCGTGTATATTATCAGTTTTATTCGTTTCTATTATTTTTTAGAAAGACCATTGGAGGATCACGAATGTATTTACGAAGTAAGGAAAGAACAAACGAAGCTTACAAATACTCAATTTATTTTCGTATACCGCACTGACAATGAAAAATACGAGTACATAAAACATAAAGAGGTAAGACCACTATATGAAGTCAGTTTATACCTATTTTCATAACTTTATAAAAATTTACAAAACATTTTATTTAAAATAAGCAGCACCACCCCATATTATTCCGTAATTAGTATCCAGAGTGGGATAATATTCGAATACTCGGTATCCTAAATCGTATTCAGAATACATTGGGCTGGTCTTCCAATAGTATTCGAATACATCTGTGTGTTTGGTATTTGGTATTCGGCAGAATACTTTTTGGGTCATTATTTAGGATTTTGTATTCAGAATACCGTCTTTTAATAATAGTAGTTGAATACAAATTTTGAGTTTTCGAATACTAAGATATAAAGTATATTCGAATACCAGCAGACCCAGTATTTGAATATAAAAATGCGAATAGAGATATTTGAATACCGGGATTTAAAGTAAAGTATTGGAATACCAAGATTGTCAGTCTTCAAACAACAAAATAAAATGCTGAATATCAGAGTTGGGTCGTATTCGAATAATCAATATTCTAAATAGTATTCAGAACACTTTTGACCGGTATTCGAATACATTTGTGTGTTTGGTATTCAGCAGAATACTTTTTGGTCAGTATTCGGAATTCTATATTCGAATACTTTAGAAGTATTCGACGAATATTTTTTTGAGTATTCGAATATTGTCTTTTTTGCTCTTCAAATTTGTAATTTTGTCATAGGTTTTGTTTATTTTGTTTAATAGTATTCGAAACTTTTCGATTCGAGAATTCGAATACCGATTCCGGGTATTCATGTATTCGAATACTTTTTTCTTCCAAGTATTCAAATATTCGGTATTCGAATACTTTCTTTTTCCTGTATTCGTATTCGTATTCGAATACCGATTTTCAGTATCCGTCCCAACTCTGCTGAATATCATATTCCGTGATAGTACGAGGTCCGAATAGAAGGCGACCTACACCCATCTGTTTACCGGATTAAAGTGTTTTATATTAAAGATAGCATTTAAACAAGGTATCGCCATAGGGTTGCCTAGAAAAATTAGGTCAAGGCCATATTTAATTTAAAAAAATAACCTCAAAATTTTTGACACACTTGGTATAATGGCACCCCTATATTTTTAAATACGTGCGTAGTTATTAAAATATATATTTTTAAATAATACAGAATGTACCAATTTTTTTATTTTTATTTTAAAATTTACCACAGCTTTATTTATAAAATCAAAGAAACAGAAAGTACTAATATACTAGTACCTTCATGCACAATAAAAAATTGACATTATACAGGGTCACTCAAAAATTTTAAAACTTTTTTAATTGGTCATAGCCTTGACCTGATTTTTTAGGCAACCCTATGGCAATACCTTTGTTTAAATGCTATCTTTAATATAAAACACATTTTATCCGGTAAACAACCCCCTGGATGTCATCCTGCCGGCGCCCATGATCATTAATTAATTTGTCAGCAAGATTAAAGGATGGTCTTTTTGTTAGGTACACACCTGGAAAGAATGGGACCGCTTCGGTCCTGGTCCCGAGGTATACGAGCTGACCCTGTTCAGCCCTATTGACCCCTATGAACTTGCCGGTCGCCTGAAACAAAATAAAAGAAAACCCCCAAAAACCCAAAAAATTCGAATTAAAAACGACGTTTCGGTTGCAAGTCTGCCACCGTTGTCAAGTTAACAATGAACACACAGCCATATATTTTACACACGCTACAAAATTTGGTGTATGGATGACCAATTTGTTACACTTAGTGATCATTTATGACTATTTCATGACCAATTCCGAGCTGTTTTTTAAATCACAAATTTCACATTTTGGGCGATTAAATAGATGGGACTTCCAAAAACCCAGTATTCAAACAACAAATATATTACGTTTTTGTAAAAGATGTAATATTTGGGGCTCTTTTGACTTATTTTCCCTGAAATTTTGTAAAAAGTGTGCCAGTTTTAATTAAAATACCAAGCTTTTTTAACTAGTTGGTAATAACGAGAATGAATATTTAAAAAATATGTTTTTGCTACACAAACATTTTTGGACTGTTATAAAAACACTTTTGTCGCTACCAATGACATGACATAATGGACCGGCCCCGATGTATTGCTGCTGTGAATTTATTTGCGGCCAATAAAGAGAGAGAGGTCCGAGAGAGATGGAGCTAATTACGGAAGAAAGCCCTGCAAAAAATGGAATTTAAATGGGATAATGGGGATTAAAGTATATAAAGTATATATAGTATAGTATATTAAAGTATAATCACTTTTAAAATCGACTGCTTTCCAACGGTAAACGAATTTTAAAAGCACGTTTTTCCGTAATTAGCTCCATCTCTCTCGGACCTCTCTCTCTTTCGTTGGCCGCAATAAGCGATCGCAAGGGCCGGTCCATTATGTTACGTCATTGGTCGCTACCCTCTGCAGAGCAGTACTTAAGGTTTCTTGTCCAGTAATTTTATTTTTAACAAAGAGAACGTATTAATTATTATAAGGTAATTTCTGCTTTATTTAAATTATTAATAACTCACCAACGTCAGCGTCAGCTAGTCAAATTCCGCTAAACTATTTTAATTAAGCGTTAAGTTTGCGGTTTAGCAGCGAACTATAGCAGAATACATGTTTATTTAGTAGTTCATAGGTGACACTAGCAGTATTAAAACTTTAGAATGCTTTGTAGTGCAAGCACAGGTGGGTCAGTTAAGTTGGCCCCCCACCAACTTTTTTGAAATTGCTTTGCACTATAATTTTGCACACATTTTGCACATTTTTGCACAGTTACTTTCGATTTTTGCACAACCAACAGGAGAAAAATATAGACAACTTTAAGTGGGGGGCCAACCTAACGGTAGCCCCCCACTAACTTTTTCACATTTTTTTTATGGCATTTTAGTTGCTCTATTTTTGCACAATTTTGCACAACCAAAATCAATTTTTGCACAAGGAGCGATAAGCCTCAAAACTGCGTTTGAAAAAAAATTCCAGCCCCCCACTAACTTTTTTACATCTTTTTATGGCATTTTAGTTGTTCTATTTTTGCACAATTTTGCACAACCAAAATCAATTTTTGCACAAGAAGCGATAAGCCTCAAAACTGCGTTTGAAAAAAAACTCCAGCCCCCCACTAACTTTTTCACTTTTTTTTATGGCATTTTAGTTGCTCTATTTTTGCACAATTTTGCACAACCTAAATCAATTTTTGCACAAGATGCCATAAGCCTCAAACTTGCTTTTGAAAACAAAACTCCAGCCCCCCACTAACTTTTTCACATTTTTTTTCGTGCATTTTAGTTGCTCTAATTTTGCACAATTTTGCACAACCAAAATCAATTTTTGCACAAGGAGCAATAAGCCTCAAAACAGAGTTTGAAAAAAAACTATTCGAAACTTTAATGAGAATGTGCGTGTCCGTTCGCATGGATAATAATTATAATAATTATTGTAACTTAATTTGTAATCTATGCCTATGCTGACTCCTTATTCTACATCATCGTTCTTATACAATCAACAATGCAATGATTTTAGTAAATAAATGCTGACATCTGAAGAAATAATCGCCTACTACCGCTACGGGAATCCCCTAAGCGACAATTCGAGAATTCGGTGGCCTTTTTCCAGTTCTTTATTTCGTATAAGGGTAATAGATACTCGAATAATTAGCAAGCGCTTATTTTGTGTAGCAAAATCTGTGACAACACTTGTATTTTGAGTTCATTTGTTTACAAGTAAAGGAAGAGTGCAAATACATGAAGTAAGTGAAATAATGTTTTTTAAAAATATCTTTGGAATTAGTTATTAAGGCACATTAAATTTTACGAGGCAATTTTGATCCATTTCCCACTGAGCTACGGAGTTAAAGTTTGTGATAACCTATTTATAGACCTTGCCTGCAAATACGTGTTCAAACTTTTGGTGGTAAAACTTCAACATAACGATTTTAATTTTTAACGTATCTACTTCAAGAAACAAGGAAATTCTTTTTTATGGATGTTCGGTGATTATTGGAAACAGTTTGATCAATGGAACCAAATTGCTATAGGTAGAGGTGTTCTCCGGAATGGTCTCATTATAATATAATCCCTAAAAATCTACGGTGCTTTTCTTTAATGTCAATTTAATTCTAAAATATAACATTCATGCATGCTTCAATTTCATTACATCAAGTTTGAGTTTTCTGGATCCGCATTATGTGTATACTGTCGCTTTCGGCATGTCGAATTCTAGGGTTAATTTCCACACCTCAATACGAGGTGTCGCGAAATCGGTAATCCGTGTACCCCTTGCTGCTGATTCGGTTAAACTCGGGGCATGTCAACATGTCACTTTGAGAATACTATTCATTCTAAAAATATTTGGATAAATTGAAATCAAGCAACGCGTTAAAGGTAGCCCCTCCAGTTAATATTTTTTGCCCAAAAAGAAAAGCTAGCACAGCAAGGTTATAGCTAGCACAACCTAGCACAACCACTGGTTGAACTAGCACACCCACAGGAATCACATAATAGTTTGCCGAAATTTGTGGGGGGCAACATAACGCTAGCAGGCCATCCCAAATTAATGTTTTTTACCTAGCACTGCAAGGTTATCAGTTGATATAGGTAAATATAAACAGATTTTCAGAGAATATTAGTTTTTCTAAGGTAAGGTATTTTTCAATTCCCGAAACAGTGGATGTAACTTGCTTTAAGCTGAAACGCGTCAAATGTCTTATAATTCGAATCTTTAAATTTAAAAAACACTTTTCCACTGTAATGCCCTTACCAATATATTATGAGGTTAGGTCACTAAAGTCGAGAGGAGAAGACGAAATCGACACCATTTAACGTGTTGCCTTTGTTACCTGGCGGGGAAAGGGGAAGTCGTGTGGAAAACGGTACAGAGAATACCAAATTTCAATTGCGACATGTCGCTATAAAATTCAACAGTACACAGAATGCGGGTCCTACTAATTGACCCGTTCAAAAAATATAAACGGGGGGAATTAAAAAAGGCACTGTATAAAAATGGCTACTCATAGCAGTATTTTTTAGATGGCGAAGGGTAGACCAGGAAAGCCAAAAGAAGATGTGGAGAAACTAATCCATATTTTTAAACAAAATAGAGATTCCTTATTTGTAAATGGAAATCTTGTTGCTAGAAAAAACCCAATATGGACCCATATGTCTGAATCTTTAAATTATTTATATTCATCAATGAGCATATACACAGCTGCTGCTAAAAATTATTATAATATACAAGAAATACTGGGTTTTCAAAAAGAGGATCAGAAGGAAATGAAATCCTTCCATACTGAAGAGTTTTCCGACAATACCTCTCCAAGTTCAAGTGAAGATGAATATGAAAGTACGGATGAAAAAAATGTTTAACATTTGCAATTGTTTTGGATTGGGACGAATACAAAGAATTAAATGCACATTCTGAAACTTATAAGAGAAATGATGTATATGAACAGACATCAAATAAAAGGATACGACTAAAGCGCGAATATACTATATTCGAGAAAAGAAACTGGTCATATATTATGAGCAAGAAAGTTGAACGTCAGCTACGTGAATATGACATTAATTGCGTGATAAATTTTAAAAGACACAAAATGTATACTTCATGCCTATCAAAATTCGTTAAGTTTTTTGGTTACTGTAAAGACTGTGGAGCATCTCTTCAAGGAAATATTGAGTCTAAACCAAAGGAAGACGAAGATGTAGTAGTCAATTTTATTTTAAAAAATATCAGCATACATTCTAAAGTTTCTATAAAAAAACCTCTTACTGGCAAAAGACGAAGAGAAATTGCTGAGCATTTAGTCAGAACTAACATAGCTCCTTCACATTATCGGCACATGCTTGCTTCGAAAGACTTTACAGGTCCGAAGGAACCATCATGGATCCCCAAATTAGGTACTCTACGCGTGGCAAAGAATGAAGCAATAAAACGTTATAGAATTGATGACGACCCTGTTTATTCGATATGCCAAATGAAGGTTGATTCCTCTATGAAAGGTGCCATTCAGAATATTGGCTTAGATCCCTTTTTGTATATATTTGGACAAACACACAAATGCATGTGTATAATAGATATTGTGCCTCTGAATATGCTAAACTTTGTATTGACGCTACAGGAGGTTTAGTAAAAAAATAAAAAGAATAACTGGAGAAAAATCAAAACATATATTTTTGTATGACTGTACAGTACTCAGCAAGACTGCTGATAAGGACAATCAATATTCAGTGTGTCATATGTTGTCAGAATCGCAAAATGCTATATCAATCCATTCGTGGTTGGCGCACTGGATCCGAGCTGGGGCAGTACATCCACAAGAAATAGTGACTGACATGTCTCTTGCTTTATTATATGCAGTAACTTTGGCCTTTACAAATTTTAAATCCTTGGAGGACTATTTAACCGCTTGCTTTAAGGCAGTTATTGACGATATACCGTTTAACGAAAAATGCTACATACGACTGGACGTAGCACATTTAATGAAACTAGTCTCTCAATTTCCAAGCCTTAAAAAGCAACATCGATTGACGCGTCAATTTTATTTAAGGAGTATTGGCCAACTTATACAGTCGACAGATATAGCTGATGTAGAAAATCTAATTAGAGCTGTTTTTACTGTAGCTCTAAGTGATACCGAAGGCCTTAGTATAGAAACACAAAATCCTACATCGTGTGAAATTATGAAAGAATGGCTTAAGAGGAGAGCTGGTACAGGAAGTATTGAAAATTTGATTGACCCTTTAATATTAGAGGCAAACAAATTCGGTAGCAATGAACTTAAAGATTCCCGAGACAAGTTTTTGAACACCAACATTAGCAATGACAAAACTGATTTTTAGGATGGGTTTCAGAGATTGCTCGAGAATGTAAAGTAACAATTAATAAAAGTAATCAAGAAGGAAATCGAGGAAATCAACAATGGCTTCCAGGGTTAGTTGATGATTTAACTAAATTATGTAAGTACCTACCACTATGGTCTGCTGTTATGACGAGATATTACCCTGGTGCTAATATCATTGCTAGCTCAGCATCAGTAGAAAGTAATATAAATAACATAAAAAATCGAATGTTTGCTAACGTGACATTGCCTATAAGGGTCGATGATTTTCTCAAAACTTTCATTCTGTCCACTTATGGTACCAATAAGTTGGCTAATTCCGCCATGAACGAATCGCTTTCGGAATATACTGAGGTAAGAGCCTAGATGTCACAACTAAAAAATTGCATTGATTTTATTATAATATTAACTTTTCTCGCCCTAAGAAATAGCTGTCTTCCAGTTTGGTTTTTAATACTTGAAACGATTGACTATATTCAAAAGTAAATTTTTACTATGAACAACCTCGGTTTTTTTAAATTACCGACATTTTACTATAACATTTCCGGTTCATTCGTTATATTTTAATATCTACTTTCCCCATTAGTATTGTATATAGCTGTTTTTTATGTTTTTACGTCACTTTTTAGGAATCAAATACGAATAACCGTATCATGAAAGAGGATATAAATGTAATTCCTGAAAATTTTAGAACACATGTTAGTCAGAAAGGTAAATTACAAGGGGAGTTTTAACTAATTTTTCAAGTAAAATTATATTTTATTTCAGAAATATTAACGCCTGACATTTTCTGTCAGTCCTGTCAACTAAAGGAAAGAGCAGCAGATGTATGTTTCCGTTGTGGTCAAAGCGTACACCGTAACAAATTGTGTTCAACTGAAGACATACATCTTAATATTATTTGTTTGTCCTGCTCCAGAAAAGAGCAACTTTCTTACGAAGATTGGAGAGGTCTTGGAAACAATACAGGGAAGAAAAGGGCTCGCCATTCTTATTTAGAACCATCTTCGGAACTGTTGGTTGCTAATTATGCTGGTCTAAAAAAATTATTCCAATTGGTGTAATACGAAATGGACATTTGGTAGATTTAAGGCCAATTAAGATATCTGAAAATGTTTCGGTCACCCTTTCGAATACTTGCGCATTCGATTCTTTCATTCAGTTAGTATGTGGAGGTTTTTGTGATAGCGACACTTTTCAAGAACTTATTTTACTTAACGAAAAGTCTAAAATATGTGAAGTCGTTTCCAGCATGGTTAAACAAGGCGTTACAAAAAAATATACCGTCTAAGAGCTGAAATTCTTATGAAAATATTTCATACACAAGAAAATCCCTGCGGTATTGTGTCACTTAGCGTAGAAACCGAAATAGGGAATCTTTTACAGCATCTTGATTTTAATTCTTGCGCCATGGAAAGACTTGAATGTACAAAGTGCTTGTATTTCGAGGTAAAGTTTTTGAATTCGTTAGAGATATCTGTTACTGAAGAAGGACTTGACCTGTCAGAATTAGAAAAGTTAGTAGAATATTCAACTTTTAGATGTGTTTGTTTGAAAAAGAGTGTCCCGGAAAATTGCGAAAAAAGTAGATTTAAGTTTAACTCACATTTTTATCGAACCATTAAATATTGTTACCAAAAAATTTGAGCTTTATATCGCTTTAGAAAAAATTCCAAAAAAACTGGTTCTTAATGATGTGGTATATATTTTAAGAGGTTGTATTGCTTATATAGGACCAGATCAAGGAATAGGGCATTTCGTTTGTTATTCTTTTCGCCACAATAATATGTGGGAAATATTTGATGACAGAAATACGAAAAGTAAACCATGTTCACCAAAAAGTGTTGTAAGAGTCCAAATATTGTTATATACGGTATAATTCAGTTTGCGGGTTGCACAAATAGAGTTAAGTTTATTTGTAAATATTTTTTTATATGCTTAATATAAATTTAAACAATTTTTTTAGTTTTTGTTTTGAGGTCCAAACCTATAAAATACTAGTCGCTCTTACATGTATAATACGTAAAATTCTGGTAGGTGGACTTTGTACTGCTCGTTTAGCGCAGTGAGTAAAGTTTACGATTATACTTACTCGTAATCCGTAAACTTTGCAGTGGTGTGGGTGCTCCCGGCGCTGCGGCATCTTTTGAATCTGCCACCTCAAAGTGCCGACATAAGAGTGACCCGCAACATGGTATGTCTGTTTTTTTCAAAAGCAAGTTTGAGGCTTCTCGCTCCTTGTGCAAAAATTGATTTTGGTTGTGCAAAATTGTGCCAAAATAGAGCAACTAAAATGCCATAAAAAAAAGTAAAAATGTTAGTGGGGGGCTGGAGTTTTTTTTTCAAACGCAGTTATGAGGCTTATAGCTCCTTGTGCAAAAATTGGTTTTGGTTGTGCAAAATTGTGCAAAAATAGAGCAACTAAAATGCCATAAAAAAATGTAAAAAGTTAGTGGGGGGCTGGAATTTTTTTTTCAAACGCACTTTTGAGTCTTATCGCTCCTTGTGCAAAATTGATTTTGGTTGTGCAAAATTGTGCTAAAATAGAGCAACCAAAATGCCATAAAAAAATGTAAAAAGTTAGTGGAGGGGCTGGAGTTTTTTTCTCAAACGCAGTTTTGAGGTTTATCGCTCCTTGTGCAAAAATTGATTTTGGTTGTGCAAAAATAGAGCAACTAAAATGCCATAAAAAAATTGTAAAAAAGTTAGTGGGGGGCTGGATTTTTTTTTCAAACGCAGTTTTGAGGCTTATCGCTCCTTGTGCAAAAATTGATTTTGGTTGTGCAAAATTGTGCAAAAATAGAGCAACTAAAATGCCATAAAAAAATTGTAAAAAAGTTAGTGGGGGGCTGGAATTTTTTTCAAATGCAGTTTTGAGGCTTATCGCTCCTTGTGCAAAAATTGATTTTGGTTGTGCAAAATTGTGCAAAAATAGAGCAACTAAAATGCCATAAAAAATTGTAAAAAGTTAGTGGGGGGCTACCGTTAAGTTGGCCCCCCACTTAAAGTTGTCTATATTTTTCTCCTGTTGGTTGTGCAAAAATCGAAAGTAACTGTGCAAAAATGTGCAAAATGTGTGCAAAATTATAGTGCAAAGCAATTTCAAAAAGTTGGTGGGGGGCCAACTTAACCGACCCCATTAATGACCTTCTCTCATCCACAACTAATTGTATTCATATTTTTGCCGACGACAGAACCCTTTATTCCAGTTTTTAGGTTCCTAAACTAACCTCTAAACCTGATTTGGAAAGCAAACGCAAAAAAAATGCAGATATCTTTTCACAGGACCTTAACGTATTATTGAATTGGGGCGCCAAAAACATCGTCCATTTTAGTGCATCCAAAACACAATTTTGTTTCTTGTCACGAAAAGAGCCATTAAATACTTCACTTATGGACGGCCAAGTTTTGCAGAGTAAAGATATACCTTCCATCTTGTGGGCATTATATTTGAGAATAACCTTAACTGGCATAAACACATTATATCTATAGCCACGGCAGCTTCAAAAAGCTTGGATTTCTCTTTTGAGCCAAAAAGTATATTTTCCCTTTTAATTTATACACCTTGTATGTGTCCCAAATCTGACCTCCCTTGGAATATCGTTCTCATATCTTAGGCATGTCGTCCCCCACAACCCTTAGCATTGTTAATTCTATTTAAAGAAAAGAAGAGCTGTTAGCCTCATTAATGACATTTTACTTCTCTCTCTTGCCCATCGTCGGGCTGTAGGGGATTTGTCGCTTTTTTTTATAGATACTTTCATGGCTTCCGCTCTGAATAATTGTCCAGTATAATTCCTCCACTCACGATTCCCAATAGAGAAACTCGTGGTGCCGCACGTATGCCTTCCTGGGGGCTTTATTTGAAATGTTCGTCGACGTTCATTTTCTATGAGCGACGACGCTCTCCCAAAAATGAGCACATAATATGCTTTATTTGGAAAATTCGTCGACGTTCCCAAAAGATCACGCGTGCTTTTTTCATTTGTTTTGTGCGACACCTCTTTAGTTGGCGTTCAAGCTGGGAGCACGGATTTCAGACGTCATTTCCAAGGGGGCTTTATTTGAAATGAGCGTCGACGCTCGCCTAAAAATAAGCACATATGCTTTATTTGAAAAATTCGTCGACGTTCCCAAAAGTTCACGCGTGCGTTTCTTCATTTGTTTTGTGCGACACCTCTTTAGTTGGCGTTCAAGCTGGGAGCACGGATTTCAGACGTCATTTCCAACGGTTTTGACCATTAAATCGAAGGATTTTTTGTATATTCGAAATGTAATTTAATAATGTTGTTAATTTAAATGTAATGGCTGGAATAGAGCAAGCGGAATTATTAGAATACTAAAGACGAAGAATTTGCCTCTGGGTAAAGGCTTTAGAAGCTTAAATTTCCAAAAGGAAATTTAAAAAAATCCGCTTTAGAAAAACAATCTTTGCGAGAAACTAGATGAATTTATGGCTCCTCCAATTCGTTTTACGGCTACACCAAAAGATGTTAAGGTATGTGAGATATATATATTTAGTTATATTTATAAAATCTTTAGTGTAAATTGGAAATACATAATATTTATATATTTGTAGATTCTTTCAACCCTTAATTTGTTGGCAACTGGAAGTTATCAAACTGATATTGGAAACAGCAACTTTGTTGGTTTAAGTACGTATAAAGTTAGCGACCAATTAAGAATTTTTAATAAATGGATAAACTTTCCAAATCGGTTGAATGACCTTAATGATTTATGAACAGGGTAAGTACTATAATGTTAATACGAATAAAGGTCTAGCCAGACATGACCGCAACGAGCCCGCAGCCGTGCGTCTCGCTGGTTAAATGTAGGGGAAAGCGGTGCAAAAAGTTTTATATGCCTAATAAAATTGCAGTTATATGAGTCTGTAATACTACGCTTTAAATTAAACCTAGTCGTAAAATTAATCTTTACAAAGAATAAGTTAACACAGTTTTACCTATACTACACTAAAAGTTTGTATAAAAAGAAACAAAGATAAGTAAGAAAATCTGTTTTTGTTTAAACAAAGGGATATACATACAAAACAACAGACTCATCTTGTTCATCACATCATGCTTTTTATATTTTTGAGGTCAAAGTGCTTTTAAATCTTTTAGAATTAATCTTCTCTAATTTCTTCTATCATTGTGAATCCGATCTCGGCGCGGCCTTGGTGCGGTTAGGTGTGGCTTTGTTTGTTTGTTTCCGCCTTTCATAGATCTAATTTAATATTTTTTTTTAACAGAATACAATGAATTACATTTTAAAACAGGAAGTACACAGTACACTAAATATGAATAAGCAAACAAGTATTATTTTAGATATAGTTAATTTTTTTCTACCATGGGCGTAGCCAGGAGGCAGGAAGGCGATAGCCTCTAGAGGTTAGGGATTTCTTGTAAATATTGATATAAAATTTAATATCAAATTTAAAAAATTGGTTAAAAAAGTAATGGATACACAAAAAGGGTGGACACTTAATTTGACCCACTGTGCATATTGTATTTTTGCATTTTTTCCATATTCTTCAATCGTAAAAAATATAAATTTTCTGTTTCTATTAGAGAGCCCTTAATCTGTTTGTAACCACATTTTAAAAGACATTATTTAAATATATTTTCTCATTAGCATTTTAGAAAGGTGGAAACAATGGTCAATTTTGGTATGAGCCAAGCTGTAGTTAATAAAACAAGGTTTCTCTTTTTCTTTTAAAATTATTTAAAAATAAAGGTTTTGTAGTAAGTATTTTAAAAATATGTGTACTTATTAAAAAATACATTAAACATTGCTCAAAATTTGCATTTGAAGGATTATTGTTTTGTTTAGCATATTGTTTAAAACACAAGAAAACTTTAAATGTTTCTAATCTCTTTTAATTCAACAATAAGTGTTTTTCACCCAGCTTTTACTTTAGAAAATAATAGAGAATTATTAGACAATTAAGAATATGTATTATTGTAATATGTATTACCTATGTTATTGAACAAGAAACTTTTTTGTTCTATGAACATATTACTCATAGTAATCTGACTAATATTTTTTTCCTTTTTAGGCAGATTATGACATCTCTGGTGTTGTGGGCTGTCTGGATTGTACGCCTCCCACAAATGATCCACATTACCCTGTGTGTATGTGTTATTATTAAAATTAAAAAGCATTTTTTGTTAAGTTTAAAAATGTTTTATTACCACTTTTGTGAACATTGTTAGTGCATAATTAATCAGTAAACAATATCTTATCTTTCCATGTCTTTATGAATATATATATAAAAATATATATTTTTAATACATGCTTTATTTTAATTCAATATTGGTCCTTTTCTGGGACAGCAGTTCTTCGCATACATTTTAAAGTAGGTAAAGTAGAATTCAGCTAAGAAAAAGCCAGAGGCGTCGTAGAAGTAAAACGGCAATCCACTAATTTCTTGTAATCGCGTCGTTTAAATAGTGCGCGAGCAACAAAAGGAAAATAATTTGAAAACAAACAAAAAAAAACTGTTTTTAAACTACTCCTATCTTAGTATTAAAATTATTGTTGACATGAACCCGTTGAACTTTTTTATGTAGCCAAAAGTACTAAATAACAAGTTTCTCCAACTTGTGAACTTTGATGAATTTGTAAATATATGTTCTAGTAGGTACCTCATTAGGTGTTCAGCATAATAAATTTGTCCCTTAATTATGACGTGTGTAAATACAATTGTATATTGACATGAATAAATAAGGTACTTACAGTTTAAATAAACCTTACACTATTAGTCCCAGGATTTCTTGCTTTCTGGGACTGCACTTAAAATTTTTGTGGCTTCTTCCCAAAGCCTTTTGGTATCTTTTTAAGTATACTGGCTTGAGAGTTAGCAATACCAGATTGCCCTTGAAAAAATCCGCCAGCATCTCCTTTTGTTGTTTGCTAACCGGTCCCCGCTCTTGTAACAGTTACAGTCCTCCATTTATTATTAAATATTTTAAATTCTGTACCTTCATTCACTTGGGTTTTCCTTTTATTAGAGATAGTTTATAATAAAAACTACAGTTTATTTATATTTAGATGATTTATTATTACTTTGCTACATTTAGGTTAGACTAAATTCTATACTTTTAATTATGATCAATCCTTTATTGCTCCTAGTATCAAACTTCAAAATTTACCTCTATAGCTTCTTTCTCTTGCACCTTTGACATCTAAAAATAACAAAATTCCTTAAGCTACATATCAATGCTTGAGTTTGAAACTTTACGCCCTGAATTTTAGTAAATTCATCACTAATTACAAAACCCAAAGATTTTGTTGCATTTGTGTTATGTTTTGGATGTAACTGTTATTAAAGTAAAGTATTAGCATACCTTGGGAATCGTGGCTTCTTAACTAATAGCAAAGCATGAGCTCGTAATACATTTTTGGTTGATTTCTTCGATATGCTAAGATTGTGGTTATAGCACTGGGTTCTCTTTTGTGTTAGGCTTTCAGCAGCTGGCACAGTTATCTAAAATTAAATCTCTGTTGCAGTTTGTTATGCTGTGATAGAATATTAGCTTATATTATAGGTATTGTTTACATTGTTTACCTGACTATATCTCCTTTATTTTTCCTTTTTTGGCATATTTAACGGGTTCACCAAGGAGAATAGAGTTTTCTTCTTGCCTGCAGAAAACCCTTTCTAGTAAATTTTCCTCTATTTTCTTTTCATTTTGGGCTATTTTATTGGTTCTGTTTATTTTACGTTGCTTGACATGCTTTTATTTTCTAACCTAAGTGATGTATGTGTAAATGCTCGTAGGACGGTGTTTTAATATTTTCATGTTCGGACGTTAGCATTTGGATTTTGCATATAATAATAAATTCTAATTAAATAAACACAGACCAAATTAGGAATAATTACAGACCACTGACATTAACCATTAATTACCTAACCTTAAATACTTAGCAAGATGTCATGCAAAAATCAAAACACAAACGATTCTCATTGGTCAGAACTTGTTGCATGCAGTGTTGCCAGTAAATATGTGATTTTTGAAAATCACGCACACATCCGTGTTCACTTGTTTTCAAATAAACCGATTCATGATTTTTACGAGCGTCGACGTTCCCTGAGCGCCCAAAAGATCACGCGTGCTCCCGGGAGCACACATTTCAAATAAAGCCCCCAGCATCTCCTTTTGTTGTTTGCTAACCGGTCCCCGCTCTTCTAACAGTTATAGTCCTCCATTTATTATTAAATATTTTAAATTCTTTACCTTCATTTACTTGGGTTTTCCTTTTCTTAGAGATAGTTTATAATAAAAACTACAGTTTATTTATATTTAGATGATTTATTATTACTTTGCTACATTTAGGTTAGACTAAATTCTATACTTTTAATTGTGATCAATCCTTTATTGCTCCTAGTATCAAACTTCATAATTTATCACTATAGCTTCTTTCTCTTGCACCTCTGATGTCTAAAAATAACAAAATTCCTTGAGCTACATATCAATGCTTGAGTTGAAACTTTACGCATCGAAATTTAGTAAATTCGTCACTAATTACAAAACCCAAAGATTTTGTTGTATTTGTGTTATGCTTTGGATGTAACTCTTATCAAAGTAAAGTATTAGCATACCTTGGGAACCGTGGCTTCTTAACTAATAGCAAAACATGAGCTCGTAATACGTTTTTGGTTTATTTCTTCGATATGCTAAGATTGTGGTTACATCAGTGCGTTCCCTTTTATGTTAGGCTTTCAGCAGCTGGCACAGTTATCTAAAATAAAATCTCTGTAGCAGTTTGTTATGCTGTGATAGAATATTTGCTTATATTATAGGAATTGTTTACATTGTTTACCTGACTATATTGAAGTAGTTATGGGTGACATTAACATAAATATTTTGAAAAAAGATGATTCTAATGTTAATAAATATCTGGCTCTTATGGGTTCAAGTGGTTATACTGCTCTGTGCAAGGAGGTTACTCGAGAAGAGAGCTTATCTTGTATTGATCACATATTTTATAAGGAGAAATTAAAATCTATGTCACGAACTGCTAAGGCTTTTATAATTAATCATGATCTTACTGATCATCTGCCAGTTATGCTGCATGTTACTGACTCCAATGAAAACCCTAACAAACCAGAACAAATAAAAACAAAGATTATTAAAAAATTGATTTTCAGAAATTAATAAACTCTGCTGACAATGTTGACTGGGATTCTGTGTTGAATTTAGCAGAGCCTCAGGAAGCCACTGACTATCTCGTAAATAATTTAATTACTGTCGTTAATGACTCTGAAATTTTAAAGCAATATAGTACAAAATATAAAAAACTGAAGCCATGGATAACAAATGGAATCATAACCTCAATAAAAACGAGGGACAAATTAAAAAAACACTCAGAATAAACTTTTCTTTAGAAAAACAAAACGAATATAAAGTATACAGAAACAATTTAAATAAAATAATTAAAAATACAAAAAATGAATACTATCTTAATAAAATAAATCAAAATTCATCTGACTTAAAAAAAATATATAATTTCATAAATGAGGCCACAAATGAAAGAAAGTCTGGAAACATTTTGTCTCAAATAAAAAATGAAAAAAATGAGGTTATTACAGAAGAACAAGATATTGCGAATTTCTGTAACAAATACTTTCTTACCGTAGGTAAGAAAATGGCAGAACGAATACGAGAACCAACTGAACCGCACAGAATGGTGAGCAGTTCTTTATCTTCAATGTACTTAAAACCAGTCAGTGGGAATGAAATAATAAAACATATTCATAGTTTAAAAAATAACTGCTCCTCAGGTAAAGATAATATATCATCCAGAGTATTAAAAGCCTTGCATACTTACCTCACCAAACCACTTGCTCATATAATAAATCTTATATTTAAATCTGGTAAAATACCATCTCAATTTAAGGTTTCTGTTATTACACCTATTCATAAGTCTGGCGATAAAGATAATATAAGTAATTACAGACCAATAAGTGTTATATCCAACCTGGCTAAGATTTTTGAGAAATGTCTTAAAGAAAGAATAATTGAATATTTTATGGCCAATAATATCCTATCAAAAAAACAATTTGGCTTCATAAGGGGATTAAGCACTTCAGATGCAATGTATGAACTTGTTAATAATATAACAGCAAGCCTTAATGATGGAGATAAATGTATTGCCTTATTTCTGGACCTAGCTAAGGCTTTCGACACTGTCTCGCACCCCCGGCTTCTCCGGGTTTTGGAGGGGTATGGAGTGAGAGGCATTGTCCTTAGGGTTTTTGCTGACTATCTGGAAGGGCGAACTCAACATGTCAGGATTGGAAATCTCATTAGTCAGCCGGGTATTGTTCAATGTGGAGTACCCCAAGGAACGGTATTAGGTCCAATTCTATTTATTATTTACATAAATCAGTTATGCAACCTTGATGTTGGGGGAAACCTCATTGCTTATGCAGATGACACAGCGGTAATATTTAGGGGCAATACTTGGGATGAAACGAAAGAAAGATTAAAGTCTGGGTTTGTTAAAATTAAAAACCTTTTAGACACTCTTAAATTAACTTTAAATATTTCCAAATCAAATTACATTGCTTTCTCAATAACCTCTGTTAATCGCCCAGACTTTAGTCATATAAATATTCATAATATAGACGAACCATTAAAAGAAGTAGATACAATTAAATATCTTGGTATTGTTATTGATAGGCATTTAAAATGGGATAAACATGCCCTCTATCTGTGTAAAAAAATTAGATCTCTAGTATATAAATTTTATACTTTAAGGGAATTTCTTAATAAGAAATTAATTATAATGGTTTATAGAGCACTTGTTGAACCACTGCTTAGGTATGGTATTCTAATCTGGGGTGGAATGTATGGTAGTAACTTGGAACAGCTGAAGGTTGTTCAAAATTATATTGTTAAGGTTATTTTTAGGAAACCAAGGCTTTATCCGACAAATTTATTGTACACATCTGATCTTTGTAATATCAGATCTCTCTACATATTAACAGTCTGTCAGTTTGTGCATAAAAACCAAAATCTAAAAACAAATTATATTTGCCATAATCATTGTACTAGGGGTATTGCAAATAGACTGTTAAATGTTCCTGCTTCTAGGAGAAGCATCAACCAAAGATTTGTTAACTATTTAGGGCCAAAATTGTATAATTTAATTCCTGTTAGCATTAGAAGTGTAGTAAATAATAGACGTTTTTGCTTTTTACTAAAAAATCATTTATTTGAAAATATCCAGGTATATATGGACATTCTCTAATGTTTGTTTATTGTACTGTTGAGGACATAGATCAAAAACCCATTTTAACCTAATGTTTGGTTACAGTGTATTTTCTATAGGTATAAATTGATATTTTTGAGTATAGCCAAGAAGGCTGTCAATTGTGATAAATGTGATAACTAGTTAATTATGGCTGTAAAACTGCACATACAGGTTTTTCAAATCTAGGTGCAGATTGTTATTAGATTGTTAGTAGATAAAAAAGATTTTTATTAGATTGATAAATGTTAAATTGTAATTTATATTTATATTAATTTATTAATAAATTTATTATAATAATTTATTAATTCTCCTTTATTTTTCCTTTTTTGGTATATTTAACGAGTTCACCAAGGAGAACAGAGTTTTCTTCTTGTCTGCAGAAACACTTTCTAGTAAATTTTTCTCTATTTTCTTTTCATTTTGGGCTATTTTATTGGTTCTGTTTATTTTACGTTGCTTGAAATGCTCTTATTTTCTCACCTAAGTGTTGTGTAAATACTCGTAGGTCGGTGTTTTAATATTCTCATGTTTGGGCGTTAGCATTTAGATTTTCCATATTTTAATAATTAATAAAATAATAAGTACTAATTAAATAAACAGACCAAATTAGAAATAATTACAAACCACTGACATTAAACATTAATTACCTAACCTTAAATGCTTAGCAAGATGTCATGCAAAAATCAAAACACAAACGGTTCTCATTGGTCAGAATTAGTTGCATGCAGTGTTGCCAGTAAATATGTGATACGCACACATCCGTGCTCACTTGTTTTCAAATAAACCGATTCGTGATCTTTACGAGCGTCGACGTTCCCTGAGCGACCAAAAAGATCACGCGTGTTCCCGGGAGCACACATTTCAAATAAAGCCCCCTGTGCGGTCCAACTGGACAGGCCCCTAATTTTATGTATTTTTATTTTAACTTCTATACCAAATAAAATATTTTTAAAAAGTTAAAAGACATTTTCTATGCATTAAAAGACGTTTTTTGAAAAAAATACCAGTGTCGTCCATAAGGAGTTTAGGGTAAATAGTTTATAAGAAAAAAATGGTACTCCACTGCATTTTTATAAAATTAAAACATTTTTAAAATGCCCATTTAGTTTGGAAAAATTTGACCTCTTGACTTTTTTCTGTTCGGTGCACAGTTTTCGCGTAAATAAATAGAAGTCATTTCTCGGCATGGTCAAATACCTATCTTATTAAAGAATAAATAACAAAGGGTACTTTTTACTGTGTATTTAATATAGTACAAGATCCCACTGCAAGATTACTACGCTCATAATGTACAGAATTAAATCTACATTTTTAAGTACGTTTAGGAATAGGAGAATATATTGACAATAGGGTGCCAGTCGAAAATTAGCCGCAAGTAATTTTAATTAAGCAAATAAAAATTAATTTTTGGAACAAAATTTCGTTTACTTGTTTTTTAGATAAAACATCATGTACACCATAGCAATGTATGTAAAGAACCCTAAAATCCATGGTTGCCTATGAACAGGTAACATTTTGGTGCCTGTATTAGGTACGTTCATAACGTAAACGCATGTTTCTTATATCAAATTAAAAATCTTCTTTTGTTTTTTAATATGATGACATGTCGCTGCCTATAAAAAAATAGCCGCAAAATAGGGTTGCCAGCAACATTTTGGTGCCTGTATTACGTTCATAACGTAAACGCATGTTTCTTATATCAAATGAAAAATCTTCTTTTGTTTTTTAATATGATGACATGTCGCTGCCTATAAAAAAATAGCCGCAAAATAGGGTTGCCAGCAACATTTTGGTGCCTGTATTACGTTCATAACGTAAACGCATGTTTCTTATATCAAATTAAAAATCTTCTTTTGTTTTTTAATATGATGACATGTCGCTGCCTATAAAAAAATAGCCGCAAAATAGGGTTGCCAGCAACATTTTGGTGCTTGTATTACGTTCATAACGTAAACGCATATTTCTTATATCAAATTAAAAATCTTCTTTTGTTTTTTAATATGATGACATGTCGCTGCCTATAAAAGAATAGCCCCAAAATAGGGTTGCCAGCAACATTTTGGTGCCTGTATTACGTTCATAACGTAAACGCATATTTCTTATATCAAATTAAAAATCTTCTTTTGTTTTTTAATATGATGACATGTCGCTGCCTATAAAAGAGTAGCCGCAAAATAGGGTTGCCAGCAACATTTTGGTGCCTATATTACGTTTATAACGTAAACGCATGTTTCTTATATCAAATTAAAAATCTTCTTTTGTTTTTTAATATGATGACATGTCGCTGCCTATAAAAAAATAGCCGCAAAATAGGGTTGCCAGCAACATTTTGGTGCCTGTATTACGTTCATAACGTAAACGCATATTTCTTATATCAAATTAAAAATCTTCTTTTGTTTTTTAATATGATGACATGTCGCTGCCTATAAAAGAATAGCCGCAAAATAGGGTTGCCAGCAACATTTTGGTGCCTATATTACGTTCATAACGTAAACGCATGTTTCTTATATCAAATTAAAAATCTTCTTTTGTTTTTAATATGATGACATGTGGCTGCCTATAAAAAAATAGCCGCAAAATAGGGTTGCCAGCTGTTAAAGACACGAAGTATTTGAGATAAAGTGAGAGTTAGCGCGCAACGCCACTTCTTAAACAAAAAAGTTATTCTTTATAAAAAAATTTGCTTATAAAAAAATATGATTTACGAGAAGAAAACGTTGATTTTGTATACGGGGTACTCAAAAACTTGAAAAACATGATATTTTTCAAGAGTAAACTACCTTTATTTTGCATTTTTAAGCAAAATTTTATTTAGAAAATTTATTCAGAATAACATTCCTAATGACATGTTAATTTTACAGGGGTATCAAATGTTACATGAAACTGATTGTGGAGTCAACAAAAATTAATTATTTTAAATTTTTATAACAAAATGACCTTAAAATGTCTCATAATTTCCTTTTCAAACACCTGCATCCTACATCCAAATTCCTACACAATACATTTTTTAGCTGTAAACAAATATGGTTAGGCGTTTTCACCAAATTATGAGGTTTAATAAAATTTTGTTTTATTATTTTTATCGATTGCAAACTTCATTCTAAATATATTTTTTAAAACTTTTTGCTTAAAAATGAAAAATAAAGGTAGTTTACTCTTAAAGAAAAATCATGTGTTTTAGGATTTTGTGTACCCTGTAGACAGGGCCGTATTAACTGTTTAAGGCGCCCTAGGCTAGAATTCCCGAAGCGCCTAAAAATTTTCGAAGAACATTCGCGCCTATTTCATTCCAAATTTCTTTATTTATTTATTTAACAAACTAACCAAATGACAAATTAAAAATTGTAAACAGTTACCGAAAATATAATATTTGGCATATGAGTGGAAGCAAAATGAATCAGGAGATTTGTAATTGCTCCACTCACATGCCATTAAAAATACTTGCCTAATTCTATAGAATTAAAATATAATAAACTTAAATAATGAAAAAATGATTGACAAAACATAAATAATTTAATAAGTTGACGCACTTAAGACACAAACCAAAAGATATTTTGGCAAATCCGAACAAAATTAGTTACAACCCACTGCTTTATTTTAACTTTGATATTTTTATTAAGTTTTGTTCTCAGCCCCATGTTCCAAAAAAGAACTGCTGCGGTAGAGATAGGTAATTTCCACTTACAGCTCTGGTTTCGTGCGATACAAATTTATTAAATATTTTAAAATTCAGGGAAAAATGTATTACTCTTATACAATAGAGTTATCTAACTGTGCATATACCAGATTCCCTAAATAAGGTGTCAGTTGAAAGCTGCGTTTTTTGCGAAGCATTATCTTAAGTACATATTTTTGAACATTAACTAAGGAGTGTAATATACTGTTGCACGCAGCTCCCCATGCTATAATTCCGTAACCCATTACTGACTCAACCAAAGCTAGATAAACTAGATTTAAGAGATTAATTGATAAAAATGATCTTAACTGATAAAACTTGTAAACCATTTTCTCACTTTCTTTGCTACATATTCAATATGCGCATTCCATTTTAAACACTGATCAAAATAAACGCCCAAATACTTAATTGATTCACAACGTGTTATATTAACATCACATTTACAGTTTTTAAAGTAGGTACAGTTACCTTTTATGTAACACAATGCTTTTATTAGCCGGAAGACCTGGCCTATTCAAAGCAAAAGGCATAAAATAAGACTTTTCACTATTAAGTATCAATATGCTGCTATCCATCCATAATTTTATTTTAGAAAGCGCTTTTTCAGCCTTATTAAATACATCATTCCATTCTTTGTCCTTGAACAAGAGCACAGTGTCATCTGCATAACACACAATCTCATCTGGTTCCTGGAGTTTAAATAAACTATTTATATAGATAACAAACAAAATAGGACCAAGCATAGTGCCCTGTGGAACACCGAATTCTACCTCTTTTTCCTCACTAAGGATATTATTAGCTTTTACACGTTGAAATCTACCAACCAAATAGGATTTAAATAAATTCAATACTGTACCTCTTACACCAATGTCATACAATCTATCTAATAAGATTCGGTGGTCCACAGTATCAAAGGCTTTCTTTAGGTCCAAAAACACAGCAAGCGGTTTTAAGTTATTATTAAGACAATCAATTAAAAATTTAGACACATCATAAAAGTGCATTCGAAGTGCTAACACCTTCTTTAAAACCATACTGACACTTAGATATAATCTTATTTTAAAACAGAAAGTTCCATAGTCTAAATTTTATACATTTTTCGAAAATTTTATTAATTACACTTGACAAGGCTATTGGTCGAAAATTATTTTCATCTGTCCTATCACCACCTTTATGTAAGGGTATGATCACTGATTGCTCAAGAACATCAGGATATGCACCAGAAGCAAATATTAAATCTGTAATATATTGTAGTGGTTTAATAAGAAATAAGTGGTTTGATTTTATATCTGGTGTAATCTTGTCATCGCTGCAAGAAGAATTTTTAAGGAGCCAATAACCTCAAACAACACAGACTCGGTAATGGGTTCAAGAAACATTGTTACATAATTATATTCATTTCTAAATACATTTTTTGGAACTTTATCAATATTTTTAGCCAATTTTTTACCCACAGAACTAAAAAATTTTTAAACTCATTTGCTATTTGGTAACTATCTGTTAAGGTGTCACCTTGATCATTCTTTAGTACATTGATTGTATTAGGAGTCTCAAAATCATTGGAAGCTTCCTTAATAATTTTCCAAATATTTTTTGGATTATACTGATTTTCATCTATTTTAGTTTTGTAGTAAGCCACCTTAACTCTTGTAATGGTCTTTTGTAACACATTTCTGTAATTAATATAATCTTGTTTTGCCTGATCATTATTTGGGTTTAAAGTAGCGAACCTTTTAAAGTTTGCCTCGCTTACGTATGCTCATATCCAGATTTGGGGATATCAAGGGCTTAATACAACGTTTTTTACTAAAAACTTTAATTTCAGAGGTAGCAGAAATAATATGATATTTTAACGTTTCTATAAAGCATTCATTTTGTAAATTTCTGCTTAATTTTGCTTTATCTAGTTTAAAATATATTGACTTTCTTTAATAAGTTCTGTTTTAATATTTTAGCTAATTGGGAAATTGTCAGTTAAAGAACTTTTAAAACAAAACCCATGACTTGAAAATTTCCTTTTATAAAAAGATGATCTAAAGAGCTACCCCCGGCACCCTGCTCTCTGGTTATTGCATTTATAGCACAAATTATCAGAATACCCAGATGCGAAAGTGCGGCGAAATACGCTTACTTGTTTCTATGACCTTGAGAAAGAATAAATGGGAAATCTGCACCAATGCATGGATCGTAATATTTTTAATTTGTAAAGGTTAAACCGCACTAAGGCGCTAAGGAGAGATAGACTTTTATAGAAATTAATTATGCAGCTTTTTTACATGTGGGGAAAACGGGAAAAAGAATAATACACTAATTGAAAATTTAAATATTTCTTTATTAAAAATATTACAATTTAAAAATTTTACCGATGTTTTGAAAGGTAAAATATTGTTAGTAGATGTCACGTTTAGATGAATTTGTAATAAAATGTCTATACCTGGATGCACAAAACATTTTAACAAACGATTAAACTAATAGGGGTTCAGAATGTTTAACAAAAAAAAAAAACGTTGTCTAAAAACTGCTTATTAAATTAATTAAAGGTATTCCGTTTTACTAGCTTAATTGTTTATTAAAAAGTTTTTGTGTAACTGGGATTAAAACATAATTATTGCAAGCAGAGTAACAAAGTTTCTAAAGCAACCCAGACGCAATATTTTAAAGCAATGCAGATGTTGCCATAGTAATAGAGAGTATGTTATTTTTTTAAATACTGAGAAAACACCAAATTTTTTTATTTAAAATATAGCCTTTCAAATGGCAGTGCAGTTATAAATAAAAAAAAATCCTTTCTTAGGTACATACTGATTAATATGAATAACGTGTTAAACATGTCTAAGTATTTTGTAAAAATTTTGTATTAATATAAAATAGTTAAAAAAAAACTTTTTAAGATTTATTTAATATTTAACCTGATAAAATAGTATTTTTTTGAAAGATTTTCAGAAATGTCTGTATTTCTTGATGATAATGGCTTGAAAGATATTGTGGACACGGTAGTGGTAAATAGACGTTTTATTGCGGATGACGAGATAGAAATAAATTTATTTTTAAAATGTTTTCTGCACAATTTTTAATTTATCAGATGTTTTTCAAAAAATCCTCCCTTCCGGCAGACTTAAGCCAGATCTTTGCGCTAAAAATATATTTTCATTATAGAAAAACCATCCAAATAATTGGGTTGTATAGCGGGATGAGGGCAGACAAATAAAAACCACTATTGTATTTATCCCAACGTTTCGTGGCTGGATTGCCACTTTATCAAGGAGCCTATAATTAAATAATTAATAGTTTAAAAAAACTAAAAAAACACGCTTTTATATGCAACCGAACTAAAAATTAGAAAATAATTTTTCATTAAAAAAAAATATTGTCATTTTGTTATAGAAACGACATTGTCATTTCTATGACACAAATAAGAGTGAGAGAGGACTTACTGTCTCCCTCCTGTACTCCACCACTGATTAAAATAATTATTTATAAATCCAGGAAACAAAAACAACAATACCTTGCTAACTATAATAATTTTATTTGTGGGCCTTTACCCTAAAACAAATACTAATAATAAGAATGATATAAAATGCTATAACTACTGTCCTAAGACTAAAGAGTTTGTCAAACTTTTGCAACGCAAAACATTTGTCTTAAGACTAAAATAAAACTAATGTTCATACCTGAAACTGCTGCACTATTTACTTTTGTTTTGCTGCACTATTTGCCTTTGTTTGTCTGCACTATCCACTTATTTTAAACTTTTATTTAAGCTAAATAATCTAATAAGTAACTTTTAATACACTCTGTTACTTAAACAAATATTAATTTATTCATTTTAAAAATAAAACCATCTGAGAGTATGGCACTAATTGTAGATAAGGTCTAATTTTCACACTTTTACAATTTATCAGAATTTTTATGTAAAGAAACTTGGGCGTTTAACGTCTTAAATTGAAAACTGAGAATTTGTCAAAACACCTTTTCATTTGTTGTGCACTTTACACAACTTGACTGATTAGTGAAAATACTTTTCACAATACAATTTTGACAAGCTTAGTCACAAGTGAGAGATCGTATTTTCGGGGAGCAAACAACAACAAAGTTTGTTGTACACTTTACACAACTTTACTGTTTAGTAGAGATAATTTTCACATTACAATTTTTGAGAAGCTTAGTCACAGGTGAGAGATCGTGTTTTTCGGGAGCAAACAACAACAAACTTCTGCCTTTTACGGCGTGGAGACAACTAACTCAGGGAATCGCGCGCTTGGTAACTGGCACCCGCGGTGTCGCGGCGCGTTGCCAAACCTACTGAAAAGAAATTCTGGCGACATGCAGTCCGCATATGTGTGAGTGAGAAGGATTGAATTAACTTTATTAGGATGGATCATTTCTTTAAAGCATTACGCGTCGACCGCTAAATTTGGTGGTAAAGGATAATACTATCCATGTTGAAGATGTATTCTTCAACATACTGGAGCCCCTTGAAGTCTAAAGACTTCAACAAGAACCTTTGGAGATAGAGAACATTTTTGTTTTAATGGGATACATTTTCAATATCTATTTCATTTATGGGAAGCAAACAAATTTTTGTTACACTACGTGTGAAAACACCATTGGGAGTTTTGAGTTTTACCACTCTGACTTTACCATCAGAGCCTGGGTATACTTCAATGACTCTAGCAAGTGGCCATTTCAGTGGAACACTTTCATCGTCCTTCAATAAAACCATATCATTTACTTGAACGTTCCTAAATGTCGTATACCACTTAGGTCTATTTTGCAGTCGATTGAGGTACTCCACTGACCACCGCTTCCAAAATAATTGGTAAATTTGCAAACATCTTTTCCAGAGGGACAAACGATTTGATGGTATCTGAGTATTATCTTTATCAGGAAATGCAGTTAAGCTCTTGCCAATAAGAAAGTGGCCTGGAGTTAATGGGGATAGATCGCTGGGATCACTAGAAAGAGCACCAATGGGTCGCGAGTTCATGATGGCCTCTATCTTCGTTAGTATAGTAATAAATTCCTCGAATGTAAGAGAAGTTTCCCCAATCAGTCTTTTGATGTGATATTTAGCCCCTTTGATCGCAGCTTCCCATAATCCACCCCAATGAGGTGAGCGTGGTGGGATAAATTTAAATGTGATTTCATTTTGTGTGAGAAATTCCTTAATTTTGGAGTAGTTACTTTGTTGTTTAAAGAATTTATGAAGTTCTTTCAAATTATTACAGGCACCTAAGAAGTTTGTAGCGTTATCTGAGTAAATGACATAAGGATTTCCGCGTCTTGAAACAAACCTAGTTAGAGCCTGCAAAAAGGCTTCAGTGGAAAGACTGGTCACCAGTTCTAAATGAACTGCCTTTGTAGACATGCAGACGAATAGTGCTAAGTAAGCCTTAGTGATAGGAGCCTTTCGCAAGTTTGAGGACTTTAAAAGGAAAGGACCTCCATAGTCAATGCCAACTTTTTCGAAAGGGCGAGCTAATTCTATTCGATCTTTGGGAAGGTCAGACATAAATTGCTGCATGGGTTGAGCTCTAAATCGATAACATACAAGACACTTGTGAATAACTTGTTTAACCTCTCGAAGTCCATTTTGGGGCCAGAATCTGAGCCTAATACTTGATAGGACAGTTTGAGGACCAGCATGTCCCAAACGAATATGTTCCAATTTTAGCAATAAAGTGACTATATTATTCTTAGATGGCAATAGTATGGGGTGTTTTTGATCATATGAGAGATTGGATTTTGTTAGCCTACCTCCAACCCTGAGCAGTCCATTTAAATCAATAAATGGTTTTAAGGACAATAAGTTTTTGTTTGTAAGCTTCTTTTTGTTTTGAAGCTCATGGATTTCTTTTGAAAAATTAATTTCTTGTATAACTTTAACGATAAGGTGTAATGAATTGTTTAATTCACTTACTTCAAGAGAGCCGACGATTTTATCCTTATTTACAACTCTGCTATTGTGAATAAATCTAAGGACATAAGCAATAGTACGTTGTAAGTGAGAAAACGTAGAGAAACGTGAAAAAGATTATTCCAAAAAGTATATCTTGGGGTCACCTGAGAAGACAAAAGTGTTATCTTTCTTTCTTCGGGTAAACTAGAATCAGTCTGATCTGCTCGAAAATTGAGGTCATAGATCTGTAAGTCAAGCACGGAGTTAGATAAAAATTTAGGTCCATTGAACCAAAATGTTGAGTTTACTAAATCTGGAGGAGTGACACCTCGTGATGGAAGATCTGCAGGGTTTTCGGCCGATTTTACATACCTCCACGAAAAAGATGTGGTTAATTCCTGAATTTGAGAAACTCTGTTTGAGACAAATATGTTCCATCTACTAGGGTGTGAGTGTATCCAACATAGGGCAATTTTTGAATCACTCCACAAATTAACAGAGTCTACAGTAAAGCTTTTATTAAATATTAACAGTAGTTCATTTACTAGTTTAGCCAAAAGTAAATTAGCACAAAGCTCCAAGCGTGGAAGAGTGACTGATTTTAAGGGTGCAACTTTTGACTTAGAAGAAATAAGATGACAAGAAACTGTACCATCCGAGTATTCTGTTCTCAAATATACGCAGGCGGCATATGCAGATAAGCTTGCGTCTGCAAAACCATGGACTTGGCTCCGAGAAATTACTTTATTTGAAAACAGGTAACGAGGAATTTGTATCTGTGATAAACTTTGAATATTTTTCGTAAAGGAATTCCATTGAGACAACAGCTTGCTATCTCTTATTTCAGAATCCCAATCCATTTTAAGTAGCCACAATTTTTGAATAATGAGCTTTCCGATTATAACAGATGGAGAAATAAATCCTAAAGGATCAAACATCTGAGCGACTGCAGAAAGAATTTTTCTTTTTGTCACTGGATTAAATGTTAGACCGTCAGGCACCGAAATTAAAAAACAGTCGAGGGTAGGGTTCCATTTTAAACCTAAAATCTTATTGGAACAACTATCATTATTGAAGTCATATTCATGAATCTGTTCGCAAGTCTCCTTTTTTAGGAGCTCTTTATTGTTTGTACACCATTTATGTAGAGAAAAACCGGCTGAATTTAACAAACGATTTAATTCAAAATAAAGTTTATTTAGTGTCCCAAGGTCATTGCACCCACTTAAGATGTCGTCTACATAGGTTTGTGAGAGAAGGGCTTCTGAAGCAAGGGGATATTTGGAAATATTTTTCTGGGCAAGATCTTTTAAAACACGTGTGGCGAGATATGAAGCACAATTTGTACCGTATGTAACTGTAGAAAGCTGAATACATTTTAAAGAATCTTGTGGGTCATTACGCCAAAGAATATTAAGAAGAAAACGATGCTCAGGATTGATGAGAATTTGGCGAAACATTTTTTCGATATCAGCCGTCAAAACATATTGAAAACATCTAAATCGATTTAAGATGTCAAACAAATTTGGCTGTACTTGATAGCCCTTTAAGGTAACATCATTAAGTGAGTAGCCAGTGTTAGTTTTACAACTTCCATCAAACACTACACGAACCTTAGTGCTTATGCTAGTTTCTTTAATTACGGCATGGTGTGGAAGAAAGTACTTATTTACTGTTGTATCGTTATCATTATGTGACAATTTAAGTGGTATGTATGAGCCATGGCCTAGGTCAACATACTCGTCAATAAACTTTGTATAGTCTCTCTTTAAATTTATGTCTCTTTCTAACTTCTTTTCAAGATTTAGAAATCTTTTTTGTGCAATATAAAATGAATCGCCAAGTTTATGATTTTCATTTTTAATTTTTAGGGGTAAGTCAACCTGATAGCGTCCATTTTCTAGGATTTTAGTGGTTTTTTGAAATATTATTTCTGCTAATTCATCATCAGGTTTAAGAGGAGGGGTTTGAGGTAACTCCTCAATTTGCCAAAATCTAGTTAACAAATTTTCAAGTGATTGGGTGTCTGTCTGAACAAAATGAGAAAACATTGTAAGGGGATCGTTAGAAAGAGACAGCATTGCATTACTATTTGTAGTAGAGGACAAATGTACATATTGTTCTGGGATTTTTCCAGCTACTACCCAACCTAAATGGGTATTCTGTAATACTGGAAGATTTTTACCTAAGTGAATAATTCCTTGTAAGATAATATCGTAGTAGAGATCAGCACCGATTAAAATATCAATTGGAGAGGGTAAACCAAATTGTGGATCTGCTAAAAACACGTGATCTGGAATTGGAAGCTTATTTACGTTTATTTTTATTTGAGGCAAATTACATGTTATACTTGGCAACACTGCACATGTAAACTTAAAGGTTTTGGATACGTCGACATTAGAATGTATGGCTAAATGTGTTTGCTTGTAAGACTTAGTTTTACTTAACGAGACACCAGAAATCTGAAGTTGCTGATCATAAAGTGGGGAGTTCAATTTTTCGCATGCTTGTTGAGTAATAAAAGATGTTTGTGAACCGTTGTCTAAAAGTGCTCTTAGTTGTATGCAATGTCCTTGAGAATTATAAACAGAAACCATTGCTGTACCTAATAAAACCAGATTATTTTCAAAGCAGAGTGTTGAGACTGTTAAGGACTGAGGGACTTTATTATCTGTTTTTGTTTGATCCGATTGAGGTGATCTTAAAGTTAAATTAGGGTTTTCATTATTTGGGGAGGCATGACCTTGATTTTGTGAATTCTGACTGTTAGAATTTTTATTATAAAATGATCTTTTTGGATTAAATGGATTTGTAGGTACAAGTGAAGATTGTTGCTGTTCATGTTGTTTAAAGGTACCTTGTGACTTAAGCTCAGGCTTCAAAGAATCATGTAAAAGCGTATGATGCCTTTTGTGACAAACTGAGCAACTCTGAGGCGAAGTACATTCGTTTAATCTATGCCTTGTTCCAAAGCAATTAAAACAAAGGTTATTTGTTTTGACAAAATTTTGTTTATCTTGTGATTGCAAATTTTTAAATTTATTGCAGTGATAAATTTTATGTGACTCTTTGCAAAATACACATTTATTAAAATTTGTGTTTTCAGTGCCAACATGAGAAGAAATTTTGATATTTCGTTTTGAAGGGATATTGGGATTATTATCAACATAGCTTAAATTCTCATTAACTACACGACGTTTTTCTAAAAATTTAAAGAAATTCTCAAGATTTGGTAACTCACCCAAGTCCTTGCTTTGTTCATATGCCCTTTTAGTTGCAGAGTCAAGCTGTTTTTCAAAAAGATAAATTATTAAAAATTCATAAAGATCAGCTTGAGAATATCCTAAATTTTTTAAGGATTCTAAATATTTTTTATTGTTTGTAATAAATTCTGTCAAACCAAAATTTTGCGTTTTTGTTAAAGGAGAGGTGTCAAAAAGAGCTTTAAAATGAGCATTGATAACTGAGATTTTGTTATCATATCTATCGTTCAAAATTTTTAGAGCAGTTCTAAAGTTTTGGTTGACCACTTCGAGATTGTCAATTAACTTTAAGGGCTCCTCTCGTAGAAACGATTTTAGATACATAAATTTTTGTACATCAGATAAATTTGTATTATTAATAATTGTAGCAGAAAATATTTGCATAAAAGACCTATATTCAAGTAGGTCACCCCTAAATGGTTTTATTTGCACTTCAGGTAATTTAACGTTATTTAGTATGGGTAAGGATTGCACATTACTAGGCGTAGAAACAAGAGAAGAGACGCTTAACTTTTTTATACAATTTTGTATTAATGCTTGTACATCACAATATTTTTTTTCAGTTAAAGAACGATCCTCTGAATCTGAACTTTCCTTATTTTCTATGGAGAGAAGAATCTCTATTTTGTCTTGCACGTCATCATACTTTTCAAAGGCCCTATTAAGCAACCTTTCTTTGTGATAAATTGCGAAACATCAGTTTCGGAGTCATAGTTATCCTTTACCCAATTAACTACTCTCGTGATTGAGCCCTTTGCACTTGCTCTGAGTGCTTTTAATTCTACAAAACTCATTTTGGAGTAAGAATGTAGAAAGTTAAATAAATTTAGCTATTTGACTAAAATCTATGAGATAAAACATTAAATAAGGGTAAAAAGATAAAAAAAAATTAAACCTATTTTAGTGCAAACTCAGTATACGAATATAAAATTTATCAATAGACTAAATGCGGCCTGTATCATTGTTATTTCCTGGATCCGGCTCGAAGGACCATTTTTATGTTATAGAAACGACATTGTCATTTCTATGACACAAATAAGGGTGAGAGAGGACTTACTGTCTCCCTCCTGTACTCCACCACTGATTAAAATAATTATTTATAAATCCAGGAAACAAAAACAACAATACCTTGCTAACTATAATAATTTTATTTGTGGGCCTTTACCCTAAAACAAATACTAATAATAAGAATGATATAAAATGCTATAACTACTGTCCTAAGACTAAAGAGTTTGTCAAACTTTTGCAACGCAAAACATTTGTCTTAAGACTAAAATAAAACTAATGTTCATACCTGAAACTGCTGCACTATTTACTTTTGTTTTGCTGCACTATTTGCCTTTGTTTGTCTGCACTATCCACTTATTTTAAACTTTTATTTAAGCTAAATAATCTAATAAGTAACTTTTAATACACTCTGTTACTTAAACAAATATTAATTTATTCATTTTAAAATAAAACCATCTGAGAGTATGGCACTAATTGTAGATAAGGTCTAATTTTCACACTTTTACAATTTATCAGAATTTTTATGTAAAGAAACTTGGGCGTTTAACGTCTTAAATTGAAAACTGAGAATTTGTCAAAACACCTTTTCATTTGTTGTGCACTTTACACAACTTGACTGATTAGTGAAAATACTTTTCACAATACAATTTTGACAAGCTTAGTCACAAGTGAGAGATCGTATTTTCGGGGAGCAAACAACAACAAAGTTTGTTGTACACTTTCACAACTTTACTGTTTAGTAGAGATAATTTTCACACTACAATTTTTGAGAAGCTTAGTCACAGGTGAGAGATCGTGTTTTTCGGGAGCAAACAACAACAAACTTCTGCCTTTACGGCGTGGAGACAACTAACTCAGGGAATCGCGCGCTTGGTAACTGGCACCCGCGGTGTCGCGGCGCGTTGCCAAACCTACTGAAAAGAAATTCTGGTGACATGCAGTCCGCATATGTGTGAGTGAGAAGGATTGAAGTAACTTTATTAGGATGGATCATTTCTTTAAAGCATTACGCGTCGACCGCTAAATTTGGTGGTAAAGGATAATACTATCCATGTTGGAAGATGTATTCTTCAACATCATTTCATAGTAAAAAGCGTGGGGTGCATTTTACTATTTTTTCATAACTTTTACATCATAGATATTTGCAAATATAATAATTATAACATTTAATATATTTATCACCCCACGCTTTTTACTATGAAATGACAATATTTTTTTTAATGAAAAATTATTTTCTAATTTTTAGTTCGGTTGCATATAAAAGCGTGTTTTTTTAGTTTTTTTAAACTATTAATTATTTTTCATTTTTTAGTTTCTGGTACTCTTTGACAAAATGGCGAAAATTTTTTTTTAATGAACAAGAGTAGCAAATTTTAAAATTTTTTCCAACAGATTGCAACTCACTAAAAAATTTCTTCTTCATTAAGTAGCAAAGTTTGAAATTTTGCCAACAGATGGCAATCCAGGCAATGTTTGGACCGTTGCCAACATATTGCAACCCACTAAAAATGTCTTCTTCTCAAAATCGCAGTTGTGGACAGTTTATGGACAATTACCCCCACTTCCGTCAAACATGCCTTGATTAGCGTCCCAAAAACACCTGTATACCAAATTTTGTTGAAATCGAATTTGCCGAAACTTTCTAGACAGTTACCAATTTTGATTTTTCTAACATCAATTTTAGGCGTTTAACCAATTATAACCGCGGTAATAATTGGTAACAACTTTACCGATTGGTAAATATCGTTTTAGAATAATTGGTTCTTCTCCTAAAATTGATGTGAGATTAAACATAATATGATGTCACAACTTACCATCAGTAACCACAAGTAACCTTGTAGTTAGTCGTGCAAAACACCTTATCGTTGATATGTCAACGGTCTGTCGAATCTGTCAAATTGCAAATTGCCATTAGAACCATATTTGTTTTTCATGTAGGAAATATATATATTTTTTCTATAAAACAGGAAATTTATGGTATAATATATCCAGATATATTTATATATTTGTTTTAATTGTGATTAGTAGTGGTTATGATCAATAAATTCTAGAAATATGTCCGAGTTGTAAGTAAATACTTTTATTTTGGAGTTTACTGAATTATTTTTATCAAAGAGTTTTAGTTAAGTTTTTAGCGTTCTTTAAATACTACCTTTACCTAATTCTGTGTGGTTAAAATAATTTTTCCATTGTAATTTAAGTATAAAGGTTCAGCTAATTCAAAACGTTCATAGGCAAGTAAAGCAACAACAAACGGGCCCTGTGTTAAGAGATAGAAATGTCGGGACAAAAATCATATGAGTCTTATTGCACTAAAATAGTACCATACTCAGTGTATACAGAAAGCAGTAATGTAATATAATTATACAGGAAAAATAAAAAGTATAGTAATTTACAAAAATATACAGGGTTTCGGTAAAAAATTAAGGGCTTATCTATGAGCTAATTTTATGGAAAAAAGTTTATATAAACCTTGGTCTGAATATGACCCTACCTCTTATTCAATTGTTATGCAATTTGGCAGTGTTATTTGTAGCATTAAGTTTGGTGGCACTTCGAGCAGCACCTTAACGAATATAAAAAAAATGTATGCCATTGACTTTTTTTTCATTGGGATTTTTGGCTCTTCCCACCTAGGCCCGACCTAGGTGCGCTGCAGCTCTAGAGACTTATTGTGCCTTGACCACACTCTTTCTCATTCACATGCCATTTATTCAAACTTGGATGGTTGCTGCTCAGTCCGTCCGCTGTCCCCCGTGCAGAGCACCAGGTGCTGCATGTGGTTACCCACCCGAATATGGCCGCGCTGCACGTTGCTTAACTCCGGTGATTGATTTTGCCGATCCCACTGGTGCAGCAACGAACGCGGCTTGCCACTAATTTAAATGCAAATGCGGGTCTTGGAGGCCTAAAAAAGGGCGATTCTTTGAGCATTTAATTTAAGCGTGTATTTAAAAGGTACCATTTTAGAGTATTCAGAAAAAAATTCATGGAGAAATATTTAAAATGGCAGTTGTGGCATTAGTTTGAAGAAGACCCGTCGAAAAAAATGTCTTCTGCGGTGGACACGATTGTTTACTCGTCGTAGAAAAAAGGAATAAATTAAAATGTATACCTTCTTTTTTTTTTTCGCCCTTTCGGGGTCATTCCACCCAGGCCCGACGACCGCCCCCTAGGTGGTGCACTGCAGCCTGAAGGCTTATTGTACCTTGACCCCTACTCCTTCCCATTCACACACCATTCATTCCATAACTTGGATGGTTGTTGCTCGGTCCGTTTGTTCACCCCTGAGCAGAACACCGCGTGCCGTTGCCCAAAACCCACAATGCCGGTCACCCATCCAAGTTATGGGCGCGCACTTCACTGCTTAACTCCGGAGATCGACGCTTGCCGATACAACCGGAGCAGCCACAAGCGCGCCTTGTGTATACCTTTATTCAGACCTTAATAAGGGAATTAAAAAAAAAAAAATGTAAATTTGGCGGAAGAACCGTTTTTTGTATATAACTTTTTTCTAATAAAATTTTTGCCAAACCTTCGATCACGGTCAAGATAATACAACTGAAAACTACTGGTTAAAATTTGGTGCAAATTGGATAAATAGTTTTTAAGAAATTATGACTACCCCAGAAGACATTTTTTTTAAGGGGTTCTCTTTAAATTGATGCCACGGCCGCCATTTTTAAATATTCCTGCATCAATATTTTTTCTGAATTCTTTTAAAAAGTACCTTAACTCATTAAGACCGAGAAAAACCTTCAAAAAACGTGAGTTACTAAGTTTAATTTTAGATAAAAGATTTTAAAAAAATTGAAAAAATTATCAAACTTACTAGAAATTGGGTGATTATTTGTGGACCCTTACGCCTTTAATCTGAAGTGTATAAATTAAATTTTAAAAATTTAAGTTAGGGCTTCTTGCTGGCACCATATGGTACCTGTAGGCGCAAATGGGTTAATAATGTACAAATGATTTCAATAAAATTATTTTAAACACACGTTTAAACTAAATGCTCAAATAAATGGCCCTTCTTTAAGCCTTCAAGACCCGCTTACCCCCTTAAATTAGAGAATTTAAAATATGACTCTTCTCCTTGGTAAAATTGAAAATCCTCGGTATAGCCATGACATTTATTGAATTTTATTACCATCAATAATTATTGTCTTTATTATCTTTGCTATTTTAGTTGTATTTTTTTTGCTAAAGCTTAAAATAATAAACAAAATAATACATTCAAAAACTTCATAATTCTGATATGGTTAAAATTATTATAAAACATTGTTTCCATTAAATTTTATATATATATTTGTTTTAATGTAGCAATGAAGAATTGCTTAATGATGTTGATGACTACCCAGATATTGGAGATGCAGACGAGGATGCTCTTCTGCAGGACGATGAAGATGGAGATGTCCTGGACCTTGTTCCAGAAGAAGAGGACATAGGTGAATCTTTGGAAGGTAAGAAGTATTTGAAGACCACACAGGAAAAACGATGAATGCCCAAAATTAAGAAATGTTTAAGAGAGTAATTTTTAACATTTGATATTTAATTGTTTTGCATAGTTGGAGATATTTTTAAAGGCTCTTAGACATGATCCTTATTAATATTTCGTTTTTTTCAGTAATAAAATATGCATCAACTCACAAGGTATAATATACTGCAAAAACATCATTTTATAAAAAAAATAGACTTAAATCGTATTTTCTGTGTGGTCTTCATTTCATATACTTATAAGTAGTGACAAGAATATTATTTTATTAAATGTATTTCTAACTGAATTTATGTATATTTAAGCATTTATTAGTTCATCAAATCAATAAAATGAAATATTTTATTTTTAGATTCCAGGACCAATCCCACTGAAGAAGAGGAGAAGGAGGAACGAGGAGATAAGTTTGCTGTTGAGCGGCAACGTATTACCGCTCCTGAACCTACAGGTAAATATATGTTTAAGGTTTTAGCTGCAGATAGTATTTAAATACAAGTATAAGACATACCATCAATACAAAAAGTCCTCAAACACCATTTCCAGCACCATTTACTTTGTAGGTATATGTTTTAAGCGTGTTTTAACAGGGTGGTTTTTATTTATATATTTATTTTTTTGACCAAGCTTTAAATATTAACTTAATCATATTTTTTGCATAGATTTGTTTATTTGGGTAATTTTAAATAAAAAAATTAACATAAAAAGTAAGCAGTGTACGAAGACTTTTGTGCTGACTATTCATAAACTTATGTAAGAAAATGAGACCTTTTGGCACGTTCAAAATTAAAATAAATGTTGATATGCCACAAAAGGGTGCAAGAATTGGCTGTTCTATTGAGCAGGGAATATGGCATTCTGGCATGTCTAACAAATCATCATAAGCGTCAAATTTAGCAAATAAAAAGAAAATTACAAAATATGTGGATATGCTCTTCTGGCAGGGAAATCTCGATATTATTTAAGATAATTAAATAAAAAAACATAATCTCAAGTAAGGGGCCTAGTTTTAAATTGTATATTCACCACTTATACTTTTTAATACAACAGTAAGATATATGTCTCAATAGTATTATTTTCAGTGCTAAATTTTAATAAATCACCTTTTAGGCCGTGGCTATATCCATAACAGAGTGTTTAAACTCTAAGAAAGAATGCATTACATTTAATATATAGGTTCTTAAATCATTTTTTATTTGATATGACATAACAATCTAATTTTGGATTGGGGCGTCAAAAATCTCATCCATTTAATGCATCCAAAACACAATCATGTTCCTTGTCGCGAAAAGAGTGATCAAATACTCATCCTCTACTTATGAGCGGTCAAGTTTTACAGAGAAAAGCCACCTTTAATCTTGTGGGCGTCACATTTGAAAGTAACCTTAACTGGCATAAACACCACATTGTATATTTATGACCCTGTATAGTTTTAAGTATATATTATTTTTATGGAAGCTTGTCAATAAGATTTTGTCTTATGATGAATAAAGCGATTTTTGACTTTGACTTTGACTTTGACTATCTATAGCCACGGCAGCTTCAAAAAGCTTGGATTTCTCTTTCGAGCCAAAAAGTATTTTTCTCCTTCTAATTTATACACTTTATATGTGTTCCAAATCCAACCTCTATCTATCTATCTATTTATCTACACACTTAAAAAAAATGTAATTGTCAATTTTTTACATTACGCATTATAACTTAAATAATTGGCAAGAGGAAGTGAAATTAAAGGGAAATTTATTAATTTTAAATATTTTTTTTTTTTTAATTCGATGCCTTAGCCCAAGTATTTTAATAACTTTAATGAATAATGTTGAAAATTAACAAACATATTTTTTTTTACTTTAATTCTTTAACTTTAAATTTTAACATAAAATTTAATTCTTAAGAGGATGCCGTACCACGTTAAATTAGGTAAAACGCGATTCGCTGCCGTTTTTTAAATATTTGTTTTGAGAAAAAGTTGTACATAGAAAAGTTTCTTAAAATGATCCAAAGATTATCGGAAAGTTAATTGATTATTGGTAATGGTAATAAGTAATTAACACATTAAATTTCCCAAAATTACAAAACCGTAAAAATAACCAACTTTCCGATAATCTTTGGATCATTTTAAGAAACTTTTCAATATACAACTTTTTCTCAAACAAATATTTAAAAAACGGCAGCGAATCGCGTTTTAGCTCATTTAACGTGCTACGGCATCCCCTTAACATATCCTTATAAAAATGTTGTCCTCTTTTTAAAAATAAAGGTACTTTACTCTTGGTCATTTTTCATATTTTTAGTTATAACTCAGTATATTAACAATCGGAGTAAAATTTTGTATTTATTAGTTTCGGACCATGCGATCAGTTTTCCCAAAAGGACGATTAAACTTCAAAATTTTTGGTCCATTTGTCCTCTTGTAACACCTATCCTGGGACACACTGTATACAGAATGTCCGCTAATTAATAGTACACAGAGGAACCACATATTCCTTATGCCAGAACATTAAGATTTACCTAAACATACCTATATCCAAAAGTTAATAATAAGGAAGATACAGGGTACCAAAGTGAAAAAAATATTTTAAATTTATTTTTATAAGTTTTGAATGTTTTGAATATTTTTATAAAATTTGGTATGGTATTTTTGGAAATTTTATGTATTCTGTAAAAATATCTCTTTTTAAATAAAAGGCGATTATTATTATTATTATTATAATCCAAAGGTTTATAACATGAACTTTTTAGATAAAATATAAACATCTTTGTGTAAAGTAGAGGGTACTTTAAGTTTTCCTAGGGGCACAACTTTTTTTGTGTTACTCTGTATGTTTTATCTAACTATACCAGTGAACTTTTCTATGGTTTCCACACAAAAAAGGTATACTTTGTGAGAAACACTCTAAACAACCCTTTTTGAGATATTTGCGTTTAAACTTTTTATCGCAATTAAAAAATATCATTAATTTCAGCATATTAGATCAACTGCCACATCGTACATCAAATTTTTAATTTATTTTTTAATGTATATTTTATTTAATTTTTTTAATGATACTTGTCGGTTGCACTAAACATTTTAAACGCAAGTATCCTTTTTTTGTGTAAAAAGCATATGAGAGCTTACTGGTACACTTAGATGGTACATACAGGGTTGCACAAAAGAGTTGCAAGATTTTAGAGAAAGTTTAAAGCCGATTCCCATCTAAAGGTTTTAACCCCACGCAAAAAGTCTTTTGACTTTTGATGATTTACACCTGCGAGTCATGGGTAAGGGATTAAAACTCATGCATGTCCATCCGTCAAATTAGGACTGGTTCTAATTTTCGTCTATGGGTGACGACTTTTTGACAAAATTTCCTACATAAATTAACGGTTGGTACTACCAAAAGTTGTGATTCGATTTAAATGTGCATGATATGATTTTACCTGTGTGAAAAAACCCCAACAATCAGCTGATGGGTGACGACTCATGCGTCATGGGTAAACACCCCTAAGTGGGAAACGATTTTAAAGTAGTGGTAGGTATTCATTGGCAAAATTCTTGGAAATTAATTTTAAATTACCCTGTATAAACTGTATATTGGCACATTGACATGCACTTACAAGTTACATTCTTATTTTGTATTAGTGGAAGAACACAATACTCCAAGGCCAAATAATCGGTTTCAAAGACCAAACAACCGGGGCAATCAGAGAGGAAGAGGTGGAGGAATAAATGGCAGAGGAAGATTTCAAAATAACGGTCGTGGAAAATTCGGCTATACTAATCAAAGTGGTAGAAACAAAACGGTGCTGATTAATCCTAGATTTCAGGGCGTGGTTCATGTGAATAATAATGGTAAGTTTTTTAGATTTTTTTTGTCAGAAAATTGAAGAAAAGTCCTTAATAAGTGTTTACTTTGTGGGCTACACATTATTTATAAATTTTTTTTTTTAATGGAATGCCCCATTCGTTTTTATTGCAGTAAACTGAACAGGTCAAATATAGTAAGTTACTAAATTTTCAAAATTCTATCTCTACTAGTTACTGAGATAAAAGCTAATGTACTTTCAGGCATGCTTAATTGATTAGTGTTATCTGCTCTGTTGACATAGCTCTGTGAGAGTGCAGCTCCTGATTTTAAATCCATAGAACATAATGCATAATACAGTTTTAAATTTATTAAAGTTGTTAATACTAAAAACGAATAAAATAACACCATTAGTTACTATATTCTTTTATATACATTTTTTATTTTTCAAATCAATTGCCTTCAAAATGTTTCATTGTTTTAAAGCTCGACTTGCATGGGATACTCCTCAACAACAGCAGCAGCAACAGTATCAGCCCAATCCATGGGTTACAGGCACCCCACCTGGTCATATGGGTCGAACTATACAACCTTTTCAAGGAGGACAGTCGATACAAGGTAAATATTGCTGAAATGTAGAAAAGTTTTAGACTGGTTTTTTATGAATTCAATACATGATGGCAGAGTTGGGTCAAATACTGAAATCCTGTATTTGAATATGAATGTTGAATACTATATTCAATAAAGTATTTAAATACTGAGGATTCAAATACCAACTTTGGGTGTTCATGAATACTGATGAGCAAAAAAAAAAAAAAGATCCCCATCCTTTAAGAAAACATTTTCAGTCACTTTATTTACATTCCTTCTTCTGTACCTCCACATTTGAAAAGTGGATAGCCAAAATAAAAAAGGTGCTTACCCAAAAATTCAACAAATTACGATATTAAATACTTCAAATTCCGATATTTAATTCCTGGTTCTTACAATCGTGTATGAATCAATCTTTTATTAGTCTATAAAGATCATATAGAGACATTAAACAGGTCAAGAATAATATACTATAATAAGATAAAATAAAATAAAATAAAATAAGCTTAATATAAATTGAAATCCAATTTTTTCAAATCCTGGTATTTAAATACTTCAAATCCCAGTATTTGAATACTTGTATTCACGTTCTGGTATCCGAATACTTCAAATTCTGGTATATTCGTCAAACATATTTATCAGAAAATCTTGCATCATTTTAAAATTATTGTTATCTTGTGTATGTTAATGAAATAAAATATTTTTAAAGTTGGCTTTAAACACTAGTAACTTCCAAATCGCCGTATTTGTGAATAAATGAATTATGGTCGCCATTTTAAAGGAAAACAGTGTGGTGTTAGAATGGGAATTAAGTTTAAAATTAAAATTATAAATTAAAATAAGGGTGTTTTTATTTAAAAAATTTAAATAATTGTCTTTTTTAAATGTGACTGTGAAAGTAAAATTGGTCATTCCTTGGTTTCCACAGTTTACTAAGCTAAAAATAATATCCCAAAGCAGTTATAATCGCCATGCCATGTTTTTGTAAACGTAATTTCTGGCTGTCACCATCTTAAAAATAAACATCATGTTGTGATATATCATACGGAAAAAATATTTTTAAAAAGAATACAAATGTACCAAAAAAATGTGGTCACTTAGGCCGGATTTATAAATCAAATTTAATTTTATGGTCTTAAGAAACGACCTTGAAATTCTCTGAAATCCAAAATTTAAGACTAAAATAGGGAAAAGTATTAATTGCTTAGGTACCATAAAAAGGTTAAATCCGGTAACTCCTTTTTATTAAAGTTTCATTATTATTATTATTTTTTTTAATGTAGCTAATTATTGCCACCGAAAATATTCTAAATTTAAGTTAGGTTATTACTAATAGTAATACTAAAATTAAATTCTGATTTATAAACTTGGCCTTATACAGTGTGGGCCAAATTAAACTTGCACACTTTTTAAGTAATAACTTTTTATCTGTTGTGCCCACCTTTTTCATTTTTAAGGGGCTAATGGGTGGGTATGTTTTTTGCCAATTTTGGTCAAATAGATTTAAACAAGACTGGACTAATGGGACTTTTTTCAAAATGATGCATTAAACTTCGTTGCAAAGAAATTAAATTTTGCCTACATACGTTTATTTTTAATTAATTCACTGTTAAGTTTGGTCACGCATCCAACTCAGTAACCATGGTAACCTCCCATTTTTAATTTTCACAGGACACTAAAAAAAGTTATTTTTTAAAATTAAGAGAAATGCATACTTTATGGGCATTATTTATCAAAAATAATTATAATTCCTAAATCCTCAAATTGTTGACAGATTCGCTTTAACTGAATCATTTCCCATAGTTTTTCTACAAGAAAAACGTATTAGCTTGTAGCTAATCAGATTTGTTTTGCAACGAGATTAAATGCAGTATTTTGGAAAAAGTTCCAGTCCTATCTAAATCTATTTGACCAAAATTGGCAAACCTAGAGAAAACATTTTTACCTATTAGATCTTCAAAAATGAAAATGATAGGCGTACCAAATAAAAAGTTATTATTAGTTACAAAGTGTGCAAGTTTAATTTTGCCCACCCTGTATTTAAAATATGAGACCTAATGGTTTTCCTGATTAAACCTGACGTGGTTTTGAACTTTTTATTGTAAAAAAATGTCAGTTTATATAAAGTAAAGGTTTTAAAAAGTATATAAAAAACTAAGAAAAAAATTTGGGGGTAACAATAACCTGTGTCACCAGGTATAATATTTTTTTTTGTTATTCTTGATTTCGGATGTTTTAAAAATTGTTTAAGATATATGGATTTAGGCTGAGATTCCACATAAAGACCTCCACATATAAAATGATAAATTTTTATAAAAAAATAAGGTAGATTTTATTGGACCAGCTGATATTAGGTACATAAGAATCCATCTTTAATAATAAGATAAAAGATACTGTTTAAATACAAAGTAGAATCAACAAAGAAAGTTAATAAAATAAAATTAATTTCCTTTTCTCTTCAAACAAAATTAAATTTTTTTCTTTAAAAATTAACTTGATTGATATAGGAAAAAATTAGGTCCGCCAATTCAAGCTGGTCCACCAATGCAGCCGCAACATATGCAGAGTTTTCCTGTTTATCAACACCTGCATTATATACCTCCACAAACAGAACCTCCATTCATGCCACAGCCCTTACCGCCGGGTGTGCAACAGGGTCCAATGCAGGTTAGTATTTAAGGTAGTTTTACCGATACCAATATACCGTATTTGATATCTTTCGGGCGCATCATAACCTTTCGGCGGCGCGGCGTTGCCACATGTCAGTCACATAGCATATTTTTCTCAATCCTATCACAAGCTCTTGAAGATCGGATTTTAATTAGCCAAAATGTTCAAAATTGTATTTTCTTCCGTTAATACAACTTTCATTAAAATCTGAACGTCAGCTTTTGTAAAGTAAAATAAAATCTGCAATTTCTCATAACTTTAAAATTGTATTTTTATTATACTGTTTTTTGTTAGGTAAAGTTAACAATAAATATTAAATTAAAAATTCATATTTGACTTTATGATATATTCTGATAAAGCAAAAAATTTACATTTAAAATGAAACTCATGATATTGATGGTCTCTTGCGTGACTCTTTGCTGGTCTGTAAGACATATAGTAAATTAAATAAAGAACCACATTCGGATTAATCTTATTTTGCTCATATGCCCATTAACAACCCTCTCAGCTCCTAGACAGTTGTTGGAGCTGTTGTATATATCTTCGTATATGTGTGGTCCCAACTCAATCCAGAAAGATGAATGGTAACAAATCAAAATAGATGTATGACAGAAAACATGTCCCCAAAAACTAAATAACCCATCGCCTATTAGAACAATGATTCATAGTTTTACAAACATATGCTTAAGCGGAAATTCATCAAAGCGTATTAAAACTATCGGTGGAGAGCCCCATGGATTCCATCAGAGTGTTTAGGTTTTAAAAAAATGGAGTTTTTGTAGTTATTTATTACAACGAAAAAATACTTTTCTTAAGCATCAGCAGTAATAAAAACATAAAAATGGGTAAAAAAGGAAAAACAAAACAGCTGGTCATTAACAGTTGCAGAACAAACAGCAAACCGATTTTAAAAATTCGTTCCAGCGGATCTATCGGAACATTGTAGTGACGTCATTTGACATTCAGCACATAAATTTAGAGTACTTTTTATTAACGGAATTAAAATTTTAATAATTATATTTACATTTCTGTGATTTTGTATACATATTTACGACTGATTTTACAATTCTATTGAGTTAATTTTTACATTTTAACGCGTACCTTGTGTTTGTTGTTTTAGTATGTAATTTTATTCTGTACCTATTGTTTTAATTTTATTTGTTTTAAACAGTATATTTTTACCAAATTTAATTTATATACTTTTTTCATAATTGATTTGAAATTGCATTGTAACTTGTATAATTATTACTTTTGCTAAATAAAGAATTTTATAATACTAATAAAATCTTGACCTATATTAGGGGAGCCCACGATGCTAAAGGGGGTTTACTCGAGCGTCATAGCGACCTATTGGGTTGCAAAGCTTAAACGATAAGAAGAAATAATGTTATATAATATATATTATACCTTTTCATTGGTGGGGGAAGCGGCTATAGATTTTTAAAAATGTTAAAAAGTAATTTTATTATTTGGTTTGTGGAAATCGTTTGGATCGTATTGGATTACATATTTTTTGTTATCCTTGAATTATTCTCTTCAAAATATAAAATAACCACACTTGAGAATTTCAAATGATGTTTTTTTTACAACTTTGTAGTCCTCCGATTTCTTTACGTCACTCTCAAATTGTCAGATTAGTGGAATATATACTGTTTAGCATGTGAAATTAACTCACCCTATCTTAATCTAACGCGCTCGAAAATTTCTGTTGGACATATCTTTGTTTTTTACGATCGGCCTTGTATACAGGGCTTATAATTTGGTGGAGGTACTTAACCGGATACAAGGTATCATCCGGTATATTAATCTGCCGCGCCGCAGTCGATCCCAAAATGAACTCTTGAGCTCCCCTACCACTATATGAACATGGATTTTTTTGCGAAAATATTTCCAGTCAATTTAGAAACTTCTGAAATGAAATAATTGGCTTTGGTTGTGTTCCTTATATTTTTTTTTAACTGTGTAAACTTATTTACCCTAATCAATAAATCTAATATTCAACTCTGGTCTCAAGAGAAAATTTAAAATATTTTGCATGAAAAGTCATATTGTAATTTTAATTTGAGAACGTTTTACCAGTGTATAAGTCCATAGTTTTTATATAAATTAAAATTACCAAAAATATTTTAGGCAGCTCTGGGAATGACGTTCGACCTAATTTCATTTAACATTTATAGTTTATTCCTCATAAAAAATTAACAATTCCATTTTTAAATTGATAACTTTCATTATGTACATTTTTTTAATAGACACCGCCTACCACATCCTACTGGGATGGACAAAATCAATATCTCGCCGGAGAACAGGTACTTGAAAAATGAAGTTTAGTTTTGCAAATTGTATTTTTATTAAATTTCTTATTAGTTACACGCTATTTATTTGGTATGTTGCATGTGTCTAGGTATACCTGGTTTAACACTTTAAACGCCTTAAAAACAGAATAAGGAATTTCTAATCTGCTCTTTAATAAAACCAATTAGAAAAAAATGCTTCAACTGTCTTAAAGCAAGTGATAAAGAAAGTTTAACATCTATTGGCACATATACAGGTCGATCATTTTTAAGTCGGCACTATTGCTAACTTCTTTATTATTGAGAGAAGTCGGTTAAATAAGCAATGTAGTAGCATTTTATGCTTGATTAACGTGCTGGCAACAAAAAAACAATTGAACATCGCATTTTTAATTTATTGCAAAAAATTTACTTTTTTTAATGGAACACCCTGTATATTATATCACTATTCGAAAGATCTATCAAAGATCATTAAAAAAAGTCCTCATGTGTTATATCCAATCTTGAATAGTTTCGGAAATATTGCCACCCTCGGGAATGTAATAGTAACCTGCCATTTTTTAACTAGAACATCCTGTATATTGCATCACCATTAAATAGATATTAATTTAAAAAGCTTTAAGAAAATACCACATTTAATATGCCTATCTCTTATAATTTTGGAAATATGGCCATGCAAATCTGAAATTTATGTTAAATTTTCATTATCTCTACAGCTCCAAGCTATAAGCACTAAGTTTAGTGTTGAAGATAAAATATATACACCTCATATACCATATATTTTTCTAATTTAACTGACTTTGTATCTCCAATAATAAAGAAGTTAGCAATAGTGCCGACCTAAAAATGATCACCCTGTATACAGGGTTCATTTAAATTTTATATACTCCTCTTAACACAGTATAGAATGCAAGAGAATAAGAACATTTTTAAATAAAATTATGTTCGAAAATGCTTCGTTTCCGAAATACAGGGTTTTAAAGTTTTATAAAAAAATTCCTTTTATCATAACTTTTTACCACTCCAAATGTAATGTAATAGTTAAAAGAAGTGTACCAAATTTTGTGGACATATCTGGAGTGGTAGGAAAGTTACGATAAAAAGGCTTTTTTCTTAGTACTTCAACACCCTGTATTCCGAAATCACATAATTTTATTTGAAAAATATTCTTATTTTCTTGCATTCTATACTGTGTTAAGAGAAATATATCAACCTAAAAATAAACCTGTATATTTCATTAGGATTCTACTTCCATGTATCATAAATGTGTGATAGACATGTGGATCTACTACTTCCTAAATGTACCAAAAAGCCATTATGTTACGTTTAATCAACCCTAAAGCCGGCCGCACACATCCTAGTTTTTAATCGGACGATAGGACACGATTCTTGGATACGAATATTTGAAGGTTTAATAATCATAGGTTTTTATAACCTCGATGCATACATTCGATCCGATTTTGGATCGGACGTCACGTCAATCATGTCATAAATCGGTCAACCTTCGGATGTTCTGGCAGATCGTCCGATTCAAAGTACGATGTTTGCGGATCCGGCCTAAAGGTATCCTGCAGCTATAAACCAAGACATAAATATGTCTCTATTATTATCTGCATGCGATAAATTCTAGGACGAAGGGCACGGTATTAGGTTCAATGCGATCCGTCCAATCGGATTCGATTTTCACGATGTACCCTTAGTCCATCAGTTGTGCAGCTACAAACTGAAAAAGTTAAGATTAGAAACTTTTTTGTTGTTGCTTAATTATTTGACTGTTTAATAATCGTTTTTGCCGACTTGTTTGGTGTCATAATATACAATTTATTAACAATATACTTTGTAGTCGTGTTTATTTAAGTGTTGTTCTTAACCCATAAAACTCTTGGATCAAATCCTGCAAATATTTTTTTCTACTCGCGTGCCGAAAAGCTCACTTTTCCGCACGGATTTTAGTTTTGATAGGTCACATATCCGCCCTAGTGCGGTAAAGTACAAAAATGTCAAACCAATATTATTTACATTTACCATTAATACTAATATTGGTATTTATATTTACGGGATATTTTTTTCTTTCCTCTAATAAATTATGAGATTTGAAACAATTTTTTGGCTTGGAGATAAAGGAATTTACAGAAATAATATATTATTAAATTTATAATATTAATTTCAAACTATAAAACTGACAATAAATGTCATTAATTAATCAAAATTATGTTATTATAATTAATAGTTGTTATAGACTGATATTTAGTATTGCATTTCGTTTTGTCGGATTGTATTAAAAAGGTGTTATTAAATAAGTTAAAACAGCCGACTATAATAAGTACATGTAGGGTATAAGGTAGCATTGTGTTAAAAATTAAAAAAAATTGTTTTATGTTTTCCATACGCTCGTAGAAAAGTAGCGATCCTAACACGTGCCGAAAGTGCTTTTTCTTCACTTGACAGCTGCAGTCGCGTGCAGTGGCACTTCCAGCACTAGTTAGGAAATTACTATTTTATTACCGTATTATTTTAAAATTAGTTTATTTTTGTTTTTTTTTTTGTATGATACTGTGCTTAAGAAGAAGATTGGATAATTATGTCCAATATTTAAGGGAAAGCTTATGATGTTTTTTTAAATTCGAATGATAAACCCTTTTAGTTAGTTAGACATTTTCTGCTAAACTGCAGGTAATATTTATTTGTTTCTCTTTAATGCTTTTTTGTAGAGTGGAATTATTAATTAACAAAGCATTCTATTAGCGGCCCTTACTATACTAATATTGGCATTTTGCGTTAGTTCCAAAATATTTTATTTTTTATTTTCTAGGGACAAACCCAACCCGGTAATCCATTTATGCAAGGTAACTACCAGTCATCGCCACCCATTATAATAAACACGGGTCACCCTCCGCCTCAGACTCCTTCTTATCAACAGTACAATCCACAGGGTAATTCGCCGATGTTACAACAAAATTTTAACCCCAATCAGAATTTCCCACCTCAAAACCAGCCAGTATTTCCAAACAACAACATGAACAATGCGCGGTTCAATCAGGGTAATTCGGCTGGTCCTAACAAAAGAGAGTTGTTTACGCAAAAAGAAAGGTATGTTAAGTCTGTTCTTAAACTTTTAAAACCAAAACAAGATAAAAAATATTTATATTTCTTTACTTTCTGTAAAAAGTATTACAAATTTAAAATTAAAGGGATTCTCCTATTTGTTTTTCTTTTATTTTTAATGTAATAAATAAAATATTTTATTCCAGATTTTAATTGATTAATTTCGTCTATAGGCTGAAGTTGATATGTCGGTAGCATATTCAGTAACAACTCTGAAAAGCCTTTTTTTTAAAATAAAGAACACCCATTTTTTTATTTTAAATGTCTTATACAAATATTATGCACTAAATATTTAATAAGCATAAGTTTTTATTTTTATTTAAAAATCGACCATATTAAGATCAAAACTTACTTCAACTTCGGTTTTTAATTTTAAATTACATGTTTTCTTCATCAAATTACTGGTATTATAGTTATCTTATTACAAATAGAAAAATATAATTTAGCCTAGGCAAAAAGTAAAACACGACTTAATATTCAGTTCGTAATACATTTGTTGTTTCTTGCGCGAAACCTCGGAACATCCGGAAAGAGCCGAAAAGCCGCGTCTGTTGTTACTGAATATGCGACCCGGTACAGCCACTTTGATAAGTTCCCGTAAGAAATAATATAAAAAGCAGGTGTTGTCCTCCTAACTGTCAAAAACCGAAATTACATTTCGTATATTATTGTGACAAGAGGGAATTATTTAAATTTGCATTTATTGTAGTGTGTTAGCCATTTTTTATTATGAGATTATAATAATATCAAGTGTTCCTAAAAAATTACGAGTTACCAAATAAATAAATTCAATCGAATTTGAACAGTTGATTACTAATAATTATTTTCTAGGTTATGCAACCTGGGAACCCCCAGAACAAAAAGGTATTTGTGCGAGAGCGATTAGGACCTACTCCGCAATCCCAGGTTAGAATAAAAACCGAAGAACGACCATCAGTGGTTAGAGAAGTTACAGTAACAAATGTTACAACTGTAAAAATAGTAAGTATGCAATACAATATTTCTATTACAAGGAACATTGATTACTCCATGAATAAATCCACCGACAAGAAGACAGCCCAGTTATTAAAAGCGTTTTGAAGCACAAAATGATGCATATTTTTTAATATCATTGTCACCTTATTACATAACAAGCATATTGAAATGATGATACCTAAACCAATGTTAAAAATATCTCTATAGCTATCATAGAAACTTTTACAAATCCTTTTAACGTGATATTCATATCACATTAATGTCTGTTTTTTTAATTTTCCAATATCCAATTAAAGCCATTAGGCTACATTCACAACCAATTCTGAAATTTTAAATTAACATTTACAATTGGTCAAACTTCACTTGTCAAATCCTAATTTGTTGTTTAAATGTCAATTTGAAATTTCAGAATTAGTTGTAATTGTTGCTTTAACATAAATGTAAATCGGTCCCCGAGCCCGAAAAGGTTATAGGTATATTGGTTCCTGGTAACAAACAACATTATAAATTACTATAATAGTCTTATAGTCCGCAACTCAATGTAATTTTTTATATCAAAGCCCTGCCAACATATCACCTACCTTTCACTGTCCGTTTAATTGATACACTCGCTTCAACATACACATTGAAAAGAAACTAGTATATCTAGTCTTTTTAGCGGTTTCAGCCGAGACGAGATGCAAGGGAGAAGCGGTTTTAGTGGGGTCGAGGTGCAAGGCTGATCCGTTGTCGGATATCCTCGGGCGTTTTCGCGTTGAGACTTTACTATAGTTATTTGTATGGTGGTAATAAATATGTAGATGATTGATGATACTGATTACGTGGAAGGGTTTATTTATCTAAGGGTGGCTTGAGGAGGGTTTGATTTACTTATTAACAGTTTTGAATTTTTGCTGTGAGTTTATGTGTTGCATATTTAAATAAACAGTTGTGTTGCATTTTCGCCATTAATCCCAAAATGGTTGTGAAAATGACTTGTTTATAATAATTAATAATTTCTTTTTTATTATTTAAAGGAGGAAGACGAGCAAACAAGAGATCTAAGATTAAAAATTGAAGAGCAGAAACGCAAACGTGAAGCTATTTTACAGTGGAAGGAGAAACGTCGGTTAGAAAATTTAGGAAAAAGCCCAATCAAAGAATCACCAAACATGGACCAAAAAGTCATAACACAAATTCAAGTTGTTGAACAGAATCCTGTCAAAGTGGAACAAAAGCTACCGCAGCGCACACCTAACCAAAGACAAAACTTTCAACAGACTAAACAGCATGTTCAGCCAGTTAGGCAGGCCGTCCAATCTGCTCAAGGTCAAAATTGGCCTGCCAAAATGAAAAAGCAGAGTAATAACATTGTCATAACCAATGGTTTCTCTCGGAAATACACTCGGTATCAGAAAAATACCAAATTTCCAAACGTTGTGGTAACGGTGCCAATCACGCCTCCCGTGGTACCTGAACCCAAGTTAAATCTGGACAAAGAACCTATATCATCCACTTTCCTAGCCGATAGGAAAGTATTAGCAAAAGACGAATCCCTGATGGCCACCAGAAAGGTCCTGATCAAAAATATCTCGACCAGTACTGGCGACAAAAAATTATTTCAAATTTCTAAGAATATCGGAGTAGTACAGGTAAGGAACAGGGAAAGGAACTACCGTCGAAAGTATCAGTTTTCGCGGTAGTTTTATTGTGTAATAAATGCAGATGTATAAGCAAAATATTGTGCATTCATTGTTGATATCTAAATGGAACAAATTAATCCTAGTGCTCTTTAAAAGACTTTTTTAATCATGGTTTAATATACAAAGTGTCTCATTTAAAAAAGTAACTTATGTCAATATATTCTGTTAATAAAATTATTTTATGTAATCTTCATAACAAAAAAAAATTAATAATTCACTATACAAGTTGGCTTTTGGATTATTTTTTAAGTTATGAAATAAAAAAGTTATAGACATTTAAAATGGGACAAGTTAGATTGGACTCTTAGATTGTACACTTTCGTGGCGCAACTTTTTATAGCGGGAGAATAAATAAACTTTATGTTACACATGTATGTGTAAACAGTTACAAAATTTGGTATCTGGAAGGCGTTTTGCATGAAGAATTTAACATTTTACTGGATCCTAAGGTAAATATTACAACACTAAATTTTTGGTAAAAAGTACAAAACCACTTAAATATCTTTAAAACCGCTTAAGGTGCGTTTACAAAACTCGGTATTTGGAGGTTTCTGGGCAAATAGACTTGAAAAATGAAATCGGCGTTGTCGCCAGATTTTTCAGTTTTGCGCTACACGTAATATTTTTGTTATTTTAAATTAAATGTGCCCTAATTATTTTTATTGCAATAAAATGTGTGTGACAACTTTAGTAACCTTCCAAATTTTCTTTCAATCTTTATCAGCTAAACAAAATTAAAATGTTACATAATCTAAAGAATTTTTCATTTATATCAACATATTATTTTTAGATTTCAATATCCTCTTTCTCTGTAGTAGTTAAAAATAATTTTTATTAAAGACATTGTCACAGGCTTATTTTCGGTTAAAGTTTTCAAATTTTTCCAACACAATGAAAAGTCACAAATGTGTTATGTAATGAAGAATAAGTAATAAAGGGAAAACAATTTATTTAAGTGTTGAACAGTAATAATTTACCCACTGTGACGGTTGGGTTTGTTGACAATTATATAGATACATTTTAAACATGCTATTTGTTGATTGGTATTTTCATCTATTTTTAAGAAAATGTATTAGTTAGTGGGTTTAATTTTTGTTCAAGTTAAGCATTTTTTTGACAATCAGGTAGTCCTGAATGCACAATATTTTGTAAAAATTTTTATGTTGAAATATATATTTTTATTGTTGTGGTGATGTGTAGGCAATCATCATTATCATCTCAAATTTTTGAAAAATTTTATAAAAAAATCCATTAATACAATAAATACAAGAAATATAATATACCGTAACTTTGTTTAAATCCGAATAAATCCATTATGTTGTTTTATGCTGATTAGGAAAAATCACAATTAGGTCCAATTTGCCTCTGCATGGCTACATTTGTAGTACCCACTAAAACATACATTTTATCAGGGTTTTGCCGTTGTGACGTCACCAATTAACAGGGGTGCATTTCTCTTTCATAAAAGCAAAAGTGAAACGCTACCTCTAATAGGTGTATGCTCTAAAGGTATGTTAACTGACAATTTTGAATTTGTGATGTTGATGGCACTTTATCTACTCTTAACGTAATTCCCTTTAATTGGTGTTTTTGGATTTATGGCGGGCTTTTTATTTTAGAGATTTAGTTCATAAAAACTAAGAATTAACTTTCAATACATTGTTAAATTAAAAACGAATTTTACAATTCATAAATCTTATTGCACATAATAAATAGAAAATAACAGCCTTACTTGCATGTCGTCATCATGCCTATTAAATTTTGCTTATAATAGTTACATTAAAAAAAAAAATAATAACTGTCTCAGTTATTTAACTTGACTTGTGCAAATCATTTTTTTGCCAGTCAAACTTATTTGACTTAATAACCCATAACTAGTTTTAAAAGCCTATTTACGCGTAAGTTATTACGCACATTTGTGACAAAAAAGTAAAAAACACTAGGTCTCCTCTTTGGCAATGATCGCATCCACTGTAAGTCTATAGGCGTCTATTATCATACCTTTGTAGAGTGACCTATTAAAAAGTTATGGCTAGTATTTTTCCTTTGCTTATGTTTGATGTTATCAAATGTCCATTCATTGCCATAACAGTAAGAATACATCTGTTTAAACTTGTATTTAGGTTCATACTCTTTATTGGTTTTTCTTTTTGCTTTTGCCTTATATTTTAAATTTTTCTACCTTATATTTTAAATTTTTCTACCTTATATTTTAGATTTAAGAACCTAAGTACTTAAGTTCCTCTTTATTGAAATCGAAGATTAGTTCAGTAGAAGTAGCAGCCTAATTTCTTTTTGTTGTTTTTTTTATGAATAAGAATGAAAATGTTGCCTTTATGAAATATAAATTTTATAATGAATATATGTTTTTAAATGATTTAGTTTGACTGAAAGTTCAGTACAAAAGTTTTAAATAAGGTTTTTATTTAGGAATGCACCAAGATTATTTTGAATAATACAGTATTGGAATAGTTACTTACCATATTTAAACAGTTGTCCTTTGGTATATTCTGTAATTTTATTCAATATGCGTATATATAAAGGATGCTTCTAAATTTATTTCTTAAATGTGAAGAAGATATTTAAGCAAATCATACTTACAAAAAGTTGTCAAAACAGAACTAAAGAAAAACTTTGTAATCGCCTTTAAGGTACTTCTACCGATACCACAAGAGTCAAATGAGCGCCTAAGGTAATTTTACTACCGTGGTATTTATATTTGGTAACGCTGCGTAAAAACAATAAAAATCATACGCAAAAATCTACTGCACAAGCACTTTTAAACAAGTTATATGTTTTAAATTGTTATGCTTATTTACGAATAAAATCTCTAAACCACCCTTATCATATCACCAAAAAATGTATTTAATTAAAAATGCAAAACAGTCACTCAAAAAAATTATAACAAATTTGTTAAACTGGTAAGTTTCTGTCAACTAACCTGTCAACTAACGTAAATCTTGATACATCGGATTATTGTCGTCGAATTATTCACTTAAAAACACTAGGAAAAAACATGTTTTCTAATTATTGCGGATATTTATTATCACTTATTGGATCTTGCAACCGAAAAACGTATTGGACTGGCATCAATTTTTTTATGTCACATATACCGTATTCAATAAACTTTTTCGGGCGCAGCATAACCTTTCGTCGGCTATGCCACATGTCAGTCACATATCATATTTTTCTTAATTATTTATTACTTGCTCCTATCACAAGCTCTGAAGGTTGGATTTTCATTAACCAAAATGTTCAGAATTATTTTTTCTCCCGTTGATACAACTTTCTTTGAAATCTAAACATCAGTTTTTGTGAAGTAAAATAAAATCTGCGATTTCCCATAAGGATCAATGTTAAAAGCCATTATTTCATAATATTTATAACTTTTTTCAGTTCTCGGTAGACCTTTGAAAATTTAACTGGTTGATATTCATATTATAAAGTACCAGTATGCTAAGTTTCATAATTTTCTGAACATTAATTCTTACACCGGTAGTACTACCTTAAAAGGTATTATATTTTCTAGTAGAGTTTCTTTGTTTTCTGCTAAATTAAAGCGAGTAAAGCATCTTTGGCTTCTTTTTCTATACCAGAGTTCTTGAATGACACATTTTGGGTAAAACAATAAACGTTTAATTGCTATGTCTAGCAATATCCGCCCTATGTAGGGCATTTATGCAGTTTTTTTTAAAGAAATTTGTATTATAAGGATTTTACGAAAGGTCTTGTTTTACATAAAGGGCCTAAAACACAACTATTTTGCAAGTTGAAGCAAACATGTCATTCTTTTGAGAAAATAAAGTTTAAGAATAATAGTAAATTTTGTTTTGATTATATGAAATACAATTACAATATTGTAAAGAATGTTTTAGAGTCCACTGCAGTTTTTAGTTATTGCGTGCATTCCTAAAATTTAATTTTAATTAAGAAGTTTTTAATTTGTTAAGTGTTGCGGATCACTTTATTTTAAATTGCTACTGGCTTTACTGGAGGCCTTGTAAATATCTGTGCCTTGCCATCTGCAAAGAGTACAAAATAGTTTTTAGTGACCATCACTGAATTTTTAATAATCCCGTTATTTCGGAATTTTAGTTTTATTTTTTTAGTATTAGTTTTTAAAGGTTTTAATTGCTTCATATTGTCAATTGTTTGTAGGGTAAAAATTATTATTTTGCCCATTTGACAATGTAAGACTTTTTAAAATCATGTTATCTTGATTTTAAATGACCTGAATTTTCATTAATATTTTTAAGTTAAATTCATTGTTGACTACATTGTTTATATGCCAGTTTATGTAACAATGCACACATTTAATATATTTATAACGTTTTCTTACTAAGAATAAAAGTACAGTTAGAGAAGAGAAGTTAGGGAATAAAAAGTGTTAATAATAAATATATTTTGGACTTTTCGATTTTTTTTAACACCTTTAAAATTGTAGTAAAAAATACTTTTGGTATAATTATTATTTATCTTTAAATGTGCTCGTCTTTTTTATTCCTCTAATTGATATTTTTAAAATATTTTTATTTTAAGCACCTCTATTATAGAGTAAATAATTTAGGACTGCTGGCATATAAAATAAATGGCGTAGAAGCAAGTAATTTTATTTAATTTAATTCCAGAATATTATCGTTTAAAAATACTTTTCTACTATGTAGATCCTAATATCCATAAATACTTAAGAATTATAACGTTTTTGTAATAAAATCATAATTTAGTTTCAGTAATAGGTATCCAATAATTTCTTTTTTGTGTGTATTCTGTCTTTATAACCTGAAATCTGGTTAAATAGAAAATGTAGACACACATCAAATAAATGTTGCTCCAATTGTTTAATTTATACTTTGTTATAAAGGAATTTTCTAAAAAAAAACAAAGTCGGTAGACTGATTTATACAGGGTGATTTAGAACTTATTCCTAAAAATTTTACTAAAAATGCCCCACAGGTTCTTTTAATATGGTGCACCTGGTTTCAGTCCGCAATAATTATAATACGTAATTGTTTCCATTGTATTTGGTTTTATAGTACGAGGTCAAATAGTTACCCGTAAAATAATATTGTATTGTATATTCCCGTGCAACTACGAATAAACTTAAATTTAATGTTATTTGTACAGATTAAATTTATGGTACTACATTATAGTGGTGGGCGGGTTTTGGATGCATAATGTCTAGAAACGTCTTGAGGCTACAGGGCCCATTAGGGATCATATGGTTTTGAATAAAATAAAGGTTGCTTTACCCTTATTTGAAAATGCTTCTAAAAGAACAATAACTCTTAAGAAACGATAACATCGCCAGGAGCCTATATTTAAGGTCCTCTAATTTGACATTGGGGAATTTTTTTAGAAAATAAAATATTATTAGAGTAATTAAACTTACAGAAAATAAGGTTTAAACATGTTTTTGTTATTAAAAAAAATACCTTCATAATCCATTATACAGGAATTAAAATAAATGCTTGAAATGTTGTCCACATGCCTGTGTGCCTGACTAATCCAAGTTTGGTGCAGAAGACTTCTTGTTGCAAGATACACAGGCCCGCCCACAAAAAAAAAACAAGTGGTGTCTCCTGTAGCACCTCATTTTAAAAACCCTTGGATCCTCTTTTTAACGCCACTTTGTTTTTGAAAATCAGCCCAGCCGTTCCAGACTTACAACCATTTGAAATTTTGCCCAAATACTATATACATACAGTGCGGTTTTAATGGGATTGGCTTGTAAGTCTAGAACGGCTGGGCCGATTTTTAAAAACAAAGTGGCTGGAAATAGAGTATCAAAGGGCCTTTAAAATTAGGGGCTACATAACCCTTTTCAATAAAATAAAACAAAAAGTGCTAGTGCCCCCTTGGCCCCGCAATTCGTTTTTTTTGCAGTTTGACTTCCAGTTTCGACTTCAGATTCGTATTCAGCGGAAAAAAATACGCCCGAGTAGGTGTGTCCGACACCCAGCACACACCACTTATTTTTTGTGGGGCTGTGTTATTAACAGTAATTGACGGCGATATTGGTACTGTTCTATGATACTCTTAAATTATATATACTTTAGGTCGATAAATATTATTAAAAAAGTACAAATAATTGACAAATAATGTTTACATCGCGTTTTTGATGTCTTTTAATACTAACAACAATGAATTAACAAAAAACTAACTCGGCCATAGTTAAAACTAAGTAAGTTGCACATTGTGTCGACAAATAATTTAAAAATATAACTTTGTTGATAACAATTTAAATATTTATGTCTAAAATGTTATAAAATAATAAGGAATAGGTTTGGAAACACCCTGTATAAATTTTAGTATTCGAAAAACATTTTTTATTTGTTAAATTTCGTGAAAAACCTTGTCAAGCGTATATCTTAACAGTTATTAATTATGTTTCTTGAATCATAACTTGTTTGTTAGTATTTTAGTTTTTTAGTTAAAAATTCAGATAAGTGAAAATTATGCGAAACATTCTTTCAGTATGATGTTTAATCATGTATATTATTTGTAAATACATTTTCAAAATTTGTCAAATCTTAAACATATGTAAATTTATTAAAAATTAAACCCAAAGCAATTTATGTCATTTACCTGATTAAAGGCCGATTCACATTATTAGTGCAGATCTCGTCAAACCGCGGTAATTATTCTCAAATGCCCCATAAACAGGAAATATTCATATTTGACGCTTATCTCACGAGATGCTCGTGCGCTTTGAATTCGGTTTTTTTTCTCGCGGATATTTTTAACGAATTGTGGGCTTTTTTGTGTTTAGGTGACAAATATGGACGAAGATACCAGAATTATTTGGAAACAATACAAAATTATGCAATCTGGGTGAAAGATGTTAAATTCTTTAGTTTTTTGCCATTATAAAAATTTCGTAGACTTATATCTAGTTAGGTAGTTTTTTTATGGCTCTTTATCAGCCAAAAATATAGAAATAATGACCTTATCGCCATTATAAGCCACTGTGATTCTAGTCAAACTGGATTGGACTGGACTGGTTGATCGTTTTGTGTAAATGGTATACAAAATTATTGATCGTGAGCGAACCGAGACCTTAGCGCCTAATATGAATCAGCCTTTAGTGGTATGTTCTCAACTGTATTGGTGCTTACATGTGCAATTTATAGTGATACACTATTTTTCTATAAAAACTATGAGGTGGCAATATACTGATGAAAAGATTTATCAAAAAACATCAGTGATGTTTGCGTTTTAAAATATTTTTTTATTTGGTCAGTGTTTCATTATTTTATAAGGTTTCTTTCTAGTATCGCAAGCAAAATGAAACAAAAATATTAAAGTGTTGAGTTCCAAAAATCTATCCTGTTGACTTGCTTGGTTGCAATGCAAAAAAACTTTAAGGAAGAGTCAGAACGTCGTTAAAGAAATATATATACTTTTTGCTACCCTGTATATTATCACCAATATCACCATTCTAAAATTTTTATAAAAAATACCAAATAATTTAAAAGTTAGAGGGAATGGTCCTGACTTTAGACACCAACTGTATACAAACTTTTTTACAAAACACACTATAACTCAGTCAAAGCACTATAAAATCACACACAAATTACACTAAAAGCCAAGCAACGCGAAATATCAGCAAAATGGGGTCAAAATGACATAATACAGAACCATCCAGTAATTTATTCTGCGCACGCGCGAAAAACCTAATACTTTAAAATAGACATAAACATACTTTTTCATCTGTATTACCATATATTCTTTCAACTCTGGTATTACTGACTTTTTGAATCGCACAATGGATAGTACTATTAACTCATATCACTTTTGTGAAAATACATTTTTGTGGCACCAACTTTTCTTATCTTAAATTAAAAGCGAAGGTCTACACAGTAGGAGTTTACCATTGGCTTTTTTAAATGATCGGTCTCGATGCAATTTCTACCCACAAAAAGTTAAAAATGGAAGTGTTTTTTGAAACTCGACACTTTATTGTTTTTCATTTTGCTTAAAAAATAGAATCGATTATCAAAAACCATAAAAGTGCCTAAAAATAATTTTAGTTTACTATCTTAATGTATGTTAATTAAACATTATTTTGTTGATTAATGTTTTAGAGTATAAAAATTACATCCCCATTGATATCCCAATATTTCAATAAAAGTTTATGTGTTAAAGTCCTAAAATTGAAATAAACAAGGTCTAATTACTTTCGCATTTAACTTTGCTACATTCGTGACTATTTTATTAATTCTAAGGGTAGTTACCACCATGTAATATATATTTGGCATTTAATCTGTGATAAAGCTCTATACAAAAGTTACATTTCTTTGAAAAGAAATTATAAGGTCTTTTTGGACTCGGCATATTGTGTCTGGCTTGCATGTATAAAGAGAAGTCATTAATTTGGGTAGTTGTATAAAATAGGTCATAAAACTAGTTCTTTGTTACGTTAGCATCGTGATAAATCCCTTTTTCTAAATATCTGTATGTTGTTAATGTATAAAGCCTTTTATTTAATATCTACCTAACGTAGCAAATGTTTGGTAATTAAATTAATTTCAAACATTCGTGAAACCCATTTATTAAATATCCTCAGTGGCTTTATAGATTAATATAATTACTGTGCTTATTATTTTTATTTTGTACCTAATGCGAAACCAACTGATAACACCTAAAAAAACTATTAAATTGTTTTTTGATAATTATCTTTTTAATGTTCTACTAGCCTTAAAGATAAAGGATTCTTATTATAGTAGATTTCTTTATGTAAGGCAATTTTAAAAAAACTATACAACGGCACTCCCTCCCTCAAAATCTTGTTTTCCAAAAAGGGCTTGATAAAAATAACAGCAAAAAGGTCTGGCCACACAATTCCAACAGTTTTTATGTCCTCAAAATATTAAATACATTTTTTTTAAAGCATTATGCATTAACAATATAACTAGAGCTTCTTGTTTTACTAAAATAGATATTTCTTACCTATGTTTTTGTTTATCCAAACTTTAAGTGTAGGTAAAACTGGGCTAACCTTTTTTTTTGTCACCGTTTATTATAAGATCAGCTATCGTTTAAAGCGTAGTATTACCTAATTAGTTTATTCAAACTTTAAAAACTACAATAATTAAACGATCGAATTATCAATAACATAACATTTATTCCGTACTGCTTAATACATCGAAATCTACTATCCGAGTCCCGATGTTTTTTCATACGAGACCCCCAGCATAACTAAAAACTTATATCTTACAAAACTAAGTGAGTCACCATAACAAAATGACTCTGCGGCTAGTAACAATATATTAAACAAATCAGCTACTGCGATTTTATTAAATGCATTTTTTCTTGGTTTAGGTTTTCCGGGACTATGTGCGTAAGTTCCTGAATATGCTTTCTAGATTCTCTTACCCAATCTTTCCAACACCTTTACTTTTTATCCGTGACCCTGATTATATTTATGTTTTTAAGAAGTTCATAATCAAATGTAAGGGGTCGTGTAAGACCAGACTTTAATAAATATATAAAAATATTCCCTTATTTTGTTGATTGAGCAGCGGTCCTTTGACCTAAACTAGAAAAAATATTTCCCGAACTTTGTATTGCTATTTCAATTTAGGTGTTATCAGTTTTTATTTTTTTGAATATTATATTTGTTTATAATTAAAGCTATTTAGCCTTAAGATGTATGCATAATGTGATTTAATTACATTTCAGAAACTACACAGGGAAAAAAATGAACGCCAGGCAACTATAACATTCAAAAACGTTGCTTCGGCTCATGCTTTTTTAAGAAATACCAACGTCATATGCTTGATTTATCTATGATCGAAGTGTCATTAATTCCTATGACCGAGTCTGATGAGTAAAGACAATGGGACCGTTTGGGTATTTTTTTATAATTTTAGCTTTAGTATATTGTGGGAAAGTTTCAGTTATAATTATTAGAGAGATAAAAATACCCTTGTTATGTGCTAATAATAATTTTTAAGGTAATGTGCTTTTTTAAGTCTAAGGTTTAAAATTATATAATCTAGAATGTAAGAAATATTTGCTTTGGCAAAACCCAGTGATCATGGCAAGTAGGTGTATAATATAAAGAGTAACATTTTAAAAGTAATGTTAAGTTTTCAAAAGTAGAATTTTTTATTACATAAAGTATTATTTACAGTGGACTACCTCATCTAATTATTACCCTGCTGTTTAAAATTCTATTTTGGTAGTGTTCAAAGGTTTTTTAACTCAAAAAATAAATTAATCACATTTTTTATTTAATTCACTAAGGCACCATAAAAGACTTTTTTCACAGATTTTTTTTGTTAGGTTTTAGTTTGTATAGCCTTGAATTTAAGTCCATTTCAGTTTCATTTAATTAACGTTACTAAATCTCGTAACAGAATGGGTGAATATTTTTAGTGCAGATTGAAAATAAATTGGTGTTTTGTGAATAGCAAATTAAGAAATGAATGAGTGATAAGTAAGTTAGGTATTTTTTTTTATCTATCAGCTTGCACTAAAAATGGTTCTACAGAAACCTGTTCAGAAATAACACGCTTAGTGTGACTGTGCTTTTTGAAAGTTACTCTTGTATGTGCGACGCTTTGAAGTTGCAAGCTTTGACTTGATATTTTGACAGATTATACAGAGTTATTTGAAATAGGTATCCGGCAATAATTACTAAACTAGTAGCGTTTTTGCTAAGTCGTTTCAAATTTAAGCACAAATATCATTTTACCAACGTATTTTCAAATTTGGAAGCCCAATAGCTGAATTTAATTATCTTATTAATTTTTCAATTCATCAAATCACTTAGCTTAGTGCTGTATTTAGGGTGTTACTGAATGTGGTTAAGAAAATTTAAAGGCAGATTCTACTATTGAAAATAAAAAAACATCCTTGTTGTTTTATTTTGGCATTGTTATTTATGGCATTAAGTGGGTAATTTATCATTAACACTCGCTATTACATTTAATAGTCCATTCCAGTGGCGTGTCAAGTGGCAACTGAAATAATATTTCTAACAAAAAAACAGTACGCTACTGTCTGTGTAAAGGTGTATATTTTTTGTATAGTTTAGGAGAAAAAATCTACATAATTGACATAAAAGAAACATTGCGGAAACTTTTTTTTCTTAATTACCTTTTAAATTTTTTATTAGCTATTATGTAACAACAGCAATAAACAATAATTTAAATAAGGTTTATATCCAGTCAAGCCAATTTTTTCTAAAATAAGTAATTTCGAAATTTTTCAGTTTTTTAAAAAGATCTACACTCTGTATCTTTGGAACAAAACATTAAAAAATATAATTTTATTGTTAAACAACTAAGCATGATCAGTCTAGTTTGCCAATTTGAGCAATTTAGTATTTTAACTAATCAATCACAAAATTAACAATGGCAAACAATTATTTTAGGAGACTTAATACGTTGACTGGGTAATGTCGTTCTTTATATTCTTTCAGTGGTACATTTAATTTTATTTTATTGTAAAATAACAGTAGGAGTATTTGAAACCGTTAATTAAAACATATTTAATATATCAAGTTTTTCGTTTAGAATATTATCTGTCGTTGATTTGTGTAAGTCCATTGTAAATAAAACTCTGTACATAATTAAAAAGTTTAGTAGTTCCCTTTAGACATAGGTGTATATTTGTATAATTATTGTTAGATCGCATCAGTCCAAGATCTTCTACTATCTTGTAAGTGACAGAATTATTTTACATTATTTATCTTGTAATTGTTTTAGCTTAAATACACAAAAGAAAAAACTGAAAAATGCCCAAAATTTAATGATTAACACCGTAATTAGATTGTCTACAATTATAAAGGCTATTTTGCACATGCAGTTTTGATTTTTCGACACATTTTATTTTATCAAACCCTTTAATACCACTCTTGAATTTTCCCAAACTAGTCGTCATTTGGTAACTTACAAATAAATTTTAAACATCCATTCCGTACTTTATCTGATTGACCTTAGGCAGACTTTTTAACGGCATATCACAATTACAATTTAGATTCGCTATATAATAAATACTATAAAGACGCAAAAAAATAGAAGAAAGTAATTATAATGTAAAATTAAAGTAGCAAGACGAAAGAAAAAAACAAATTGACTTGCGTAACGGATATCTTTTGGTTTTAATAGTGAGTGATACCTATAGTAACAGGTAATATGTACATGGTTTTCATTTATGATTTGCCACCTAATTTCAACGATATGGAAAAACAATAGAAAAAAACCTTTTTGTATAAAAATTTTACAGATTTTCATCTATTTTTTTAAGCATAACAAAAGAAAAAATAAACAGGTTATGTATGGCAATCTAAATTTTACGCCTATTATTTTTTTCTTATTTGATACTATTAAAAAGCTATTATAACAACAACTTCTTTTTAAAAATATCCCTACTTTCTGTACCATTAATAGAATAAAATTTCACAGAGCAACTTGTAAGGTAAATCGTCAAACCATATTAGTTTAAAATGCAATGGGGAATTCAGGTTAAACGCCCCTATCGGATAATTTTTGAACCATTTTAGGGCACTATGAGATTTGTTTTTCATATTTTTTATGCGTAGTTGCAGTTGTTATTGATGTTTTTACATTTTTTATGAATAATTGAATAAATGCAATAAAAAAAAAAAGAAGAAAGGCAGTTTTTATTCTGTGTTAAGTGGTTGTCATAATGTATTTCGTTAAAAATTTTGCAATGAAGGAAAATGTACAAAGTCGGATTTGTTGATTTTGCAGTTTATGTCCAAATGCACTTTCGTGTCTGTATATAAAATTACTCGCAACGCTGCTGTTAATCATTCTTTGTTTTCGGACAGTGATGCCTAATATACGTAATTATTTCTGAAATTTAGACCCTTGTTTTCAAAAATGCTTGCACCCAGCCAAGACACAAACCAAAAATTGGGTAATTTCTGCAAATATTTTTGACACTTTGGATCTGGATACCAATTTTTATCAGCATTGTGGTTCCTAATCTGAATCGCGGATAATACCAACAACCTATTAAACCGTTTCTTTCAAAAATATTTTACCAATTTAATTTTATTTTTAATCGACTTCAAAAAGGAGGAGGTTTGCTTGTATGTTTTTTTTTGTGTATGTTACGCGATTACTCCGGCGTTTGTGGACCCATTTTACAAATTCTTTTTTAATTGAAAGAGTGCACTTCCGCGGTGGTCCCATAAAAAAATCAAGTCAGAATCGCGAGAGAGAAAGGTGCTAGATCTATTTTTTTGTCTCTGCCGTACGTTGTTCGTGCGGCAAAACTGCCTCTAGTAGGTATATGCTAAGCTAATAAAGAAAAAAAAATAGATCAGTCCGGTAATAACAGATGTGCCCAACTGTTATTACCCGACTGCTTTTTTACTTTTTGGTGAGTTTTATTAATTTTTTGAAGATGGTTTTATTAATGTTTTTTAAATACGTAGTTTGGGCATTAAATTAAAGGCACATTTTAAATACGTTTACAAGTTGGTAGATGATTTTGCAATCAGTCCAAAAGTTATTTGCAACTGCGTATTGCAAATAAATGTGTGAAACGGACCAAGTTGTCACTGTGTAAATCCAGTGGTCTAATATGAATATCTCGACAGATTTTACAGATATACAAGATTTATGTCGTTTTAAAATCTGTTGCTTAACTATTTATATTTTTAATCGCTCGATTTTTCTATGATCTTGTTTGTTAAAAAAACTTTTATTTATTTCTCTGACTTTTTCAAGACCGGGTTTAACGATGTTGTATTAATATCGAAAAATATGTGGTATTGTTTTTGTAGTTTAAACTTTGCCATAAGAATAACGTTAGACGTAGGCTAAGCTTAAGGAACGAAAATATATTTTTTTATGTTTACATTTTATGTATGCAAAAACAATTCATTTCTATTTTTGTAAAAAAATGTACACTCCAATTAAAAAGGTTTATAGGCAATTCGCGGAAAGTTCTAACGCGTGTAGGACACTTAACAAGTATAGATTAGCCAAAGAATGTTGGCATGTAAATATGGTGACGCATCGGTCCCGCTTTGTTGTTGCTTTACTGGCCTATGAAGCTTTTAAGTTGCTGAACGAGTATATCAGATGCTGCCGCGTATATAAATTTAACCTGATACAAATACTTCACAAGTTTAAATACTTTAAGAAATCTCAGTACAAATTATACTATGAATAATTATACAATAAAAAAATTATTGCTTTTTTTCAATATTAGCCTACACTAACTTTATTACTATCGGGATCTGATTTTCTATTTTAAATTTTTTAAAAATGTTATGTATTGTATATTATCCATTAATTGTCAATTGGATAAGATGTCTGTTATATGGGGTTATACTTTATAATTTTACTTGCTTTTTATTATTTTTTTATTTTTCTTCCAAAATACTTTATATTCTTTATCTTTATATTCTTTAGTTTTAGTGTTTAAAATACTTCTCTTAGTGAGAGAAGTCAAAACGTTTTTTCTTTTTTTTTATAGTTTTAAATTTTGTAAATAAAAATTGTCTTCTAATAGTGTTTTTATTTAGTACCCTAAATTAAATAAGGTATATTTTTATTTTTCCAAAAGCAGAAGCGTCTAGCGGCGTTTGGTGTTTTTTTTCTAGAATTTTATGTAATATCAAGAAGGTTGTGCAAAAAGAAAGGGAAATATAGTGAAAATGAGGTTAATTTAATTCAAAATTTGATGGTTATGATGGATATCCTTAAAACTAAACGTTTTCGACTAAAAATTCTTTCAGATTCGTGATCAACGCCTTGAGAAACTCCCGTATATCAAATGTGGTCAAAATCTGAATTGCTCCCTTGTAAAAAAAACTAGATTTTTAATCACTCCAATTTTTTTAATACTTTCTATGTTAGACTCCGACGGGCCCTCTGAGCTTGGGGGCTCCGGGGCACTGCTGCGCCTAGCCCCATAGTAGCTACGCCACTGCATCAGTCTTAATCCGGCACTGGTTTTTATTCAATATGCAACGTAAGGTTAACAGCGCTCATAGGTATTATCGTATTTTCATTTTGCCCGAATAATGCATGTATTTCGCGACATCCGCTGCATGCGATGTCTTGCAGCACTCAGTATTTGTTGCCTGTTGGAAAGAGATAAATGGATTTTTTTACGTAAGTACAACGTCGCAATAATTACCATTTTTTTCCGACACATACACTAACAACATTTGCTTAATTAGTGTACGTAATCTGCATACTTGTTTGATTTATGTAATACTGTGATCAAAAAGTAAGATAAAATTATTATTTAAAATTCTCGGGTATTAGGAAGGCGGTTAATTTTTTTCCTAGGTTGGTAGGACTGTCTATAACATTTACCAAGCAACTGTTTGTCAAAGGGTTTAATTATCTTTGAGTTACACGTGTTTTTGTAAACACCCAAGGTAATTTTTCGATTTTTGCAAGGGGTGATTTTGTTGAGCAAAGAACTTGCATTAAATTTTGTTTGCGGAACGAATTTTCTTGTGCAGAATGTTGCAAAAGGCCTTTGGTGATCCAATTATATGGCACAAAAAAAAACGTTTATCGCTCGCTTTGGATAGCCAACAACGTCTACCAATGAGGACCACGTCCAAAAAAATTATAAATTTGGTTCTTGAAAATTGTCGATTAACAATTAAATACTTCGCTGACAGTGTTGGAATATCATTTGGCTCAGCCAAACCATTTTAAAGGATGTTTTGTGTCTTAAATGCTTTAAGTCTCGATTGGTTTCTTGATTACGATAATGCATCAAGTCCTACTGCATTGATTCTTCGCGACATTTTTGCCAAAAACTCGACTGGTATCGTTCCTTAACCACTGTATTCGCCTCATTTGGATCCGTGCGACTTCTGGCTATTCATAAAACTTAAAAGCCCAATGAGGAGACGCCCGTTTTGACACGATTAAGTGAGATAAAACCCGAATTGAAGAAGGTCTCGAAGGCTATACCGGAAAAAGACCATTTCAACTGTTTCAAATACTGGAAAAAGCGTTACCAAAAGTTACATTTATGTTGATGCTGATTCTAAACCTTACAAAAAAAAGAAATTAATTAAATGGGCCCTAATATCCTATTACCCCCAAGACCGCACGCCTATGGTTAATAAAAAAGTTCTCACTATGCCAAATACTTCATTTTTCTAACATTCAATCACTACCGAAGAAAATCGCATTATTTATAACCACCGAGATATCAGGGTGTATTCATGTAAAGCGGGACACACTGTATGTTAAATTTTATCTATTAAACCTAAAATTAAATGGCAATTTGGTTGTATTAAATTATTACGAAAGTTAAATCTGCATCTTAATGCAGTTTGTAATTATTTAAATATTTTTGTTGGAAAGTTATCGTGCACTGATGTTGGCCATATATCTCGACGACTTAATTTTTCTCATTAACATAATTGCAAATTTATTTAGGTTTCGCCAGAAAAACATTAATTCCCAAGCGATATCGGGGAAAGCCGTTTAATTTAATTATTTTTAATTCGAAAAAAATGGCTTGAAAGTTTTTAATGCTGCCGACTGCAAAATAGCGAAAATCTGTGTACATTAAATATGTTAATTTTTAAAAAAGTACATAAATTTACTGTACGAATATAAAATTGTATTTTCCAGGAAATATTGTGTTTTTGTGATCTTTATTACTATTCAGACCTCCACTAAATTTTGTGGTGTTTTTACTATAAGAATGTTTGCTTGCTATCTTGAATCAATTTTTTCTTATGCAAATGTTTATTATTATTTATTAGTAAAATTTGTAAGCCACTTATTTGGAAATGTTAAAATGTCTCAGTTTAAACTAAATGTACAAATTAATTTTTTGGCTAGCATTCTATATAAAACGAGCTACCTTGTATAATTCCTTTATTTGTATGTATCAAGTGTCAAGTTATTAATTTACACCTCCCTTAACTTTTTTGTTTTTTATCATGCAAAATAATTAAAAATATCAGTTTGTTGAAATTATTGGAATTATTTTATAGTAATTAGATTTTTATTTTCTCCTAAGACATACAGGGTATGACGAAACGTATGATTTTTTTTAATGGAACACCCTATATATTATTTCACCATTTAAAAGATCTTTCAAAAACCTTTAAAAAAATACCACATTTTTATATACCTATGTCAATTAGTTTTTGAAATATGACCAAGCAAATCTGAAGAATAATTTTTGATTTCCATTCGAAACGTAATAAACTTACATTTCCCTAATTTTTTTATTTTTGACCGTATAAAAGAAATAAAAATACCATTTCGTTAGAATGACTCTGTAGTATCCGTATCTTTTATCAGAATTATTTTTCCTCTTAAGATATACAGGGTACGACAAAAGTATGATTTTTTTCAATGGAAAACTCTGTTTATTAAATCACCATTTAAAAGATAATTTAAAGAGCGTTACAAAAAATACCACATTTTATAGGTCTATCTTTAATGGTTTAGGAAATATGGCCAAAAATAAAATTATTGGGCAATTATTGCCCTATTACCTACCTACATAATTGAAATTACATTAATACAAATTATTGAATACAAATTACACTTACTCTTTAGATTTGGATGACCATATTTCCTAAACTAATGAAGATAGATATATCAAATGTAGTATTTTTTTAAAGTTCTTCAAAAGATCTTTCTATTAGATGGTCTTTTTCTTGGGTACACGCCTGGAACGAATGGGACCGCTTCGGTTTTGGTTCCGGGGTATACGAGCTGACCCTGTTCAGCCCTATTGACCCCTATGAACTGGCCGGTCGCCTGAAACAAAATAAAAAAACCCCCAAAAACCCAAAAAATTCTAATTAAAAACGACGTTTCGGTGGCAAGTCTGCCACCGTTGTCAAATTAAAAATAAAGTTAAAAAATAAAAACAAAGAATTAACTAATATTTAAATAAGAAATGATTAAAATTTTATGCTTTTGAATATCGCAAACTGAAAATAGTTTGACATATGTGTCATAAGTGACATAAGTAAGACAAAAAAGGTGATGAGTTAGTTGCTTTTTAGTTTTCCTGAAGATACTTCAGTATCGAGCAAAGGCAACCAAGTGTTATCTAAATTAACTGAAATTGATGTTACACAATTATCTTTATTTAATAATATATACGCACTTTCTTTGATTTTGCGTTTTTTAGAACAAGTTTCCTTTACATTGTTTCAGGCGACCGGGCAGTTTATAGGGGTCAATGGGGCTGAACAGTCAGCTCGTATACCCCGGGACCAGGACCGAAAGGATCCAATTCTATAGAGCATATCTTCAATCTTTTTATTAGTGATATAATGTACAGGGTATTTCATTTAAAAAATTATACTTTTGTCCTACCCTGTATATTTTAGGAGGTTTTTTAATTTCTAATTTTTTAGGTTATCTAATTCTTGATTTAGAAACTACAAAATTAACCCAACAAACTGATGTAATTATTTATTTTGTACCATAAAACATAAAAAAGTTAAGGGGGTGTTAATTTATAACTTGACACCCGGTACACTTGTAAAAAATCTTTTAGCCAGAAAGGACCTTAATTTATAAGTATAATAAGACACCCGGTTTAATAATTTGAATAGAAAATGATATCTGGAGTACAATGACACTGCATTTTCATTCATGACATTTTGAATGTAATATTAAAAAGATTTAGAAGTTAAATGTTAAAAGTAGCAAAATGCACTGTCATTATACTCGGGATGTCATTTTATCTTCAAAATAGTAAAAATATACTGGGTGTCTTATTTAAAATAGAAAAAGTTGGGGTCGTTCCCGGCAAAGTCCGAAGTAATAGAAAAAAAAAAAGAATTTGTTAAACAATGCACATTTATGTGATATATCTACGTACCAAATTTCATTATGATATTTTAAACAATAAAAAGTTATAGGGGTGAGCCACACAGAACTGAAAGAGGTGAGCCACCAGTTAAGGATCCCGGTATTTAGAATGAATTTTCTTGAAAACTGTTTACCCGATTTTAAAAAACCATTAAATCGAGAATTTGAAACTCTTTTAAATGAGAAAATACTTATTTATTATTTTTTTTTTTTGACTTTTGTGTTGAAGAGGTCTGTATTGAATTCAGATACTTTTTACTGGGTTTAGTTTAATGTTGTCGGGGAGGAAGGGTGTACAGGGTGGGGCAAATTCTACGCTTTTGATAGGAAACTCATGTTTCTGTACGTTTTACAAAAAAACTGAATTTGCGAGGCTTACTTTTTTTTTTACTTTTTACTAGTGAAAGCCGCAATTTGCTATCTTGCGTCGTTTACTCGCTACAGCGTGTTTCCTAATTTCTTGCGTTTTCTTAATCCTTTATATCTTTTTTACTTTTAAATATTTTTTAATTCTGTAAAAACATTTCTATAGAAACTTTTATGCAGATTGTAGGTATAATTTTAGTTTTTTCTAGAGTTGTGCATTTTTGATTTATTTATTTATTTTGGAAATTTTAAATGGAACACCCTGTATATTTTACACCATTAAAATGGTTTAAAAATTACCGTTTCAAGAATGTGTGACACTTTATATTTCTTCTCAGCCGTTTCTGAATATTGCATATTTTGTCATTTATGAGTTATATTGGTTAGATAGTAGGCCATCAAAATAGTAATTATGTTTTACTTTAAACAATCTTGTTATAACTTTTGTTTTTTATGGAGTGCAATGACGGGAAACCATTTTAAATAATAATCTTAATAATGCAAATAAAGGTAAAAATAATCCTATTTTATAAGTATTTTAAATTATTTTGTTAATACTTTGCCCTAAAAACATGTTGATTAGGTTTTCTTAATACGTAATATTTTATGTAAAAACCACCATTATTTTTTTGTATACAGGTAAGTAAAAGATAGTCATGAAAAACAAACACAAGCTAAATTTAACCCTTTTAGCTAAAAGCTGTTTTCCATGGTTATCTTTAATTTACTAAAATATAAAAATATTGGTTGTTTGTTACATTTAATATTAACGTTTAAATAAAACCTGATTAAAAAGTTCCTAGGGCAAAATATTAACAAAATAATTTAAAATATCAAAAAATAGGATTATTATTTACCCCTCTATTTGCGTTAATACATTATTAATAAAAATGGTTTCCCGTCATTGCAGTCAATAAAAAACAAAAGTTATAACAAGATTGTTTAAAGTAAAACAAAATAACTTTTTCATGGCCTAATATCTAACTAATATCATAAATGACAAAATATGCACTATCTCCGAAACGGCTGAGAAGAAATAAAAAGTGTAACATATTTTTGAAACGGAAATTTTTAAGCATTTTAATAGTGAAAAATATACAGGGTGTTCCATTTAAAATTTCCAAAAATAAATAAATAAGTCAAAAATGTGCCACCCTAGAAGAAAACTAAAATTATACCTGCAATCTGCATAAAAGTTGCTGTAGAAATGTTTTTACAGAATTAAAACATATTTAAAATAAATAGTAGTAAATAAAGTTATAAAGGATAAAAGAAAACGCAAGAAATTAAGAAACACGCTGAAGCGAGTAAATGACGCAAGATAGCGAATTGCGGTTTTTACTAGTAACTTTGGCTTAAAATTTGAGCCTCGCAACAACATACAGAAACATGAGTTTCCTATTAAAAGCGTCGAAGTTGGCCCACCGTGTACATAATATCGTCACCTCAATTGTAAAACCATCTAACTCCAGTTTTAATAAAAACTGTGATGCCATGTTTAGCCTCATTAAATAAGGATAAAGAAAGCATAACAGTTTTTATTAAAACTGGAGCTCAGCTTCCGTTCGTTCTCGGTAGTGATCAGACGTTGGAAGGGAGCTTATACCGGGCTCTCACGTGGATTCGTGCATGGAGGATGTGGAAAACGTTCTGGTGCGCCGAGGAAGATAGGAAACTCGGTGCTAAATTGAAAAGGCATCTTTTTTCTGGAGCTAGGCGCTGTGAGTGAAGATTCCTATAACCTGATGTTTTTCTGTTTGGCGTACTGCACGAGGTATTCTTCAATGGCGGAGAATGGAGGCGGGCGCTGCGGGTGACGTCAGTACTGAGAGAAACCGGTTATGCGCGATACCAGTAGCAGCTCTTGGGAAGATGGCCGCAATTTATACATTTCATAGCGTCGTTATTGACATGTGCTTGGAACTTCTGGGAGCTACAAAGCTCGACTATCCAGAAGTTCCAACGACAAAGTCCTGGAAATCTTATAAACGACATCGCCTATATGACCGAAAGGGAGAGAGCTGGCGATTCACTAGCATGAAAGCCATAAACAAGCAAGCAAGCAAGCAAAACTGGAGTTGGGTGGTTTTACAATGATTAAGGTGGCGATATAGAAGATACACATATCGCCTATACTTAAATATCAGTGTAAAAATCTGTAATTAAAAACGCAATAGAAATGTATTTTTAGTAGCTACATTTGATCTGTATTTAGCAAATATCCGCTGGGAAGAAGTACATTTTGGCACAAAAATGTGTCGCCCCTAAAAATCAAAATTGACGTAGTTCGAGATTATTTATGAAGGCTAAGGGCCTATTGTTATAAGACGATAAGCTTCGCAGATACAGAAATCTCTTTTTACTTTAATATCTCTCTGTTTTGTGCTTTAATATTTATTTAATTATTATTATAATAAGCGACAATAAAACAGTTTTACTTATTGTTCTTGGAGCTTATTAACTTATAAAAAGTTATTCAAGTTTATTTTTGATAACAGAAGACGTTGCGTCAGTGGATGAAGGTTGTTATGTGACATTTTGTTAATTTCTGATATTGTGCAATAAGTTGATATTTGCCCAGAGTTGGGCAAAATACGGACGGTATTCGAATACGAATACCGGAAAGAAAGTATTCGAATACCGAATATTTGAATACTTGGAAGAAAAAACGTATTATAAAAAAGTCCTTACCTCTTTTTTCCTATTTCTTACATCTTTTTTCCTATCATGATTCATATTCGGATACCACTTACACTTTTCCGTATTCGAATACTCAGAACACCGGTATTCGAATACTCAAAAAATTATTCGTCGAATACTTCTAAAGTATTCAAAGTATTCGAATACAAAATCCCGAATACTGAGCAAAATAATATTCTGCCGAATACCGAATACCAAACACACAAATGTATTCGAATACCGGCAAAATGTATTCTGAATACTATTCAGAATACTGAGTATTCGAATACGACCCAACTCTTTATTTGCCAATTTTAACGCAAAAGATATCTTTTTTTTTATAAACAAAAATATAAAGATATTTTTGTCTTCTTGAAATGTTATATACGTAAAAATTAAAAAAAATATATAAAATCTACGTCCAAACATGTTAAAATCCAAATTATTCAAAACAAGTAAAAGTGACATCTGATATGACAACATGTAAAACAAGTAAGTGACATCTGACATGTGAACCTTCATCCACTGACTAGTTGATTTAACACATTTTTTTTAACTCAAAAATTTAATAGCTACGTATTTCGTGTTTGTGGCTTATCGTGTTATTACAATAATCCCTTTAAATCTACAAATAAGAAAATTGTGAAAAAAATGTAATTAACGCACTTCGATCTTTTATTTTCAGTTTATTTAGTAGGGGAGCCCAAGATCCTAAATATGCAGTGACTCGATCGTCATAGAGACCTATTGGGTTGCAGAGCTTAGATGATAAGAAAAAAATGTTATTAAGGGTAATTTAAAAATCAATCACGAAACTTAAGGGGGTGATTCGCTCAGTTACAGAAAAACCGATTTGACTAATATTTAGCCTAGCCTTATAACCTAGACTAAATCGTCTGCGTTTCATCATTCTAGTAACAATTCACATTGATTGTTTGCCGCTAGAGGGCACTTTACCTACATTCAAAATTGTTTTTGTCATATTTTTAGTGTTGACAGCTACAGTAGCTTTTGGCATGTTTTCTGAAAGACTGATGCCAGGCCTTCAAAAAGGTGCTCTTTATTTACATCGCTAAACCCAATGGTTTAGACGTAAATCACCCTTAAAAATTAAGTGGTAAATTTACTTTTCTCATTTCATTACCATCAGCTACCAAGTAAATGAGCTATCAAATTATACTAAAGCTGTCAGTGTAAAATAAAATACGCCCTTTAAACTATTTAATTTATAAATTTAAAATAACTAATAATGGCTAATCAGTAAATATTCATATATGGATTATTGCGATATACATTTAATTGCTAAAAATTAATGAAACAGTACTAAACAAACTAAAAAGATTCTCAAAATGTCCCCCATTTTCTTCAATACATTTCCTAAGACTCTTCAAAAAATGTCGCCTAACTCGATGAAAAATTCCTGGTGTTTCTTTAATAATTTGGCACTTTTCGATTATCCTGAAGCGAAGATCCTCGACGTTGATTACTGGAGTATCGTACACCAATTGTTTCAAATGACCCCAAAAGAAAAATCCATAGGATTAAGGTCTGGTGACCTCGCTGCCCATGCCAATGGTCCACTTCGTCCTATCCATCGCTCAGGATACGTTGCATTCAAATACTGCCGGACACGTATACTAAAGTGGGGCGGAGCTCCGTCTTGGAGGATCCACATGTTGGCCCTTACTTCCAATGGCACATCTTCCAGATACAATGGGAGACGATTTTGGATAAAATCTAAGTATACGTCACCAGTTAATGGGCCATCAAAGAAATGAGGACCAATAAGGCAATCTCCTATTATCCCTGCCCACACATTCAGTGAAAATCTACGCTGATGTTTCGTTTCTACCACATTGTTTGGGTTCTCGTAAGCATATGTGTGGATGTTGTGTAGATTTGTTATGCCATCACGAGTGAAACCAGCTTCGTCAGTGAATAATATGAGGCCAATTAATCGATTATCGTGTTCATACTTAGCTAGGATCTGATTGCACATTTCCAACCGTCTCGGCCGATCATCGTCATAAAGAGCCTGCACCTTTTGTGAATGAAACGGGTAGAGTTGTTCTTCTCTTAGTACCCTCCATGAACTAGCCTGACAGAGCCGCACTTCATTCCCAATTTTTCTAGTACTAGTACCTGGATTATCTTCAATAATTTCAAGCACTCTTTCTTCTTGTTGCACGTTTCTAGCAGTTCTAGGTCTTTCCCTATTTCCATTATAACTTTTAAAGGAACCACATTCCGCAAGCCTTCTGTGCACACTGGAAAATGTTTGAGCATGAGGGATATTTCTTTCCGGATAACTCTCCATATAATATCTTCTTGCCAACTCTGCATTACCATTTGCTTTTCCATAACAAGAATGGATATCACAATTGTCACAATATTCGATATTTGAATATTGGTGATTAGCCATTATTAGTTATTTTAAGATTATAGATTAAATAGTTTAAAAAGCGAATTTATTTGATTATTTTTGATGTTAAACTGACAGCTTTAGTATACTTTGATAGCTATTTACCTGGTAGCTGGTGGTAACGAAATGAGAAACGTAAATTTACCATTTAATTTTTAAGGGTGATTTACGTCTAAACTATTGGATTTCGCGAGGTAAATCAAGAGCACCTTTTTAATGGCCTGCTATCAGTCTTTCAGAAAACATGCCAAAAACTACTGTAGCTGTCAACACTAAACAATTATGACAAGAAAACAATCGTCAATATAGGTAAAGTGCCCTCTAGCGGCACACAATTAATGTGAATTGTTACTAAAATGGTGAAGCGCAGACGACTTAGCCTATCTTTAAAATATTAATCAAATCGGTTTTCCTGTAAGCAGGCAATTCAAAAAACAAAAAATAAAAACTTGAACTTTGACGGCTTGTAACTCGAAAACGAATGACATTTTAAAAAAATTATGTGAAGCTCTACCCATATTTTGTCAAGTAGAATCACCCCCTTAAGTTTCGTGATTGATTTTTAAATCACCCTGTATAATGTATACCTTTTCCTCGGGGCGTTAAGCGGCTATAGACTTTTAAGTATGTCAAAAAATTATTTTTATTATTTCGGCTTGTGGAAATTGTTCAAAACGTATTGAATTATATATTTTCGTTATCCTTGAATATTTTATTTAAAATTAAAAAAATAATAACCATGCTTGAGCATGTAAAAATGGCGTTTTTAACTTTGTAGCCCTCCGCTTTATTTACGTCACTCTCAAATTGTCAGATTAGTGGAATATACACCCTTTAGCATGTAATTAACTCACCCTATCCTTATATGACGCGCACGACAATTTCTGATGGATATATTTTTGGTTTTTACGATCGCCCCGTATACACGGGGCTCATATTTGGTGGTGTTCTCCTGTATATTTTTCTGACGCGCTGTAGTAAGTTCAGAAATTCCCTCTTGGGCTCCCCTACCAATTGTTACTGTCTATAGCTGGTTTTACACTTATCAAACTTCTTGTCAAATAAATATTTCATACAATTTGTTTGAAGATAGAAGTGTAAAATAAGAAATTATTTGACAAACTTCTTTTCAAGCAAAAATCAGGGTAAAACCTAACACCACACCAATCACGATAAAATAGAGGTTAAGTAGTTGCCCTAGTTGTCCACTGTCAATTTTTAATTCATTGGGTTGGTAGTTTTAAAGTTTTGCATCAGATGTTTGACAAAAAATCCTTCAAACGACTTTAAATTTCTTTCAAATCCAAATTTCTGTTTTACATTATCAAATTTATTTAAGATAAACTTGGTTCAACTTATTTGGCAAGAAGTTTGATAAGTGTAAAACCAGCTTAAAGTTGAGTATGTTAAAACTGCTAATTATTTGAACAGCTGTAAATGGATTAGCACATAAAATTTATATTAAAAAGCCTTTTATGTTCTTTAATTTATAAGAAGTGTTACTGCACATTCAACGGAAAAGCCCCGTATGTAAATAGGCTTATAATATACACATACGGTGTTTTTCCGGTGGACGGCAGTGTAGATGAACAAAGAAAAAGAAAGTTGTTTTTTTGGAGTGTTGCAGCAGCTGGTTTTCGATATTTAAAAGAAATAAATAATGAGGATAATTACAATGGATGTCGCTATAAAAAGAATAAAAAGTGGTTCATTATTATGTTTTTTTATTTAACAAAAATAATTGATCAATGTACTTATGTTATCATTAACATACAATATACAGCGTGTCCACGGATGGACTTAACTATACTTGTAACTTTTTTATTATTTTTAATAAGTTAAGAGAAAGTTATTACTTCAAAAAAAAGTCTTCATCTGAAATGTCAAAGAGGCTATAATATAAGTTGCCATATTATATACAGGGTGGTTTAAAGTCGTGAAAATACTATTTTGAAAAAAAAAAATTGCAAAGATATATTTTTAAAACCATACAATTAAATATCATGAGAAATTTATTTAAAGTTTTATAATACAATTTTTTCCATTGGTTTTGGTCTTTAGAGAAAAGTGTGGTTTATTTTCAAAAATAAATTCTTAAAAAAAATATTTTTTACAGTTTAAGAAAAATCGCCTAATTATATTAATTATTCTGTAAATTTTTAAATGACGAAGATAATATTTTGGCAAATAAAAATATCAGAAATTAATATTTTTGTAACTTTTTTTTTAGTATAAAAAGTAATAAAAGTTTAACTTTTTGTTTTGAATAAATCTACTTTTTGTTACTACTTACATAAATTTCAACCAAACATTTTTTTACATATAAAAGCAAAATGAACTATTTTAGAAAAAAAATCTTTTTAGTTAACACATAATTGTTCTTACTAATCATAGGCGATAAGAAAAAATACAAATGTAGTTAAGTCCATACGTGAACACAGTGTATAATGATACAAATAATTAATAATTTCCTGTAGGTACAACTTAAATGTTTTAGAACATTTCTTGAAAATTATTAAGTGGCTTTTTTATTTGTTAATCTTACTGATGTATTAACATGTTCAAATTCTTCAATAATTTTACTGATTTTTTTTCAATTATCAAAGTCAAATAAAGATACTTAGTACAAGCCCTAAATACATTTAAAATTCAATGTTAAAAAAACGCTCAAACACGTCATCCCTTATTTTTGAATAAGATCTTTTTTTTATGGTGAATTCATGTATGGTGCCTAAAATGAACGGACGACCATCAAATTTTTTTTTTTTAATGGAACCACATATTCTTTTTATTTTTGAATTCCGCAACAAATTCTAATTATGTCTTATGTACAATGTTTTCTACCCAAAGTCAATAGTTATCAAGAAATTTCAACATTTGTGAAGACACGTAAATTGGAACAAATTCGTTTAAAATTTAGAGGCTGGTTGTACGAGATCCAAATAGGAAGCGACCATAACACATCTTTTTAACCGGAAAAAAAGTTTTATTTAAAATATAGTCTTTAAACAAAAGTATCGCTATAGGGTTGCTTAAAAAATGAGAATCATGGCTATATTTAATTTAAAAAATATCCTTAATATGTAAAATATGTATTTTTAGGTTATACAGAATTAACAAAGGAATTTATTTTACAAGGGTCTACAAAATTTAAAATTTGGTTAAAAGAATGTCACCTAAACTATTTTCCGGCATAAAAATAATTTTGGTCACGTGACCCAGTGCCAAGTGGGCAATTATGTTTCAATAAAAGGGGGTCATATAAAACGTCGTTTTAAAGACCCTTTGATTCTCTATCAACGCCCCTTTGTTTTTAAAAACCGCCCAGCATTTCCAGACTTAGAACCATTTGAAATTTGGCTTAAATACTGTACTAACAGTGATGTTTTAATGGCAATCACGTATAAGTCTGAAACGGCTGGGCTGATTTTCAAAAACCTTTAAAACAATGTGCTATAACCCCCGTTTCTACTTGCAAGTGCCGCCTTTGCACTAGCAATTCGTTTTATTTGATTACTCCAAATACTAATTTAAAAAAAAAAATGTATAAAACAAAAAATAACAATGTATTTGTACGTTTTACTTACATATTATTCTCAAGATGTAACAATAAAATTAATATTACACATTTTATTACTAATTGCTGAAGAAGTGATTAATTTTTCTTGTATTGTTTCTTTACAACAACTAACCTTTAACTTTTAATTTTATACGTACTGAACTGATATAAAAGGTGACGCCCGTAAACTTAAAACTTGCTTCGGGGAACATCGCTCACGTATGATTTTATTGCTGGGCATGTTTCAGACCGTACGAGATACGGTCGTGCTACGATGCGGGTCTTGTGGGACATCGGCATCGATGCGGTTATTTGTGACCAGACTTTTACCTACACTATCCTTGAAGTTTGGAAAAGAAGGAACATAGTAGGAAAATCTGTTTTATTTAACAACGACAAATACATACATAAAACAATAGACTAACAAAAAATGCTTTAGTCTAAGATCCAAATAGGAAGCAACCTTCACCCATCTGTTTACCGGATAAGAACAGTTTTATATTTAAGATAGTATTTAAACAAAGGTTAGGGTTACCTACAAAAATTAGGTCAAGGCTAAAAATTTTAAAAAGTATGTTTTAAAATTTTTAAGTGTCCCTGTATAATGTCAATTTTTTTAACTGTACATGGCAGTACCTATATTAGTACATTTTGTTTCTTCGATTTTATAAAAATAGCTGGGTAAATTTCAAAATTATAAACTTAAAAATTGGGTACATTCTGTATTATTTAAAAATATATATTTTAATAACTAGCATACGTACGTATTTAAATAGTTGCCATTATACAAGGTGTGTCAAAATTTTGTAGGTTATTTAAAAATTAAATATGGCTTTGAACTATTGTTTTTAGACAACCCCCATGGCGATACTTTTGTTTAAATGATATTCTTTAATATAAAACAGTTTTTATCCGGTAAACAGATGGGTGAAAGTCGCCTCCTATTCGGACCTTGTACTATTTATATATTTTTGAGGGCATGAAAAGTGTTTTTGAATTTTTCCGAATTAATTTGCCCCACTTTTCTCTATCACCGTAAAATAGGGCTCGGTGCGGTTATGTGTAGCCCGACCTTAATAGAGAAAGTGGGCAGATTAATTCGAGAAGAAATTCGAACGCACTTTTCATGCCTTTAAAAATATAAAATGAATTTTTAGTCAAGCTGCGTCTATTGTTTTATGTATGTATATCGTCGGTATAAAGGTAAAAGTCACTACCTAATTAACATTTTTCTCAAAAATGAGTTAAGCATACCCAAGTTACTAGCAGTAATAGTTCTATCATATGAACAACTTAAAACTGCCATGTTTGACTTCTAAAGCCCTTTAGTAAAATATTAAATTTCACTAAGTGCAAGAAAAACTTTTGTGGTAACGGTAAAACTCCCTAAGTAACTTAAAACGTAAATAAATAATACTCCGTATGTGTCACTTAGTTAGTGAGTTTTTTGGATGCATAAGTCGAGACAGAGTATAGTTAATCAATGGTGTATTAAGTCAAACCATTAGTTTAGTTTTAAGTTTAGTGAGCTACCAATTTTTCTAGTGATTTTACGTGCAGTTATATTACATTTATGCACTATATGGTAAAATTACTAGGTTACAAAATTCACTAAGTACGAGACCTGTTATTTCTGACGTTCTTTGGATATTTTTATTGTAAAAATTAGAAGCAACTCTTTATAGAATCCATTACTTTATATAGCAAATTTTTTTTAAAGCAAATTTTATATAAAATTGTTGATATCTTTAAAACATAAAATTGTTACTTAGTTAGTTTTACCTTAATACCTCTCCATGTTTAAATAAAACAGATTTCCTATTTATCTCTGTTTCTGGTCGATATACCCAACTCGGCACAGCAAGCACGTAAATGGAATAATCATGAAATTTTTTTATCCCTTAATTAAACCCAAGACTAATACAATTTTATTATATATATATATATATATATATATATATATATATATATATATATATATATATATATATATATATATATATATATATATATATATATATATATATATATATATATATATATATATGTAAATTCTGTATGTAGGTAGGTTATATAATTTTATGTGACCATATTTCGAAAACCATTAAAGATAGATCCATAAAATGTGACATTTTTTAACGCCCTTTAAATTATTTTTTAATGGTAATTTAATTTAAAGGGTGTTTTATTTTAAAAAATCATACTTTTTGTCGTACCCTGTACATCTTAAGAGAAAGAAGAATTCTGTTGAAAGATACAGATACCACAGAATATTCCGAACAAAACAGTGTTTTTATTTTTTTATACGTTAAAAAGTTAGGGGTTGTAAGTTTATTACGTTTCTAATGGGAATTTTAAATTATTTATTAGATTTGCATGGCCATATTTCTAAAACTAATTGAGATAGGTATATAAAATGTGGTACTTTTAAAAGATCTTTTTAACGATAAAATAATTTATAGGGCGTTCCTTTTAAAAAATCATACTTTTGGTCGTAACCTGTATATCATAAGAGATAATAAAAATCTGATTTCCAATTCGGCAACTACAGAATTAGCCCAACAAACTAATATTTTTAATTATTTTCTACAGTAAAAAATAAAACAGTTATGGGAGGTGTAAATTTATTACTTGACACCCGGTACATTGCCTAGCAGCACCTTTTACCTACAGGGCCTACAGGAGTTAGTCGTAGTTTTCCGTCCGGTCGGAGAAAAAATACATTATTTTATTTAACGGTGGAGTACTTTCAATATTTACTTTTAGAACATTTCTCCTGCGTTGTAAAAATTGTGTTAATCAATTCCTCGCCGGTCGCGGTAACGGTTATTGGACGACCCCGAAAAGGTATCTTCTTCGGACCGCTACTTTTATTAAAGATTTTGCATAGACTAGTAAATTTCTCCTTCCAATCTGATAAATATTGTGATTACACTGGGGATTAGTACTTTAGTACTACCGTTTATATGTACCAATTACCGTGAAGATAGTATGGTAATAGACCAAAACACACACTGTTAATGACATTGAACCTTACGGTTAGTTAATTGATGACATCGTGTGCCTGTAACATTTTTTTTATTAAAGGACTGCACGGATTTTTGTGTGCTTTAGTGACGTGTATTTTTTAAGATCTTTTTTAAATCATAATGAACATACAAGTTTCTGTTAACGGTAAGTAATTTATTTTTTGACAAAGGGATTTTTGTGATTGATAATGTACATACAAGGTGTTTCACAACTCATCCGACAAACTTTAAAGGCTGAAATAAAAAAGAAGAAAATAATCATATGAACAAATGTCCTAAACGTCTTAGTTTTTAAACTACAGGGTGTTAAAAAAAATTAAATTGTTTTTTATCATATCTTTACACCAATTTAGATATTTTAAAAAAATTGGGGGCACCTCCTATGCACCAAAAGACATTTTTATTTTATTATTTTATTTATCAAGAATTTTTTTATCAGTGTCGTTTATTAGAGGTTTAAGGTAAACATTTTTTAATAAAAAAGGGTATGTCATTGCGTTTTTCTAACATAAAAATATTTTTTAAATTCCTATTTACTTTGGAACAAATTGGATCTTTTGACTATTTTTATTTTATGCACGGTTTTCGCGTAAATAAATAGAAACCATTTTTCGGCATGGTCAAATACCTATCTAATTAAAGAATAAATAACAAAGGTGATTTTTTACTGTAGAATTTGATATTATTATAATTTTGAATTATTATAAGTTAACAAAATATTTTTAAGCATAAAAATGTTACCTTTACCCTAATTTAACCAACTCTGTATCTTTCACTGTCTTTGAAATCCTAATGGTCTAGGTCTAGTCTTTGCTTGATAAAAAAAACAAAACAATTATGTAATAATTTAAAATAGGAATTAACCTAAATATTAAACTTAAATATGGTAAATTATTCCTTATCGGACAATAATCCGGATGTTCTATATAAAGGCACGCGAACATATGATGGCATCGGACGGACGGTACGGATCGGAAAAAATAGTTTCAGTGAAATTAAATGACACACACGCACATGCAAGTCATGGGTAAGCCATTTGACCGAGGGTGGAAATCCTTGGTTTAAAACCCACTGTTGGGAATTGGCTTAAATACTTGTCAAATAACGTAATCTCTACTGTATCGCACATATGAAACGGTATCGGCAGGATATTAATTCAAGTTGCTATAGTCTCGCGGAATTTTTTAAATCCGGTGTCTACCGCACATATGTACAGTGTGGGCCAAATTAAACTTCCACACTTTTTAACTAACGATAACTTTTTATCTGTTACGCATATCTTTTTATTTTTAAAGGGCTAATAGGTAGATGTTTTTTTTTTTGGTTTGCTAATTTCCAAAATTATGTATTTATCTTCGTTGCAAAAGAATTCGAATTTATCTAAAATTAGGCTAATACAATTAAATCTTAATAATTTACTGTTGCGTCAGCATCCAACTCAGGAACCATGGCAATCTCCCATTTTTTTGTTTTTAAAGCACACTAAAAAATGTTCCCTGTTTTAAACCAAGATAAAATTCATGCTTAGGACGCATTATTTATCAAGAATAAACATAATCCCTGAATCCTCAAATTATTGACAGATTTACTTTTACTGAATCATTTCCCATAGTTTGTCTACAAGAAAAAAGTTTAAGCTGAATTGTAGCTTAATCCAATTTCTTTTGTAACAAAGTTAAATACAGTATTTTGGAAAAAGTCCCGTAAGTCCAGCCCTGTCTAAATCTGTTAGACCAAAATTGGCAAACCTATAAAGAACACATAAACCCATAAGCCCTTTAAAAATCAAAAGATAGGCGCAACAAATAAAAAGTAATTGTTGGTTAAAAAGTGTGCAAGTTTAATTTGGCCCACACTGTATGTGCGCTGCTTCATTTAATTTTACCAGGGCTATTTTATCCGATCGCTACCATCCGTCAGATGCCGTCGTATGTGCGGATACCTTAAAATGGCCCATAACGAAAATAACATTATTTTTGTTATGAGTTATTAAAAAATCTTCTGTTGAAAAAAACAATACAATCCTATAGACCGATAGAAACCATTAGAATCTGAGACAAAAGCACAAAAGGACACAATAGAAACCGCGGTTATTATATAATTAATATGTTTTTGTTTTTCACTAATTTTTGAATATCTTATTTATCTAACCTTTTTAACATATATTGTTAAACAACCGATATATTGGACTTTCTCGGATAATTGGGCCACCCTGTATGTATACCAGAAATATTATTATAGGATAGTTCGGCATATTTCCTTCTTTGTTTGGTTGCCAGAATAACAATATCTTAAACATAGCTAATCCACTAATGGCATTATTTATGAGCATCTGATAAAATTTAATTATTAAGAATTTAATTATTTCATTAAAAAAGACAAAAACAAGCTAAAGTTACCTCTCAAGAGCCATGCTCAGTTTAAGGTGCAAGGTTTTTCTGATAACGTATCGGTTGTCAAGTTATAAATTTACAAACTTTTTTATTTTTTATCGTACAAAATAAATAAAAATGACAGTTTTTGTGTTAACTCATTTGTTTCTAAATCAATAATTACATTTTTAATACTTCATTTTCTAACTTTCTTTTATATGTTAAAAAATAAAAAAGTTAAGAGGATGTATGTTTATTACATGGAATGGGAATTAAAATTTATTTTTAGGATATGCATGGCCATATTTCAATAACTAATTAAGATAGATATGTGGCATCGTTTTAAAGGTTTAAAAGATCTTTTTACTGGTAAAATATTATATATGGCGTCTCGTTTAAAAATCATACTTTTGTCATACCCCGTATATCTTAAGAGATAGTAAAAATCTTATTACTAATTTGGAAACTACATAATACAGGCCTGCGTTTTTACACCTTATTGAATTTGAATTGATGTTCCCTACTGAACTTGGGTAATTCGGTCTCCCTTATTCCAAATCTGTTTTTAGTTTTTTCTATCACGTAAGGTTTTTAGTCAACAGAGAATCTACGTAAATAATATTGGATATTTATAATTTTATAGGGTATATTTTTATAAAGTTATATTTACAAAATGAACATAAAAGATACCAACATTAAACAAAAAATATAGTAAATCATCATCCAACAATAGTCCGCCATCATTTTGCTATCCCATCGCCCCTGATATTGTTTCTTTATTTCTTTAATGTCCTGGTGAAAGCACTCACCCTTATCTTCACTAACATCACCAAGGTTTGCAGGAAATTAATCCAAATGTGCGTGTAAACAGTGAATTTTATTCCCTCTCTGCTACTATTGCAACCTAAGGCCTTAAATTTGTCCAGCATGCTCCCCAAAATTATTGTTACATAATATGGTCTTTGGTATTTTCCACAAATTTATTTATCACTTCCTTAAATGCTTTAATAATAACAAAGCTTTGACAGTTTTTTGAAATTAGAGGTAGTACGGATAACTTACGCCAGTTAATTTAATTCCATCTAATCTCTATACGAGCTAAGTAGAAAAAGTAAGTTTTTTTTTAATTTTTAATAGGAGGCTCTGATTTTATAATTTGACATAACTTTTAATTCTAAACAAGTTTCCCAAATAAATTTTTCTCCAAGTTTAAAAATAAAGGTAGTTTTCTCCCGTGTATATTCCCTAATTTGCACCTACCTCGTATACGCTATGGTTTATTTAAATTTAGATCAGTGTTTTGTGAGTTTCGGTGTATGCAGAAATTGTTATCAAAATTTTTGAGAAATAAAAAATAAAAAAGTTTTTAAATGCTTCAACATTTCTGGCAATCACTATAAAAAAAAACGATGATCTTATAGAAAAAAACTGTACGTGATAGTGACAAACGGCTATCGATTTGATTAATAATAAGTCAAAACTAAGTTTAAAAAACTAAAATTGTCTAATCACAAATTCTTCGCAGGCCTGTAAATTAATTCAACAAACTAATATTTTTATTTATTTTGTCCGATAAAAATTAAAAAGTTAAGGGGTGTAAACTTATAACTTAACACCTTGTACCTAATATCCATATAATAAAAAGCTAAAATAAAAAATGTACTTGTATTAAAGATTTACGCAATTTCTTGCATAATAAATCACTTTTAATAGCATCACAGATATTTACTAGTTTTAACATCATAATAAAGAGTATCGTCGTCGCATAGGTACTTTCAAGAAATCTAAGAACCATTCTAATTTGTCTTCTGGTTGTCTAGTACCTATTTAGCACCTCAGCACTTCCGCGGAATAATTTTTTATTAGTTAATGGGTTTTACTAATAGTGACATTGAACTTTGCATAATTATATTATTATCCATATATAACATATATGTATTTAAAAGGAAAGTGTTTATCATTTTTATTTATTTATTTTTATTTAGGATACTTTACCGAAGAGTAACAATTAGGGACTACAAGAAATAATATTTGTATGTTCTCTCTTTTAGGTAAAATGTAATAAAAAATACTGGAGAAAGTTAAAAATTTTACAAAAAAAAACTAAATAACTTTTAAATCTCTTCAAACATGGTTGCGTTACTTTAATTTTAATAGATCCCTATAAAATTTATCGTAACTAAACTAAATATTAAGTTTTTTTTTTTAAATACACGAAGTCAGTGTTTATTCATAGGTCAGTCTATCAATCATCACTACCAAAAATTGGCTGTTACGGTATACGAAATAAAGATATACTGCATGAGCAATAGGTTTTGGTATATCGAACAGTAATAGAATAACAAAACCAGCACTTTTAGACACTCATGTTTACATGCCGGTATTTACTTAGATTGTCCCTTTTCTTCACACTGCCTATGTGTTATATTATTTAGCTCAACCGGAATTTGGAAGTAGGGTTAACCACAAAGTACTGTTCGTCCAGCAAGTCTATCTCGATCAAATGAATGCGGACAAAAAATGTGTTGGTTTTAAGATTTAGTTTTTCATTCTAATAATTTCAATTTACCTTAAACAATTTTATTTCAATATTAAATATTTGATTAAGTTACCTGTTTTAGTTTTGGTATTCTTGTTATTTTGGATTCCTTAAAGTGAATTTTTTTATCGCATATTACATTATTGTCCTAAAAGAACCAAATATAATTTTAACCATGATTAAATATGTATATTGTCTATGGCCCCAACATATTCCTACACTTTCACTAGTTTGACAACAATGTCTTTCTGCGAACAGAAAGCATTTCACAGATTGGTGGCCGTCGAGACGAGCCTCCAAAGCATCGTCGAATGATATTCGACGTTATCAATTTCCTTCCGTGTCCCTTCAGGCGTCCTAGTTCCTACTCGATGGGCGAACAGTACATGCTTTTACCAATTAATTTACTGGAACTTTGGAGTATATTATAAAGAAAGTGTTGTGTGGCTTATGATGATTCCTACACTATTGATTTAAAAGGTTTTTACCTAAAGGGAAAATAATTTCTTATTTTTATGTCTAAAAAGGAAACAAGTTACCTTTATTTAAACTAAAATAAACAAAAAAATTGGTTGAAACGTTCAGTTATTTATTATTTAGCCAAGGTTTATAGTAAATCTAGTGTGTATTAAGGTGTTTTATTTAAACCTTTTATTTTTTTTCTTCGCGGACATATGAAAATTTTGTTTTTTGGGTCGACAGAAAATTCTGAACCTTGAGCGTTTAATTTTAAGAAATTCCTTTTTAATTTTCAAGTTTTCCATTTAAAAAGCATGCATTTTTAATCAGTTTTTCTTTAAATTTCTATATCTTGGCCGGGTTTTGGAGAATAGTGTTTATCACCATAATTTTTTACAGAGTATTTTCGGTCTTATTTCTTATCATTTTTTTAGGTTGATTTGTATTAATTGAGAAATATGTAAAAAAGTCAATTTAAAAAAAATAATGTAGAGCCCTTTAAAAACCGCGAATACTCTAAAAATTTATGGTGATAAAGTAACTATAGCACAAAACCCGGTTAAGATATAGAAATTTTAAGAAAGAATGATTAAACATACATGTTTTTTTATATGGCAAAACAAAATTTTTAGGTGTCCGTAAAGAAAGTAAAGTTTTAATTACATTACCCCAGTGTGTATAACAGGGCGTAGCTCGCCGTATCAGCCGTATCAATGATACGGGGCCCTCGGGCTATAGGGGCCCCCAAATGTGTGTAAGCAAAAATTAGTAGTAACTGTAAAATTGTCGGTTAAATTTGGAATCAGGGCCCTTTTTATAGGAACGAAAAAAGCAATGCTAAAATAATAAAAAAACAATGTTTTTTTTTAATCTTTGGACAATCCACAAAGGCTGAAAGCCTGTGTTCTGATCCTTCAAACAAATTTAACAAGGCGACTTTGAATTCCTTTGATATCCAATTTTCTGTTTTATATTATTTTTTTTATTTTTTATCTTTGGACAATCCACGAAGGCTGAAAGCTTAAATACTAACGTACCGTGGGTGACTTAAGCAGGGTAAGAGGAAGTTTGTTAACACAGGACTTAAAAACTTGAAGATTTGGGGAGGGAAGGAAAGACCTCCGCTGGCAGTCAGGTTCCACAGTCTAGAAACTCTAGGGATAAAAGAACGAACGAAATGGGAAGTTCGGGGCCTGTCCAATTGGACCGTATAGGGATGCATACGTGCGGCACCATGAGTTTTTCTGTTGGGAGCTGGAGGGACTATACTGGATAATTCGTCGGAGCAGAAGCTGTAAAAGTATCTATAGAAGAGCGATAGATCTCCCACAGCTCGACGATGGGCAAGAGAAGGAAGTCTTTGAGTAAGTAAAGGATCATTAATAAGACGAACAGCCCTTCTTTGAATGGCATCAAGAATGCTGAGGGTTGTAGGGGATGCCATTCCCCAGACATGAGAACAATATTCTAGAGAGGGTCGAATTTGGGACACATACAAAGTGTATAAATTGGAAGGGGAAAAATACTTTTGGCTCGGAAAAGAAATCCAAGCTTTTTGACGCCGCGGTGGCTATAGATACAATGTGTTTATGCCAGTTAAGGTTATTTTCAAATGTGACGCCCACAAGGTTAAATGTGTCCCCGATCTGCAAGACCTGTTTTGGTTAGTGTGGGGACTATTTTTTTGGTCTTCAAATTTTTTGGGCCCCTTAACTTATTGTGACACGAAGCCCCTTCAAGACACGCTACGCCACTGGTGTATAAATAATTATTATATGTATTTTAATGGTTATAATAAAGTATTAATTTTTAATCTCAAGTACTTTTGACAAATACCGTTATTTTTACTATTTTGGAAAACCTATGGATGGTCGTATAGTTTATAAGAGCAAATTTACAGATTTGAACATACAATTATACCAATTGATTTTTGTTGTAGATAAGTGAATCAGTAAAATATTATGTGTGCTTTACAAATTTAACAACAATAAAATAACTAGATATAGGTAAAGTAAAATTATTTTTCAAATTTTTTTTTAGTAAAATTAAGTCCTTTTTCATCCTAATTTAATAACTATACACTAACAATATTAAACACCTAGAAAATAAATTTTTGATTAAACTGTACAAAAGTTCTTTGACATTGCACAAATCTGTTGCGTTACAGATACCGGTTATATGCACAATCAGTACCATCATTTAAGGTAGCTCCTCTTCCAATTAGTAATTTCACATGTAGGAATTAAGTTTAATATAAATATATAAATATACTTTTTTCATGTACCATAATATTGATTAGTTCTATTTAATATTTATTTATTGATAAATTGGCGGTATCATTACGTTAATAGTGACAGTGACTTTCGTATACTTGATGTGTTATTAAAAATTCGGTGTCATCGCTGAAAGTGAATTTAATTATAAATAATAAGAAGAAAGTGATTCTTTCGGTTCGATAAGCGAATTAGTTTAATACCAACTTTTGGGAGTGTTCCTATAAGCAGTAAATTTAAAAATCAGAAATGGGATCTTACTACTTTATAACAGTAAGTTTCTATTTTTAATTTTTTTGTATATACAGGTTGTCTTTAAAAGGTCTGTACAAAATGCTATCACAAATTCTTTAAACTAAAATACAACGACCCAACCCAATTTATATTAGTCGAAAAGTTGATCGTTTGCAAGATACAGGGTATTAAAGTTTTTCATTTTAATTTAGTTATTTTCAAATATTTTATTTATTATAAGAATTTATTTTGCAAAATTCATTACCCAAAGGTTTTTCAGAGTGGGAAATCGAGATATGCTTCTGTTTTTGTCGTAAAATGTAGAGCGAGCCTCCTGCAGTCCTTTCCTGCCTCGGCATATTATAATTTTAGATAAAAGTTTGTTTTCTATATTTTTTGCACAAAAAGGTAAACTAGATACATGTCGCTACGAGCAACCGTTTTTGAGATATTTCAGATTAAACATTTTATTCCAAACAAAAGTTTTCCACTCCATTCATTCAGGATTTTTCTAGGCCAGCTGGTGGTGTACAAATGGTCTGTATAAAATGCTACCACAAATTCTTTGGCCAAAATACAACCACCTAATGCATTTTACTTTATCCGAAAGGTTGCAGGTTTGAAAGATACAGGTTGTCAAATTTTCCATTGATTTTTTTTACTTAAGTCCGATTTGACAGTCGGCAAGTTCTTTCTGCAACTTGCAAGAAACTTGTGGTAGGCATGCGCAGTACGCAAACAGCTGATTTTTGGCAGCGTATTCTGCCAACTTTATTGCGACTTGCAACTTTACCAGTTGGACCGATTTTTCTTGCAGTTGCAACTGCAAGTCTGGGCAAAATTTGGTTATTTTAGTGGTACCAACCTTACCCAAAGTTACTAGTTAAGTGACCACCACCTTCTTGCTTTTTTCTTAAATTTTCATCCCCCAGGAGGGTAGCGGCAGCATTAATGAGGCAAATTGTAGCCGCGGTGGCTCTTTTTCGTTCGATTTTTTCATTTTTAACAGCTCTTCTAAATACCGGTCAATAGGTTAGGTTCTAACTTTATTTTCACATTTTTGCACGTTGGTATATTGCCCTAATTTTGCAATATTTCAACAATAAACTTGCAGCAAGTTTATTGTTGAAAGAAAGTTGCTTCAACAAAATTGCAGAAAGAACTTGCCGACTGTAAAACGGACTTTAGACCATCTGTATCTATCTGGCAAATGAAGAACTTTTCAACTATAGCAAGTTGGGTTAAATTGTTGTATTTTGGCGTATGGAAATTGTAGTACCAACCTAACGTTATAATACAAACTCCATTATACAAAAAAACCTTTTTGTATCACAGTTATACATACTGATGATGAGCAATAGGTTTTGGTATATCGGCCAATAATGTAATAACAAAACATGCACTATTAGTCACCCATCCCAAGCAGCAAGCTGTCTCTTTTTAGTCATTTTTGGTCACACTTGGTCAGCAAAGACGTCATACGATGACGACAAAATGACGTTAAATTGACCTCCCTAAGTCACAGACAAAAGACGTCCCGTTAATGACGTCATAATGACGTCTTTAAGATGACGAAAAATTGACGCATATACTTTTTTTTAAAAAGCTAAAATGATACGATATTTTATTAAAAAATTGAAATAGGAAAAAACTCCTTACTGCTTGCATTTGTTTGCCCTGCAAGGTCGCATCTCTGGGGACACTGTACAACCTAGAGATGCAGCACTAACCGAAGATATTTCTTTCAAAGCTAATTGAGATCATCAACCGCAGACCGGTCTCGAACTATTTTGGTCTCATCGGTACGGTATAGGCAATAAAAAGCGAAGATGTTGAATAAACATAGTAGTTTATTGTCCATTGCGCCATCTATCGGTAGAGTTTTTTCCTATTTTAATTTTGTAAAATTATTAGTCTTATTTTTCTGTCATATGATATTTCGGTTGAATTTTGACACGAATTATATAATGTCACAAAATTTTTCTGGCGGGTTTTCTAAACATGACTTCATTAGATTTTTATGAGCTAGTATGACAAAAAATGACGTCGAAAAGACGTCACTTCAACGACGTCAAAAACACGTCATTAAAATGACAATGACGTCATAATTTTGGTCTGATGACGCCCTATGACCAAAAATGACTCAAAAATGACGTCATAATGACGTCAGCTTGCTGCTTGGTATGTTTACATGCCGGTATATAGTTAGACTGTCTCTTTTTCTTACATTGCCTATGTGATATGTTATTTAGCTGATCCGGTATAAAATATATAAAGACTATTTTTTGTTTGAAAAATAACTTTAATTTTTGCTTTCATCTTAATTGGGTATGTTTATTTGTAGTTTCTTCGGACAAGAATAAGGTATAAAAAAGTATATAAGGTATTATATAAGACATAACAAATATTTAGTAAAATTAATGAGCGTAAAGATTAAACATTATTTAACAATGTATACACATAAAAAAATGACAACATATAAATTAAGTAGGTCTTATAGTTTTTGCAATAAAAATGACCTAGACATAAATGTGGTTTTAATAGTTTAAAGAAAATATTTTAATTGTTTTTATCTGATCCACCTAAAGAGTCGTCTTTTTTAACAACGCAGGTGTTAAAATTAATTTATAACGTTTTAAGGACTTATACAAAGGTGTATTAGTTATACAGGGTGTTCGAAAAATGCACGGCCAAATTTTAGGAGGTGATTCCTCATTGAAAAATATGAAAAAAGTTCCTATAAACACCGGTCCGAAAATGCATAGTTTCCAAGATACAGGGTGTTAAACTTTTTAAAAAAATATTTCTTTTGTAATTATCTTGAATACCCTGAAACCGATTTTCTTGAAATTTTTCAGTGTTATTTCTAGTAATAAGGGCCTAAGTTAGGCATAATTAAATTAAAATTATTAAGTCCAGTGGCGTCTCACGGGACATCTTATCGAAAATAATTGTAAAAAAATGTACGCCACTGACTTTTTGTAACTTTTTTATTTTTTTGGAATAAGCAACTGAAAATACTGAACTTTGTTATCTCTTGAATTTTTTTGTATCTTGCTTCGTTTTCGAGAAAAAAATAAAAACCACTTTATTGCATCTTTCTTGGGACGGAATTTTTGAATTTTGACGATTTACTGAGCAAAAACAGTTAAAGATAGAGCAAAATTAATTTTACTTTCCTATCTTAACTTTTTAAGGACTATCTAATGACATTAAAAAGTGAGGGTCAACTGAAGATTAAAGAAGGTGAATGTTGAACCTAAATGTTGGACACCCTGTATCTTAGAAACTATGCATTTTCGGACCCATGTTTATAGGAACTTTTTTCATATTTTTCAATGAGGAATCACCTCCTAAAATTTGGCCGTGTATTTTTCGAACACCCTGTATAAGAAAAAATTGAAAAGAAAAATCTACAAACAATAAAAGGTCTTTTACATTTAAAAATGTTTATAAATATTTTAATTTTTTTGTGTTGTCATGCTTCTGTCAAGACCTGCCTGAAGGAAAAATTAATAAAATATATTTTGTTTAAATTAAAAAAACACACTTACAGTGTGTCTACGTAAGTTGGCGTCATAAGGAAAAAATTTTTTTATTGGTTTTAGGCAAAAAAAATTATTTATTAAAAGTTCTGCATGGTCCAAAACCTAAAAATTAACCATCAAATATAAAATTGTATCATCTATGAGGCTTGGCCAAAAATGTAATTTAAGCTTAAAAGTAAAGTACCTGTATTTTTGCTAATATCAAAAATTGTTATAAAGAAAAGATGTTTAGAATTAAAAAATTACTTCCAAATATGCAATTGGTTTATTTAAAAAAATATATATTTTTGTTTTTATTAGCGATAATTTCATGATTATAAATATCATAGGACAGTTTAAAATAAACTTTTAAAATTTATTTTTATCAAACCTAGAAGAATGATGTACATTGTACAATGCACTAATTTATAAAATTAAATTTTGTCGATTTTCGCAGAAAAAGATAAAAAATAAACTATTTTTTGGAAATAGACAAAATTGCATATTTAAAAGTCAATTTAATTTTAATCACCTTTTCTTTAAAAAAATTTGCGATATTAAAAAATACAGGTACTTTACTCTTAAGCATAAATTACATTTTTGACCAAACCTCGTAGTTGACTAACACAATTTAATATCTGATATTTGTATTTTAGGTTTTGGGCCATAAAGAATAATTTTTTCGTAAAATTAATAATAAAAAGTTTCCCATATGACGCCAACTTACGTAGACACACTGTATACTACATATTTTTAAAAAGACTAAGAAAACTTTATTAAAAATAAACAGGGCTGTTCCATAAAAAAAACATAAATTGAGTTATTTTAAAATACGATCAACATAGAAAACATATAATACCAGCACGGTAATCTACAGAAAAAAACTAGAGAATAATTACCCTATTCTAAGTTTTTATATAACTTAATTATTAGCAAACGAGTTAAAAAAAGGTGTAAAAAAACATATTATCGATTTCTTACCAAATGTAATACCTGACATTTAAATTAGGTTTGTATCCATGTCAATTAAGAAAGTGTTTTCAAAATACCAATTTAACTATTTCAAAGGCTCAGAACTGTTTGATGAAAATACAAAAAAATGTATACACGTTCAGCCAAACTAAAAGGTTTTTAGACAATACGTGGAAAGAAGACGGTCATACGCGTGTACACAGACTAACAGATAGAGATTAGACAATGAATACGGGCTTGTAAACATGCTGAATCATCGGTCCCGCTTTGTTGTTGCTTTAGGTACTTGCTTGTAAATCTTGTAAATTGGATCAACGTGTAAATCATAAGCTTAATCATCCAAACTTATACAGGGTGTATTAAAATTGAATGCAAAATACAATGGAGGTGCTTCCTTGTTCAAAATAAAGGGTAAATCGCTGTACAAATATGAGGTCAAAAATCAACTTTTACAAAGAAGGGAGAAAATAAAAAATAAGTTTTAATTTTTTATTTTTAAAGGAAAAAAGAATATTTTATATAGACTACTAATAGTAGGAGAGCTAGTAAACGCTTTAAATAACGTTAAAGCTGAAAACTTGTATAGTGATGACTCATTGCATGCTGATTACGACAATCATCACCTGGCAAGCATCAGCCCTGCACATCATCACTCTGTATATTTTAAGTGTAGAAAAGATTAAAAAAATTGGCGCTGTAAGCATGACATTTTTCTAGGATTTTGATAATTCATAGTAAGGTTAAAAAAATTGACAGGCGTTTTCGATGAGCACAAGTGCCTGCCAGGCGAACCGAAAGGTTTGTTATTTCGGGTTCCTACGAGATAATTATCAAGCCTGTTATTATTTTTTTCAAGAAATGTTTCAAAATTTTTATATTTCAGTTGAATGTTTCGTTGGATAAGATACAGATTTCTGATGTTTCAGATTTTATGTGGCACATCCGGTTTAACCGGAAGTGGTCCCAGCTTTGCTATTTCAAATGGAACACCCTATATATTTTTCTAAAAATAAATTCTACAGGCCATTTCCAGAAAATAGACGTACTACATTTTATAACTATCTTAATTACTTTTTGGAAAAATGAGTTTCGAAAATGTCATGTTAGCCACCATTTTTATCAATTTGATTAAATAAACTTTATATCCTATAACTGTAAAAATACAATTTCCGATTTTACCGGAAGTGCCACACGACTTGAATTATTTAAATGGAAACCACTATCTTAAGCCTTAAATTTAAAACTAAGACTTGTTTCTCAATCTTTTTTGTTGATATAATAACTATACAAATTTTCAGTCTTACAGGCATAAAGTTACTCAAAGGGTCCACTAGCTCTGGCACTATAAGTTGTTTCAGATAAAGCAATATTAGAGTGTGTATCAACAGGCAACTACATATTTTATATATTATTTTTCTTAAATTATTTTTTTGTTCCAACACGTTATGGTTTACATTTTATTTTGTTATTTTAAGTTAATTTATTTAAGAAAAAAACCAGAAGACAAACAAGTATGGAATATTTTGAAAATTCTCTGTAATGTATACGTTATTTCTTATTAGTTTTCCGATTGTTGTAGCGATATTTAAGAGAATTTTAGAATTAAACAAATATATATTAATTAACAAATAATACTTTTTTCCTATCCTATCCTATCCTTCAATTCTATTTTAGAATTTGAAACTAATAATATGCTATGAAATGCAAGTTAGAGATTGTGAGGCTATTGTTTAATTTTTGCAAAAATATATTCATAAATTACAGTTTTTGCTATTATGCCTGGTAATAAATTACGTAAAGAGAAAATATCAATCGTTGGCCATATGTTTAAATGATAACCCAAGTGGATAATTTTCATTTGATGGGATCGATCCCACATTTTAAGAATAAAACAGTTTGTGTTTGGAACCACACCCTCCTTTCTCACGTACAATTACTTCCTATAACTTAAAATACCCGCTCATAACATAAGCTTAGTGTATTTTTTTGTTTCTATTAATAATTATATCATGCGTGAAGATTAAATAAAACTACATTACATTATTTTACCAAACTACCCGGTGCTCACAAAATTGATAACTATATCATATTTTTAAACCTAATACTTTATTAGACAGTTAAACGCAAAAAAAAAACGTCTTCAAGGCAGCCTACCGTTCCACTATTAGTATCTTAAAAACTATTAGGTTAAGAGATAGGATATAATTAACAAAAATATTGAGAAACAAGTGTTTGAATTAACTGCGGAAAAAACAAGACAAAATATGCTTAACAAGGGCTCGGATTTTTAAAAAACCAAATTTCATGTCGAGGGTTTCCTGCCAGAAGAGCGTATCCACATGATTTGTGCTTTCTTTTTATGTAGGAACATAAGACCTTCTGGCATGTTCGAAATTGTAATAAATGTTAATATGCCACAAAAAGATTGCAATATTGTCTATTCTATTAAGGCAGAGAATACGGCATTCTGGCATGTCAAACAAATCGCTATTAGCGTCAAATTTTCAAATAAAAAGAAAATCATAAATTATGTAGATACGCCCTTCTGGAAAAAAGCCCTCGATGTGCTGTAAATGTTACTTTAAGTTAACCTAGGCTTTGAAGTCTCAAAAAGGTTTATAACTGCTATAAAACGTAAAAGCATAATATATTCAGTGCAAAATTTTGCACATACTGTATATGCAAAGTTTTGCTAACTTTTACAACCGTTGTATTGTTTAATGCCATTTTTCCTTTTATTTGCAGTAGCGGTGTGAATATTTTTTTATTTTATGTTCTTTGACATCTTTAATAAACGTTAACATTTTATCACAATTTTTGGTAAAGTAAACATAATCTTTTTCAAATACAATTGAAGACATTAACTTCAAAAGGGTCTTAGTGCCAAAAATACCAAAAATTAGATTTTTGCCTAAAAACGTTCTTTATACAAAGCCTAATGATATTAAGAGGATTCTTATGCCATAGATAAAAACCCACTTCTAAAAGGTAGGGACATTCATACTGTATTTCATGTGCTATTATAAAGATTATTCAATGTTTTTTACTTATAACTTTTAAATAGTTAAATGGCACATAGACCCTTTTGAATTTAAGATCTTTAATTGAGGAGGTACAAACAGCTTTCTAACCACAACTAACCAAAACCTAGATGTCCGATTTTTTTCAAAAATAAATTTATGCGAACTGAGGTTAACTGACTTCTGTTTTATGAATAGCTCATAAAACCACAGTCCTTAAAAGTATAAGTAGGGTTGCACGGCACTTGCCCCACCCCCTTTCAAGAGGCCCAAACAGACCTGTTAATGATGGGGAAAGTCTTCTTTTAGGTTCTTGCAATATGCCTAAGCCGCTTTATTTACTGACCTGAGGACTTTTTTTTTTTTGGTTGCCCCCAAAAATCGCTTTCTGCATACAGCCTTGAGGGGTACGCTGTGATTTAGACAAAGATGATAACAGTAGTAGCATCACCCATACTACATAAATAATATTTGTACAAATGTTGTTTTCTAACAAAAAACCTAAAAAAATATATTTAAATATATGACGAAGTTTGGATATACTTTCGATCAGAAAGTCGTAACGTATATTTTAATACTGTAATATTTCTTTCCTAAAAAAGAAAATTATAGAAAAATTTCATTCTGTTCAAAAATATTAATTAAAATATTCTGCCAAGACCTTAGATGTCAAATTACAAAATTAATATTTTTAAAAACGAAAGAAAATTCTTTGTATGATCAAATGTGTCTTATAAATTAATAATGCAAACATTTGAATGACCCAAGTTTTGTTTAAACAAATAACCTTTTTAACTTTTCTCGAAAGTAACAATAAATGACAAATAGGGGTTTTGCAGAGAACGCCTTAATTTAGGACAACAAGGTATTATTGGCGTTACGCATAGCTGGTATAATTGCATCTAAATTACAATTTCAATGTACAAATGCAATGTGCAGCAAGCTAATATCTGTCTCCAATGTTCCATAACGCTTTGTCCAATAAAAATGCCAGTTATAATAATTCAAAAAAAAAAAAATGATTAATAAACACACAAGTTCATTTATTTCTATAAATGAAAACAAATACGTGATATAATAATTTTTGATTTGACTAAAAATAAAAGCTTATTTTGCAACATGTGGCAGTAAATATTAAAAAAATGTTATTTGCAGTAAAATAGTAATTTCCATGAGGACTTTATTTGTTTTTGTAAGTTAGCGTATTTTGATTTGTATTTTATAATCTCGCCAATATATTAGTTATTATTTTTGTCAATTATTTTCTGTCTATAGTTCAAAAATTTTCCATATTTATGCCTTTTAACATATTAAAACTATACATGATAAATATTTTAGGTTTCGTCATAAGACCTTAAGCATGTATTCTTTTTTTGTCTCAAACAAGTGGAATCAGCCTTTCTTAATATCAAATTATTTCTCCTAAAGCTTTTGACTAGGTTTAGCAGAATAAACTCTTTAACAATGTTCCTTGTTGGAGACTTTAATTTTGTTTTTGCTTTCTCAATTTTTCTTATCAACACAACCTATAGAGTAAGAGCACGTGAGTGGCAGACCTTCTTCATTTTGTAAAAGCTTTCAGCGGATTCTCCCAACATAGGTAAAAGCGATGGAAGACTATGAAGTGTCTTTTAGTGGCTTTGGCAGATACTAGGTACTAAAAGTTAGTTAATTGAAACATAACTTTTGTCATTTTGTAAAAGCTGAATTTTATACATGTTACTTGGGTATCCATCAGAAGATATTTCTATAGTCGGCAGGCCGTTTTGACAGCTCCAACCTCTTGGCAGACACTCATTTGTGTGTGGCCCCGTAGTCCACAGAATTTAAATATTTCTGTAATGTATACAATGTATTCCAAAAACATTGTTTTTAAACTAACATCACAGCAATAACTTTTTGGGGACTAAGGAAGTATCTTCTTATATTATATTATATATATATATATATATATATATATATATATATATATATATATATATATATATATATATATATATATATATATATATATATAATATATATTACAAGATGACAAAAATTAAGATTTAATTTATTAACCCTTTAATTTTAGTTATGGTAGATGGATATCATTTTAGCATTTACAGAAAAACTGATCGGACATATTATTGCTTGATTTCAGGGGAAAATTTTTACACTTTTACCCGCTGAACTGCAACCCTCTAGCAGGGGTAAGACTCACCACCAAAATTTTAAATGGAAGGAGGGGTCGAGAATGCCTTATATTGAAGGTCTCTCGACCCTTATTATAACTGTAAAGTTTAAAGGCGTTGCTGTTGTTTCTGTTGATAGGAAAGCCTTTTAAAAATTTTGTTTTGGTAATTTATAATAATAAATTACTTGTAAGCTCAAACTACTTTAAACTAACAGGATATGATAGGACTTAACGATTTACGAGATTTTAATTAATCTTTCTGGTGAGGATATAATTCACCCTGATCACACCCTTTAATTGATATCTCATTTTAAAGATCGTTTAACTCTTATCATATTCCTAAAATTTGAAGATTTTCGCTCTTACAGGTATTTTAATATTTTAAATTAAAAAATAAGAAATCAAACCTGTTATATCAACGAAAATAACAGCAGAAACTTCAAACTTGGCAGTTGTAATCAAGGTCGAGAGATCTTTAAAAGACCTTAAGCCTGACCAAAAGAAATAGTAATTTATGTAACAAGTGCATAAGAGTGATACGTTTTTTTACGAATGGAAAGTTTCTCACGAGTAAAAAAAAGACACTTTATGCATGTGTTATATACTAAATTTTTGTCAACGACCGTCTAAAAATTTTCCAAAATACCATTTTATACATGTTTTATTTATCTAAACTTATTAATTTTAATTTTGCAGCACAGCCATTACATTGCAACAAAAACTCATAGCCTCCTTTTTTTGTAAGAGACAATTATCCTCTTCATAACTATGCATTTATTATTTAATTTAAGAAAATTGTATGTACTTAATTTTTGTAGAAATAATACTAAAACAGTATAAATATACTTTTCAATTTCTTAGTCATCCAAATTTATTATTACTAATAATTTTCAATAATTTCTATTAAATTTATTTACAAACTGTCAAATTCTAAAACTAGTGATACATGAACTAAAAGAAATAATGACGAAATCAAAGGTAACTTGACCGTTTGGTTTAGTTGATGTCGCGTTTACTGTTACATTACATAAATTGATATTTAAGTTTATGTAAAACAAAACACTAATTTAAAGTGTGAAAAAAGCTTTAAAGTGTTTAAAAAAGTTACTTTTTCTAACACTTTATGTAGTGTACTAAAATGGAGTACTTTACCTTCATGTTAAACGATTTAAAAAACAGCATTTTTTTAACGGTCGTGGAACAAAAAATATAGTAGGCTTGTAGCTTTCCTTGACTGGCCTAGAAGAATTAAATTTAAATAATTTGTGTTATATATTTTTTTACCCACATTAAGAATAATTAATTTGTATTTAAAGAGTGTTTAAACATTTTCTTGTATTGTTCTGTTATCTTACATTTAAAAATCCATAATTATTAAGATTTTATTAAAATAAAATTGTCAGCAGGTAATAATTTTGTTTTTGCATACTGCTATATTACTTTAATGTTGTTTTTATATGCAAATACTAGCTTATCAATAATAATTACCTATTATTAAAGCTAAGTAGATAGTAATGGTGTTGCAAATTAAAACAAAAATGCTTATTTTTTTTTCAATTTGATTGAAATTTCTGCTTATCATTACTTCACGTAACATTTTTACTATTACATAAATTAAAATAGTTTTTTCAATAACAAAATACACAATATTTAATCTTAACAGGGTGTAGTAGGGAAGCCCACGATGCTAAATGAGGATTTACTTGATCGACACAAAGACTTATTGGGTTGTAAAGCTTAAATGATAAGAAGAAAAAAATGTTATATATATTATAATAATGTATACTTTTTATTCGGTGGGGGAAGTAGCTAAAGACTTTTAAATAGGTCAAAAAAATACTATTATTATTTCGGTTTGTGGAAATCGTTTGGGTTGTATCGGATTATATATTTTTCGTTATCCCTGAATTATTTTCTTCAAAATAAAAAAATAGCCACGCTTGAAAATCTGACGTTTTTCTTTGTAGCCCTCTGTTTCCTTTACGTCACTCTCGAATTGTCAGATTAGTGGAATATACATTGTTTGGCATGTAATTAATTTACCCTATCCTAATCTGACGCGCTTGATAATTTCTAATGGATATATTTTTGTTTTTTATGATCGGCCCTGTATACAGGGCTCATATTTGGTGGAGGTACTTAACCGGGTACAAGGTATCCTACGGTATATTAATCTGCCGTGCTGTAGTAAATCCCGAAATCCCCTCTTGGTTCCGCTGCCAGTGATATCTCATGGCGGTACAAAAATGTAAGGCTTATTTTTGCCTAATTTTATATAAAAATATATATATTTAGCCCCAACTTTTTCGTATTGTGCTTAGTTTTTACTAAGCTAATTTAGTTAATTGGATATGCCTGGACTTGGACAACCCAAGAAAGGTTTTAAACACAAAAATATTTAATAAGTATTAATTTGCTATGTCATGGTGTTCTGACATAACTTTTTAATAAATACTACACAAAATCATTTTTAAAATAGGCTTTTCTTTGTCTTCTGTGTGCCCCAGAGATGTGTTTTTTTCCGAAAACCAAGCAAATTACGAAAAAATGTTACCGATAAAAAAGTTCTATTTTTATTTGCTCAAGCTAAAAAAAATATAAAAATAATACAAAAGTCAGAAAGGTCTACTACTTTTTTCTTATAAATATTTAAAGTGCCACTCTATTCACTAATAAACAAAACAAAAACGAATTAAGATAGGGCTAAATAAAACCATTACTGATGTTAATATAACTGTCAAATTTTATCAAAATTTAAGAAGAAATGTATAAAATAATAATAAATAAAATACAATTTGCATTTCTAGACCTATTTTTGTTAAAACTTTTTTTTTGTAAAATTTGCTTTAAAATACGCCCTTTATTTTTTTACTACAATTAGGAAACACTCCTATAATTTTGTATTCATACCAATAAAAATAAAAGAAAAAAGGGAAAATAAATATTATTTTACAAAATTTTAATAAAATAAACATTAACCGGGACTAACATGTTTAATTTCATTAACGTTGCTGTAATTAAATGTTACCAAGCTTATTAGAAATTATAATTTATCTGATGGCTCGTTAGCCCCGATACAATATAATTTTTCTTTAAAAAATTTTAAGTGTGGTTGACCTTTTACATCACGTAAAAACAAAATTTGTTCTGATTTTAATTTTGTAACTTTCTTTCCTTAAAACAAATCACATAAAGTTATATACATAAAAATGCAGTACAAGGATTAGAAAGAGAGGTAACCCACCTTATTTTTATTTTTATGTCAAACTAGCTTCTTAAAATGACTGTTTAAAGAACGTTATTTCATGTAAAACGTTATCAAAAATTTAAAGCATTATAAGCGTCGGGCGTGAACATGGATTTAAATAAACAGTAGCGGCCGGTACTAAAGGGCGCAGGGAACGTGTCCACCCATTAAATTATTAAAAATAACCGACTTTGTGGAATATAATTTAAATTAAGATATTCTCTATAATCCTATTAAAACATTTCCAAACACTCTGCTCAAACTTACTTCTAAATTATCCACGCGGAAACACGTAAATATTAAAATCTCCTCAAGCCGGGAAACATGAGAATTCTTTCCGCTTTGTCCATGTATTTTTCTCAAGTAACATACGTTTTCTTTACGCGAAATCAGTACAAGAAGTGGCTTCAAATAAAGGTGTTTCCAGGCAGAAGTCGCAGGTCAAACGGTAGTGTCCTGTAGAGTTTTAGTAGCAATATTTATTGTTGATTATTATTATACCTTTAATTTTAACAAGTACCTATAGTTATTTAGTTCGTATGTTGAGAGTTATGTGATATGATATGTGATAATTTAGAAATTGATTCACAACTAAAAATAAATGCGGTGTAGTTCCTACTACAGAATAACAGTTTGCTTTTTAAACATAAACTTTTAATTAAACAAAAAGGAAGACCTACTCCCGATTTTCAAATTAATAAGGCATCTACTAGGACATACAACATAGTTTTTATTAAGAACATTTATGGAAAATATATGTGTTGGGTTACAAATAAACTTTTTGTTTTTATGCTTATTGTTTAATAAAGAAATAATAGCGTGGGCTAAACATGGGGTAAACTATCTGGGTGAACTCGACTTGCTAGACGGCGATAAGATAATAGAAAAATTTTAAATTTGAGATTATTGAGTTGCTAGACATAGATGAATGAGTTGCTAGTTAAAGATTGTTGAGTTCCTAGACGGTAATAAACACAACACCCAATGCACTAAAATTGCTTTTAAAAGGAATGCTTAATATATTTTTTCTGTTTTGCTTTATTTTGCATTAACATTCATTTATTTTAATAAATAACGTATACATTTTATTTGTGTTATATTATTATTGTAGTCTTGGGTTTAATTGGGAAATTAAAAAAAAGGTGTTGCTTACCAGAACCTGCCATAAGTGAAATAGTAACATTAGGTTACTATTTAGTGGTTTATTCGTAATTCGCCCGCCGATTTTTACCTGACTGGTAATGAGGTCACGTACTGGCGTATTGTCCACCGTATTTGAAAAATTTAAATAATTCTACAAGGCTAGAATTTGTCTATAAAATTTTATTATACATACTAATACAAAAAGAGGATTAGCTTTTAAAACTTGCCTTTTTTATCGGGAGGGGTCCTAACAAAAAAAAAACAACTTTTCTCAATTTTCTACATAATCATTTGGAAATATTATCATTGACAGTAAGGTCAAGTCTAGGTTACGTCTAGAAACTCAACCATGTCCCCGTCTAGCAACTCAACCATGCCCGTCTAGCAATTCAACAATCTCAATTCGTTTTATATGGGTTTGTCTAGCAACTCAAATACACCGAACTATCTAAACATATAGCAGAATCTGTCAAAAAACATTATATACAGTGCATTCCTGATATCGATAACAAAGTGATCAAACTATTAATAAGAAAGATAAGTAATTGCTTACTTATCGGACACCCCGTCGATTGTGACGATTTATTACAAACGGGGTTTTCTGGGCCGGTGATTACGAATCTGAAAGAATTTTTAGTCGGCAACGTTTCTTTCTTAAGATATCCATTATGACATCAGAAGTGAAAAGGCAGCGCCATTGCTACCATGACTGAAAGTGACGCTATGCAATTTTATGGAAAAAATGGGTAAAATAGGTAAAAAAAATGAGTTTTTAGGAAGTTAAAATCAAATATTAAGTGTCAATTTATCCTAAAGCTCAAGAACTGTGTAAAGTAAAAGGGAATATGGTGAATCAAGGTTAGTTTTTTATTCAAGTTTGATGATGAATATCTCAAACAAAACCTGTCCCACTAAAAACTTTTTAGATTCGTAATCAGCGCCCCCGTATGCCAAAAATAATCAAAATCGGCTTGGTGTCCGATAAGTAATCAATTACTGTAAAAGAGGCAAATGGACTTTCTTTTTAAATAGGGGTACGTTTTGAATACATTTTATTATTATTTCTTTCTTGGTTTGTGCCTTCCCACTAAAAAATGTCACAAGCGGCCACTGTAAATAAATCAAATTAAAATAAATAAAAACTTTTAAGTTATTATTATTTTTTCTTTTCTGCAGACTAATTTAACATTTTTAATTTTAGATAATTGACGTGCTATTTCTTACTGACAGACTAAAAATTTGTGCTACCCAGATATTTTTAAAAACGATGTGCCCGTCAAAGTTTTTTTTACTGAAAACCTATGACATTTAATAATCTCCAATAAAAATTTTGTCACAAGCCACTTTTACGTAAAAATATTGTAGGTTACCTCACTTTTGAATACTTGTACGCCCTTTTTATGAATATAACTGTACTTATCTATATCTACCAATATTATAAAAGGGTAAAGTTTGTAACTTTGTTTGTAAGGGCTAATCTTCGGAAATACTAAACCAATCATGAAAATTATTTCACAATCAGCAAGCTAAACTATCCAGGAGTACTATAGGCTGTATTTTATTATGAATAAACAAGAAGATCAGAGAAAAATATGATTAACGCCTAACGAAGTAGGCACGGGTCGGCTAGTTGAAAAATAAGTCCCTAATTAATATTTACAATACATTTACATTGGTACTTTTCTCCTCTTAATTTTTGACAATACTGAACAAAAAGTACTTTATAGTGTTATTGTAAAAAAAGAAAAAAAAGCGTCGTGCACTCGATATATGAAAAATATGGCACACAGCGTCCACGCTTTTTACAGTTATACTAGTTTTTTTAGTTCATTATTGTTTTAAGATTAATATTAAAAATTATTTGTAATTTTTTAGTTTGATGTGCTTTAAAAGCGTGTTTTTGGTTTTTAAACTATATTTATTATTACTTTCTAGTTTGATATGCTATTAAAGCGTATTTTTAGTTAGGCGCCCTAGGCTAGAATTCTCGGAGCGCCTATTTTGCCCAAAAAAGAGAAAAAAAAGGTGTCCTTACCTCCATAGCGCCTATTTTCAGTGCCAGACGCCTTACTTCACAACCCGAAATAAAATTTGATGACCAAAAAAAAAGTAATTGCGCCTATTTCATTTATTTCAAAGCACCTTATTCACAGAGAAATTGATTCTAAACCCCACCCGACCTAAACTTTTTAAAAACTTCCCCTGTCTAGGCGCCTATTACTCCCCTGGCTGGCGCCTATTTTTTCATGGCGCCCTAGGCTGTATCCTAGTCAGCCTAATGGATAATACGGCACTGGATGCAGGTAGTATAATAAATATCCAAGAGAGGGCAGTACAGTTGAAAGAGAAGTTACATACAGATATGCAAATAAGTGAAGCTAATAAAAGCGTCTTAAAAAAGTTTTTTCTTGTAAATTACTAAATATAGGTACTTTTCCTCCAACCAAAAATTACATTTCTTGCCAAACCTCGTAGGATGATACGATTTAATATCTAATAGTAGCATTTTAGAGTTTGGAACATGCAGAACGTTTATAAAAATACTATTTGGATGTAAAAACAAAATCAGTTTTTAGTATGTAATTAACATAATGAAGTATACCAAATATATTTTAAAATTTACACAATTACCTAAAATTGCTAGCGGAACCAATAAATGTTAATTATGGGCTTAAATTTTAATCAACAAGACAAAAATGTAAAAGTTTGGATATTATTAAAATAATAACAAGTCATATAACAAAATATAAAGCTGCAAACAAATTTTATACTTAAATTAATTAATTTAGTCAAAATTTGTAAAATAAGCCTTATTTATTAAATTTCATTGTTTAGGCTCCTCTTTTATGTAACTAATGTTATTTGAAATTTGTTTTATCTTTATCATCGTTTTTAAACAATCCAAAAATTATGGGAATGTAATTTGTATTTTCTCTTAAAAAACGTTATGTAACTAGTTAAAGATGTAACATCCGGTATAATTTCGTTTATTACTAATTGTATTGTTCCAGCTGTTACTTTGTATGTTTAAGATAAAAAGAAATTAATACATTTGTTAAATTTATTTTAAGATATTTATACCTTATTTTAAAAAAGTACAAAAGTAAAAACAACATAAATCAACCACTCTTTATTTTAATTTCTATTCTTTTTCTTTTTATTCCTAAATTAAACTTCAAGCGCAAAGTAATTATTCTGTTTTTTCATAGGGATTTTAGATTTTTTTCTAATTCGACTAACAACACTCTAAAGAATGTTACACCGTTCCTATTTTAACCCATGTTGATCGCGAATAACTTAGCAACATATTTTTATACATTGTGCCAAAAATGGTAGGAGTTACAGTCAGGAAATCCGCCCAATCCGACTAACCAGAAACATGATTTGAAACCTAATGGTTTGTGACTGTAACCTTAACAATTTTGGCACAGTGTTTAAAAATTGAATGTAAAAAGTGACGCGTTCGCCCAGTCCTACACCCGAAACATGTCAAAATCGACAGGCTGGGTTAAAGTGCTGCTTCCATATATACGTATGCTTATTTGTGGTAGGCTCGTCAAAAGAAACCCCCAAAAAATGTTTTAAAAGGGTTCTTATCATAAAAACCATTTAGATACTGACCCAGGCACTACAAAGTTACTGGCGATTAAAATTGGTCAAAATATGGACGACCACCCAGATTTAAAATTTTAACATTCAAGTTTAACGTGATCCTAATGCAGGTCAAAGAAGAAACTTATAATCCATTATCACGATATATTATTTAGAAACTGCATGGTAGAGATTAATTTTATTCATACCTAGAAGTAGAAGATAACCTTCTTTCTTTGCGCACAATATGATTTTAGTAAAAATAATTGTTGTGAAGGTAATAGAGGTAAACGCGTACTGAAAGTAGTTGTTTTAAATGTGATATCAACTTATCTATTCGCAAAGAATCGCGTCCAGAAAAGGAATAAATTGCGGGCAAGTGACAGGGAGAGTTTGATAAGTTTATGTTGACAAATAATGCAGAATGCCTCTTACTCTTGAATATATGGGTATGACCACTACTTTCTCTGTTATTGCGGGGTTTTAATCTGTAATGAGTAGGCACAAAAGTCTAATTAAGTAGTTGTTGGTATGCGTCGTCCGTATGTTTGATGGATTGTTGTAATTTTTGATTAAGTGGCACATAAACAACCTAATCAATTAATAACTGAAAAAAGTACTTTTTGTGGCTTCGAAAATAATTCGACTTGCCTGTCAGTCCTGCCACTTTGTAGCTGCTACACTGTTCAACCACCAAACACAGTTAACAGAAGGGTTCGGGAAACCCCCGCTCACTTGAGCTTATTTGATTTTTGTTAAGTCTGAGTAACATATGTATAACTCTCCAATAAAAATGGCGCTGCTTTTTATTGTTTATAATAAGGTGTGTTTATTTTCGGATAATTCAAGGTTTTAAGTATTTTTCTTTAAATGTTTTTAAGACTTTACCAATGGGCGGAGATTCCTGATAGGTTGGATAACGCCGCTTATTAAGGGAGGACAAGGCCGCCCACCAGTTGAAATATTTTTTACTATAAAAATAAACAATAAAAAAATTAAACCATATAACCTATTATCTTATGTTTAATATTAGTCCTAGACATTCAGATTCTTTTAAATAATAAAATTATGAGCATATCAAAAAATATCAAAATATATTAATTTTTTTTTCATGTTTACACCCTGTAACTTTCTTATTATCAACTTTGTAGCTGCTACACTGTTCAACCAATAAGGATACAATTTGGTCCAGTTAACAGAAGTGTTCGGGAAACCCCCACTCACTTGAGCTTATTTGATTTTTGTTAAGTCTGAGTAACATATGTATAACTCTCCATTAAAAATGGCGCTGCTTTTTATTATTTATAATAAGGTGTGTTTATTTTCGGATAATTCAAGGTTTTAAGTATTTTTCTTTAAATGTTTTTAAGACTTTACCAATGGGCGGAGATTCCTGATAGGTTGGATAACGCCGCTTATCTAGGGAGGACAAGGCCGCCCACCAGTTGAAATATTTTTACTATAAAAATAAACAATAAAAAAAATAAACCATATAACCTATTATCTTATGTTCAATATTAGTCCTAGACATTTAGATTCTTTTAAATAATAAAATTATGAGCATATCAAAAAATATCAAAATATATTAATTTTCTTTTCATGTTTACACCCTGTAAGATTCTTATTATCAACTTTTAAATATAGTCTGTTTGGTTAAATCCCAATATTTTGGCAGAAGAAATCTGTAGTTTTCCTGTATACCAATAATTGGCGTATACAGTTTGCTGCCATCTTGGTCAGAGCAATAATTGTCTCTGGGCGGTCTGGTCCTATAACGCAATTTTTTCTTTAAAATTGCTATTTTACTTCACAAAACATAATATTTTATTAATACATAATTAAAAACAATTATTTACCTACATTTTAATAGGTATATTATTGATCCCAATTAATACTTATGTTCGGTACTTACGATTGAATTTTCACACGGGCTACAGGCCCGAGGCCTTTGCAACGTACTTATGGGTGTCCACCTGTGAAAAATGTGAACAACATTTACATATTTATTGATAGGGACTTTTTTTTCCGATGAATTAGAAATATGAAATTTGGAACCCAACTCGGTAATTGTGTGTAAGCGTAGGAAAAAATCAGAAAATAAAAAAAGGTAGGTAAAAAGGAGATTGCATACAAAAAATACTTTACGTTTTTAAATTGTACCGTTTGAACCGTTACAAGTAGATATTTGAAAACATCCAAATACATATATGTATTAATAAATTTGCTGTGTAACAGAAAAAAAGAGTCAAATAACGAGTAGTTTTCCCATACAAAAAAATAATACTCGCCAAACAACCGGCCAACGGTGTACGGTCGGTGGCGCGCGGCGGCCGCATACACAGAAGTAAATCTACATATAAAACTAAAAAAAAATCTAAATACCTGACTAGTTTTCTTTACAAAAAGTAATGATATCCCATCAAAAACATAAATGTAAAAAAGGTTAGCCAAGTTTAATACGAAAACTATGGTTCTGTTATCTCAAAATGTGAGATCTTAGAAAAGGTTAGAAAAAATAGCAAAAAATAAAAAATAATCAAAATGGTAAATAACTTTATAAAATGACTAATGTAATGAGAACTGGCCAAATCTAACCTACTTTAGGATCTCACATTTTAAAATAACAGCAACTGTTTTAGGTATACAATTAAATACGGAAATTGAATTTTATATTTGTTTATAATGTTATTTTGTTCCTATAAATACATCTTTGGATTTTCTACAGAACTTTGCACTCATTTAGATTCCCATTCTTTTTACGGCGAAGCCCATAGACAAGCATAATTTTAGTATTGAACTTGGCTCACCTTTTTCACATTTGTGTTTTTGGTGGAAATTAATATTTAAAAATAAACGGTTTTTTTCCTTATAAATGTTAGGTAAGGTAAAACTTTAAAAACCAAATAACCAATTAAGGACCGTCGAGATTTTACGTTATAAAAGTAAATTCTTTTTTTATGACTATGCTTTTAATATTATGTTCACATACTCTTTCAGGAGGTGTGCCCTTTTTCGTCGTCACTAATTATGAATTTTTTAAATATTTAAAGATCACACAATTAAGTATTAAAGTATGTACCTAACCCTATTACCAGAGTTGGGTCGTATTCAAATACTCAGTATTCTAAATAATATTCAGAATACATTTTGCCGGTATTCGAATAGTATTCGAATACATTTGTGTGTTTGGTATTCGGTATTCTGTTCAGTATTCGGGATTCTGTATTCGAATACTTTCTAAGTATTCGACGAATATTTTTTTGAGTATTTGAATACCGAAAAGTGTAAGCAGTATTCCAAATACTAAAACTGTCAAAAATTCGTATACCGATTTTCAGTATTCTGCCGCACTCTGCCTATTACAAATAAACCTTTACACTCTTAATGTGTTTGGGATCTGAAAACTGAAAACAGTTTTGTTTTTCCTTAGAAAAATGTTAAGTAATGAATTAATGAATTTTATATTAATAAATGTACTAATTATTTTCGAATGATTACATGTCGTTGATGCAGCCAATAAATTACTGGCCAGTTTTTGTTTGTCATGCATAATTTCACTATTTCCCACGATATATCGAACACATGCCATTGAAAAATTAACAACATTGCTAAACTTTCTTCAAGCATGAATGGAATTGCAACTAATGATTTATTAGAATTTATTATTCAGAAGATTATAATTATTGATTACAAACATTCACATTAACAATAATTTGTCTGTCTAACCCGTTTTATTTTAAGTAAGTTTTTATTTAGTAAGTATTTTATTTTTTTTTGTTAAAGGCCATTTGTTAACTAAATATTTATGGAACCCATAAAAATAAAAAAATGTAAAAGCTATAAAGTTCTTAAAGTTTAAATTAATTTATTTTATTTAGCGGTAATGTTTAGTTTTTAAGTATATAGGGTGTGCCACCGGGAACTGCTGCGATCAATTTTTCAGAAAGGCCTTGAAAAATTTTGAAAATTTGGAAATATTATAAAATCAGTGGTGGATGTACGACTAAAATATTTCTTCCTACTACTTCTGGTTGTACTGGAAGTTAATGTCAACTTCCTTATTTTAAATGGAACACCCTAGACTATTATTTAATTTTTACATTTTGCTTAAAATTTTAAACTTATGTCCAGTCTTCTTTACCTAAGTTTAACCGTTTCTGACTTATTTTAAATTTTATGTCAAAAATGACGTTTGCAACTTATAACTTAACGAACGACCAATGCCTTGTCGGCAAAAAATGTTATATGGGTAAACAATAGATAGTATATGGGGTCTTTTTTAAAATAAGAAAGTTGACATTAACTACCGGTATAACCGGAAGCGGTAGTGTGGGTTAAAATGTTTTAGTCGTATGTCCTCCAGTAACTTTATAATGCACCCAAATTTTCAAAATTTCCCAAGGCCTACTTTTTGAGAAATCGATCGCAGCAGTTCTCAGTGGAACATCCTGTGCCATACAAGGTGTTTTAAAATTCAGTTGAAACATTTAAAATACGTATTTTTAAAGCCAAAAAACCCTTTCAAGGTAAAGCCCTGGTAAGTTGCGTAAATAAATCTTGACCTAAAGCTATAAAAGCTAAGACAAAAAGCCACACCAAATATAAACAAATATATGCAATTGGGCTTAGGTCAAAGGAAATATTGTATTGTGGAATTTACGAAAAAAGAAAAAAAAAATCTAACAAGCAAATCGTAAATTTAATTATTATTTATTGTAAAATCACAAATTTAGCAAAAATATCTGCATTTTGCGTATAAAAAAGGCATCTGAAAGTCTTACATAAAAAATTGTATAGTAAAAAGTAAAAAATATATATTTTAAAAAAATTTTGGCTTTAGGTTTGAGAAATGGTACATTTTTGCACCCCCATAAATCTCACGTAAGATTAGGAGATGGGGGGTTAAAGAAAATCTTACCCTGAGGAGGGGAGGGGCAAAAGTGTGAAAAATACCCTCACGTAATTTATAGACGTCCCAAAACTTTTTCTATTAAAATAATAATAATGAAAATCGCACCTACGCCCTTGGCCCCATGGACATCGTTCAGTCTTTAGTTGTTGAACGATGCCATGGATACAACTTCTATGGGAAAACTTAAAGCACATAGAACACGTTAGTATATTGCTTGACAAGCGAAATTTAAAGCTATAATCATATAGACACACCCCGTTTCTTAATTATGCCCTAATGTAATGTCCATTTTAATGCAACCAAAACACAGTCATGTTCCTTGTCGCGAAAAGAGTCATCAAATACTCATCCTCTACTTGAGCGGCCAAGTTCTACAGAGCAAAGACACCTTCAATCTCGTGGGCGTCACATTTGAAAGTAACCTTAACTGGCATAAACACATTGTATCTATAGCCACGGCAGCTTCAAAAAGCTTGGATTTCTCTTTCGAGCTAAAAAGTATTTTTCCGCTTCTAATTTATATACTTTGTATGTGTCCCAAATCCGACCTCCCTTGGAATATTGTTCTCATATCTGGGGCATGGCGTCCCCAACAACCCTGAGCATTTTTGATTCTATTCAAAGAAGAGCTGTTCGTCTCAATAATGATCCTTCACTTACAGAAAGGCTTCCCTCTCTTGCCCATCGTCGGGCTGTGGGCGATTTATCGCTTTTTATAGGTACTTCCATGGCTTCTGCTCTGAAGAATTGACCAGTATAGTTCCTCCACTCACGGTTCCCAACAGAGAAACTCGTGGTTCCGCGCGTATGCATCCCTATACGGTTCAACTGGACAGGCCTTGAACTTCTCACTTTGTTCGTTCTTTTATCCCTAGAGTTTCTAGATTGTGGAACCTGCTGCCCGCAGAGGTCTTTCCTTCCCCCAAATCTTCAAGTATTTAAGTCCCGTGTCAACAAACTCCCTCTTACCTCGCTTAAGACACCCACGGTACGTTAGTATTTAGGCTTTTAGCCTTCGTGGTTTGACAAAGATAATAAAAAAAAAAAAATTGTGGTTTATTCAATGAAATGTGAATATTCGTTATATTATATACGTAATTGATATTAATATCCAAAAAAAAAGATAAACTTTTTAAATTAACTTATAATAATAATATTGCCCATAGTTTTGTATACGACAAAGAATTAAATAAATGTTATATTAAAATTTAAATTAAAATTAATAACTAAAATATAGAAACGTGGAACTTTAATTTTATTATTAATTAAACTAGCTTCAATAATGGAAGTTGTTTTAAACAAAAAAATATATCGGTAATAATTATAGAATGTAACAAATATGGGAATACATTTTTAAACAATAAGTTAGTAATTATTTTTTATTTTTTTAAATGCATTAGAAAAAAACTTTTTAAAACTATTTTGTAATACTATCCAATTTAACAGTTTTTACGATTTGCTTAACCAATTATTTTTTGTTAAGTTATCCACTATAAGTTTTAATTTAAATTTTCTTCAATAAAGAACAACTCTTCTAGACACAACTTGCAAGGATTAAAACTCTAGCCTCACGACATAAAAGCAGTTTTTGTAATGAAATCTTTTTAATATATTCTTTTAATAATACAGGAAATGAAGCTCAAAAAAGGTTAAACCTCGCAATACGTTGGTCCCGCTAAATTTTTAACCGGAGGTAGAATATAGTCTTGGAATAGTCCAAGGATCAAAATCTATTTTTGGTCGAAAGACTCCAAAACCCTGGAGGTGGTTGCGACCCCATCTTGGGAGTGGAATAATTATTTTATAACATTTTAACCACACAAATCGACCAAAAAGTAATTCTCAACAAAAAAATGTGCTATATGACTGCCATATCTTTTTGTAAAACTACTATTGTTTAAAGTTATTTGCGATTAAAAAAACAATTAAAAACAAATCGACGCGACGTTTAAAAAGAATATAGAAAACGAAATTTTAGCTTTTAAAATAGAAACAAAATTTATTTCTTTTAATTTTTCTATTAATAATACAAACCAAGATACGGCGCCTAAATGTTTAGCTTTTAATTATGTTTCAATGACCATTAAAATTTAAAATAATTATACGAGCCCCGTGAACAAAAACATTTTAATTAGTTGGATCAACTTACCCAGACGGGGCTCCTATACCAAACTGTGTACTAATCTAGCTTATTTCTTTTAGATATTTTTGAGCATATGGACTCTGGCCATCTCACAGGACTTCACTGGTTCACCTGCAGCCAAACCACATAAAAGATATACTTCTTTAGCCACCTTAATTAAACAAACGCGTCCGAAAATATTGAAAAGACCATCAAGTGTTTTATCACAATTACCTTTACATAGTGCATCACGAATTTTAAATAAATCTCCTCCTTTAAATCTGTTGCAAAATGGACCGTATTACATTAATCACTATATTTACTGTGATAACTTAGACCAAAGTAACTTGGACCAAATTAAAGCTGGAACATTGGCTGCCAACAAAGAAATTCAGCTTCTTAATCTCCATAAAGACGACAATTTTGCGGGATTGAAGCCAACATTTTCTTCAAGTGGAATTGAATCTGGTGGTTTCGATGGAATTAAAGCAACTTTTACTGGAGATAAGGAACTTCATATTTTACACTTGCCAAAAGATAAAACACATGACTTTAAAGATATCAATCTTCATCTTTCGCTGTTAAATGCTCATGAGTCATCGAATGCGCCTGATATTGATTTGGATTTAAACAAGCATTTTGGTAGTTTTGAAGTTAATCTTGAAAGTAAGTTAAATATTTGAAATATAAACTTTAATGCGTTGGACAAAAAATAATTACCATGTAAGAATATAATCAATGTAAACAAAGAGACAAATGGAAAATAATTATTTTGAAAACAAAATGCTGTGCTAATGGATAGTAAAGTAGTGCTGTCATACAAATATTTTTAAATAAACAAAAAACAACCAATATCTTTTTTGAACACTATAGTTTAATAAATTACAATAATAGGTAAACAATTAATCTATTTAAATGACCGCAAAGTTTCCTTAAGCTTGACATCAATCGATAACATACCTCTTACCTTTTGTTGTTGAATTAAAAAAAAAAACTTTTTACTAGTTTCCGAAATATAAACATACCACATTTTTGGTTAAACGTACATTAGTGCTTAAGCTGCTTAAGTTGCGTTTATAAAGTTTGGTATTTGAAAGCTTTTATCTATGCGGAATTAAACAGTTATAATCGCCCTGATCCCAGATTGGCCAAAATGGCGCTCCACGTAATCGTTTGGTTGTTTTAGATAGAATGGAATATATGATGAACCTTCATTTTTTAGCAACATAACAACCAGATAGCAAATTTTTATAATTGGTGTTATTATAAAGCAAATAAAAGAGATATTTATTATGATTTATTTTACAAAATACTTAGCTATTTCAAAAGTAAAAAAAAATAGTTTAATAATAATAACAGAGGGCTTTAAATTTAGGTAACTTTAAAGATGCAGGGTGTGCCATCTCTGTGTATACACGAAGTAACTTTTAAGCTATAGAATATAGAAGATACAAAAATACACCTAAAATATAAATGTTTGTTGGGAAAGATTTTTTTAACTTACAGTACAAACTTGTAGTTCATAAAATGGAAGGTAATTAATCACATGTTATCATTCTATTTGTCAATCTGACAGTGACAGATTTATTTTTAAATATTTAAAACCAAAATAATATTTTTTGAGGGCGTAAAATAGCACTTTATCGCCCTAGAGCAAAAAAGTATTTGTAACTACAGAGAATGCTTGTATATTAATTTCAGTCGTACAAAAAATATTGTTTGCACCTCTGGCGCCCACAGCTGATTCTTGCCCTCGCGGAGCTCGGACAACAACTTGCAGCCGCGGGCGTAAAAGTGTTATTTTACTCCTTTGGTATAAAAATAACTAATTTCTTTCTTCATTTTTCAGCAATAATTGATGCTTATAGTTTAAAGTCAAATTTAACAAAATGTTTAAGTTGTTATATTATAAAAAAAGACAATCTTGACAATGAAATCCTTGTTTTTAAAACACCCTAAATATTACCCAATACTTAAAAAATAAAATCCAAACACACACTTTTTTATTTTAAGTTTATTTTTATATAATGTATAAAAACATATATTTTGTATTTATGTAAATAAGGTTGGGCCACCCTTTATACATGATATTTTTATTTTAGATATAAAACCTTTGGACATAGATACATCCCATTTGCCCACAACTGTAACGAAATCGCCAATAAATGACATAGTTACTCCATTAGTCCAAGGTTTTTTACCAGGTGGTCAAAATCATAAATATAATCATAATTTGATTCAGCTCGCGGATTATCTAAACAAAAACCTGAACATGTTCAACAACATTATGGTAATTTTGAAAGCAGCCATGAAGGAGATAAAGAGATTCTAGATGTAAGTATTAAGTTTAGTAGATCGTAAAGAAATAGGTGAAGAAAAAGCTTTAAGTTAACCATAAATACTGAGGTGGGGGCCGTCACAAAATAAAATTCTTAAATTACTCCCTTCTTTAGCGCGCAACACGCAAGCACGTGCGCAATTTCGGTAGGCCCCATCTTAATATTTTTTTTGTTCTTAATGCAAAATTATAATTACGTGCCATTCAAATAACATTGAGGTCATGCTTTACATTGGTTACGCGGGTTCATTTATTCAATGGTCTTTTTTGTTGGGTACACGCCAAAAGTCTGTCTTGAAAGAATGGGACCGCTTCGGTCCTGGTCTTGTGGTATAGCGGGCTAATCCTGGTCAGCCTTATTGACCCCTATAAACTGGCCGGTCGCCTGAAGCAAAATAAAGAAAAACCCCCAAAAACCCAAAAAAATAATTAAAAAACGACGTTTCGGTGGCAAGTCCGCCACTGTTGTCAAGTTAAAATTAAGTTAAAAATTAAAATAAAAAAATTTAATATTTAAATTAAAAATTATTAACATTTAAGGCCCTTTTCTTATGCATTTTTAGAGTTTGCACCCCAAGTTGTTTTTTCCGTTGTACTCGAGTTGCTAGACGTACTTAAATGAAACAGATTAAGATTCTAGACGCGACCTCGTTACAGACAGGTTATAAAACCTAACTTTGAAATTTTTTATTAGGCATCCCTCCCACGGTTAATGTATTATAACATCAGTATTTTGTTATTTGATATTACTTGAATATTTAGTATAGTATAGAGTATAGGTCATGATTAGTTCTGGTTAGTTTTTTTTAATTCTTAACTCTACACTAGTCACGTAAAATATTTGGAATAGTTAGGTCGCGTCGGTTTCTGGGACCGATTGTGATAGGTGACAAGAAAGTCAGTTGTTTCTGATTTAAAAAAAATGAAAACCTACATTTTTACAATGATTTTATTTATATCAAAAATAAATTCTTCAAATTAATTTTATTGCTATTTAAAACAATAGTTGTAATATTTTTTTGAAAAATAAAGTATTTTTAAATTTCTACTGGAGTTGTTAACTTTTTCATATGTAGACTTTGGCCTATAAAAAACCTTAATAATATTCTCAGATCTGGTTTTGGTATGTTTAGGTAGCGGCGACAGTTTTTTCTGTCTTGTTTGCTTATCTTTACCCATAAAACTCAAACTTTTGTTGGCCCAAGGCTTAAAATTTATTTCGTCATCTAATTTAAAAGCTTCAGCATCTCCTTGTTTACAATTTGGTTTATTATATTCCGATTCACAGTCTTAAGATTCAATAGTAACCTGGTTAGGAGAAAAATTAACTAATTTATGCCTGGTTTTTTCACCTTCGTCAGAATCATGGTCCAAATATTCTTTATTTGCGGTGACTGTTTCTAGCAAATACCAAAGGCGCTGGTATTCTTTTTATATGAATTTATAAACTGACTTATCTTCAAAAGCAATTAAAACAACCGAGATACTAAAAAAATTGGTACAAAAAGAAAAAACCCTTTTTGCTTTTAGTTAGTGAAAGTGCAAAAATGGTCGCGTCGGTGCGTGAGTCCGCTGTTACCATATATATATAACCAATATATTGCCAATGCCGTGTCGCTGTTTTGACGCCACTATGGAGCCTTGCTAACGCGTGGTAGCGCTTGCGCAGTTCGCAAAATTTAATTTGTAAATATTTACTAAGCAGGACCGGCTTTAAAATTATGCTGTATTAAATAAATTAAGTAGAGATTTAAATAACCCAATATATTTTTCTTGGTCACAAAATAAACTCGTTGTAAACTCTTCCGAAAAAAACTAATACAATCCCATAGAACTGATAGAAACCATCAAATTCTGCGTCAAAAGCCCAATAGAGACCGCAGTTTTCATTGTGCTTTTAACGCGGATTTTGATGGTTTCTATTGGTTCTATGGGATTGTATTGTTTTTTTCTGCAGGGAAAAACAATACAAGGAAGTCAATAATTTAAAAGTGCCTATTATTGGAGTTTTGAGTTGTCTTTAATTAAAAATAAGGACTAAATATTGTTGAAAAATGTTTTTTTTAATATAAAATAGTAAGATTTTTATTATACAATAATCTTAAAAATCGATAGTATTTGGAAAACACCGGTTTCCAAGTAGTGTGTTAGTTATGATAATTTTGTTTAGTTCAAAATTTACTATTTTAATTTTTTCGTAAATATATTTTCAAAAATATTTGCAACCCGTCATAAACCACACACTAACCTTTTGAAAGAAATTTCACTATACTTGTAAATTAGTTTCTTTTCTTTTTGTAACACATATCCCATAAACCCGACAAAAAAGGGCCATTTTTTAACCCACAATTTAAGGATTTAGAAGAAAAGATCTCTATAGGACAAGTACTAACATAGACAAGATTATTATAAGGGGAATAGATTGGCCTCTCCCCACTTGACAGCAAAACTGATTTTTTTCTCCCTCTGGTGGCCTCGAATTAAGCTTTAAAATAATTTTTGCTATGAATACGTTATATTACCGTTTCCGCTATTTTTTTTAACGTTTGTAGTGTTTCTACGTAAGTTGGCGTCATATGGGAAACTTTTATTAATAATTTTACGAAAAGAAATATCATTTTTTTGCATATTAAAAAATATTTTTTAAATTTAAACATTTTTCTTTACAAAACATTACGATATTAGCAAAAATACAGGTACTTTATTCAAAAATTACAATTTGCTCAAACCTACACCTACAATGGTTGCTTTTTATGTTTTGGAGCATGCAGAAATTTTTATAAAAATAACATTTTTTGTAAAATTAATAATAAAAAGTTTTTCATATGATAGCCACTTACGTAAACAAGTAATAATATACAGTAATAATTGTATATTTCTGGTATGCTCTATATTGGTTAGGCTGATTCATTTATTGGATGATCTTTTCGTTGGGTACACGCCTGAAAAGACTCATGACACAAATGTCAAACTGTTTTCGGTTTGCAATACTAAAAAAGCATAAAATTTTAATCATTTTAAATTTAAATATTAGTTAAATACGAAATGCCTGGTATAACGCCACGGCTTTTGCAAAACAGCACCATACAACCCCTATTGTTTACAGAGATTTTAAGTATTTTTACAAAAACTAAATTGTCAATAAGGTTAAATCGAGGGTTAAATTTAACCAAATATCACACACACTCCACAAAACAAGAAAAAGTTAGCAAAACGCTTTATGGCACTAAAATAATCCAAAAATAATTCAAAGAGAACACCGAACACACAGGACAGAAATAACGCTAACGCCGGTTCTGCTGAAATATGGCCGACAAGCATCCAGTCAGCCAAGGATTTTTGCTATTGCGCAAACTCGACCACGCGTTAAGAGTTACTCTTGCTGGGGTCATTTTATGATTTGAGAGCGGTATACAGTGTTTATATATTGGTTATATATATATGGCTGTTACTCACTACCCAGACGATTTTACTCTAAGTGACGGTCGCACGAGTTGTTATAAAAGAGTTACGAAGTGCAAGGCATTTATAAAGCGGCGCGAATACACTGTCATATTTAAAGTTTTTAATAACAATTTAAGTTATCGTCGGTCTGTGAGACCGCACGCGACTACTGTAGGGATAATTAAAACTGAGACTAATACACACTTTATAAATCCACTTAGGAATTGTGTCAATTCCCTTTTTTTCGTCCATTCATAAATAGAATTAGACCGTGCAGAAGTAAAAAAATTAACACGGTCGCACCATAGAGGAGTCACTCCTTTATTAAAATAAACGGGTTTTAACAGAAAAAATGGTAAAAAAAATTGTTTTTTATCGTCTAGGAACTCAAAGATGCACAAGTTGCTTGAAACTCGTGCATCTTTGTGTAGTAACTCAACAACTCAACAATCCCAAATTCATTGTTATTAACTTATCACCGTCTAGCAACTTAAGTATACCCGTTTTTCTCTATATTGACATTTTTTTTCTTTCACTTCAATTCCATTTATAGTTTTGCCAATGATAACGATAGTAGCCTTTACTTCAGTTATCAGGTTCTTAAATCTCTAAGCCTAACTTGAAAAGTAAGGGAAATTTGTATATATCTGTTTTACAGAACTTTAACTTAATCAGAGACAACAATGAGACGAGCAACTAAATGTAAATAAATTATCCGGAGAGAGAGATAGCTGCTAGGCCTTCCTTGTCTGTCATCAAGGAAGGCAAACGCAGATGGCGCGTGAGTCGACTTTATCGTTTGCCCGCCAAATTCAAATTATATAGCTGTGCTATTTTTGCCCTTAATGTTAGGTACTTGTTTTTGTTTCCTATTAATATAAAATATTGGGGTTTAGTTCAATAATTACACACACCTTATTAAAAATGTCATTTATTTGGTTTTTATAAAGATGTTTTCTTACAGATAACCATGTCAATATTACCTTAAATTATCTGTTGAAAAGCACAAATTTAATATATACACTGTGATCACTAATAAAAGTCAATATTCAAAGTCCAATTAAAGGTAAAAACCACGAAACACACAATAAATCACAGAAAATGTAAACAAACTGTCCAAACAAATCGGCCATTGAAAAATATCACAACACAAATATCGATTAACATTTCGGCGTGACTGCCTGCGGCAACGTTGTCAAGTTAAAAATATTCGATTCATGGTATATTTTCTTTCTCTTAATTAGATGTGAGCCAAAAAAGGACATTAAAGTTTACATGCAGAAATTGTAAACAACTTGGCAACCAGGGCAAAGCGATGATTGCTCCATCTACGATAGCCTGCCATGATGAAAGACAAAGACATATTTATTGAAACTTGCGTTAAACCAGAAAGAGATAAATACAATGGACAAATTGTTAGGACCAGTTACTCGTCTCATTCTTGTCTCTGACCTAATATTAGCCATGTTCGTACAAAAACCACATACTAGTCAGCGCCAATCGGGTAATATTATGTTGTCAGGTGACCGGTTGCCAACTGGTCACCAGATGTATTTGTAAAATCTGATTGGCGCTGACTAGTTTGTGATTTCTCTACAAATAGACCTATTAGATTAGAGTGCCACAAATTTTGTCCAATTTAAGGCATTCAAAATACATTAATGTTCCTTGCCGAAAAAATACTCATCCTTAACAAATAAACGTCCAAGTTCTGGAGAGCAAAGAAGAGATGTAATGGGGATTTTTATGTTTTTCTATTTAATCGAAAACGTGAAATATGGAACCTATATTAAATTTATACCTAATGGATGCTAATGACCCGAAGCCTCGTTTTAAATTGTTTTTAATTACAACATTTTATAAACACCTTTTAAAAAACTGTTTTTATACTTTGGCAATTTATCAATATAAATAAAAGTTGCCTATTTTTATTAATACAGTTTTGTTATTGAATATCTCGCGCATAAACGAAAACTTAATACGGGCAGCTATGTAAAACTTTATTTGGCCTTTAAAATCATTCTTTAAAAAATAAAGATTCGGGACATTGTTGTTTTTTCATAGAAAATATCGTAACCTTAAATACTGATACCGGTGGTCCAAGCATTTTTAAATTTATTTCACTCACTCACACTGTATAAACAAATCTGAATTTTCCAACAAAATTATTTTTAATGAAAGTGTCTCATCATAAATAATCGGAATCATATTTATTAAATTGACTAAGTTTTCTGGCCGCTAATTATATTTTATAAAGAGTAATAATTTTATTTAATATGTACTTTCATCTCTTACTGAATGGTTTAGGATAAATATCAAAACAAAAATAGTGTTGGGTAACAAATTGAAAGGCAGATAAATTTTAGCCAGGGAACCAGAGAAAGGTATGCAAAGGTTAGATATTCCGAAGATGCCTTATCGGTTCCGCATTCACCACATTATTCTAAGTCGCGTATTATTTATTTTATGATTAATTAAAGTATCAAAACACACTTTAAACAGTCGGTTAGTTTAAAAACCTTTAAAAAGTTTAAAGTTTTTAATAATATTTACATGACATTCTTGTTTTTTTGTTGCTAATTTGGTACTGTTTTTAATAGATAATATATTAAAATAATATTGTTAATATATATGTTAATGGCGCAATCAATTATTTTGAAAAATTAAAGATACTGTAACTGTTTCAAAATATTTTAATAGACTCGACTATAATGCAATTTGCTCTATTTTTTAAAGCTTCGATACAATGACCATAACTCTTTTAATAATTATGTTATTAAGACAATTAAAAAAATAGGGAAAGGTAAAACTATAACTTTTGCGGGAGTCTTGTTATTTACTGTAAACAGTACATCCTACAGGTTTTGAAAAAAACAGAATTATTTTTAATCACCCTTTATGATGTTTTTCTTATGCGAAGTAATCAAATTTGAGACTATAAAATATTAGAAATAAGCAAGGGTATAACTTATTTACAAGAACAATATTTCTTTGAAGGTAGTAGACAATGTTCTGTTTTCAATATTACTACTTTCTTGGACTTCCATTGTCTTTATTTATTTATTTTTTTAAAGGCAATGGAAGTGTCAAGAAAGTAGTATTATTGAAAAAACAATTGTATAAACAATTATATAAAATTAACAAAAAACACAAAATTAAATATCATTATTATTTAAAGTGAAGAATTTTCCCAAATTAAGTGTTTTAAATTTTTCGTTGGACACCTACGAATATTTTGTCGAAGGTTTTACTAGCTATTTAAAAAAGTTTTTTTTAAAGAAGAGTAGCCAGGAGTATTTTTGTGGAAAGAAAAACAAACTGATCGTTACATAGGACCAAAACCTTAGCCATGTAGATGTAAGAAAGCAAATTTTTGGTGTAGATAATCCAGTGTATCTATCTTAATTCGCTTTCTTCAAACTTTTCGGAAGTTGCAGGATTTCCCTTATAACACAAGTCGGTTTTATAAACGTTTATAAAACATTTAAGCAGTTTTTGGGTAACGTACGAAAAACGTTCTAAAACGTTTCTAAATGTTCCTTTAACGTTTTTAAAAGTTTTGTGTCGGCAAACACAACGTTTTAAAAATGTTTTTTTGTACGTTTACTAAACGTTTTTTACAGTACCTGAAACGTTCTAGAAACCGGTATTTCAAGTTTTTTGGGACATATTAAAAATGTTGTCATAGTATGTTTTATGTGAAAGTGTTTGACATTTTAATAACAAACTACTTTAATTTCAGATTAGGCAGAAATACCCATATTTATTAAATAGGTTTCAAAAAAAAATAAAAATTAAACATACATTGAACTTTTATGTACATACAGGTATAGTAAAAAAATAGGAGAGCATATCAAATTACTTGTATTCATATTTACACTTAAGAGTACAGAAATAACAAGATCTTCACCAGCACTAGCACAATTATGAGGTTTATTAATATTACTAAAAAAGAGGGAAAACAGCACATTACAAAATACTAAAGGAAAACAGCATACCAAGAAATACTAATCGTATAAAAGTCATTAAATTGCAATTCAACAACTTGTACAAAAATGATAAAATATCATTTGTGTTTCATGATAGAAGATTTGAGGGTTCGTTCCTAGCTAAAAGGATTCCGTAGGGTACGGTCCTAACGAATAATGCCCCTCGAATATTTTTCCAAGGGACAACTTTTAGAGTTATGCGATAAAAATGTTAAATCTTATCCTTAAAAGTACGGTCAAAGAATTTTTAATGAGTAAAAATAATTATTTCCGACTTTTTTTGTTAAGTTTAGAATACGGTCAATAAAAACGTTACATGTAGGTTTTAAGAAAACATTTATGTAATATGTTTATATAAAACGTTTTGTGAACTGTTTTTTTAGTCTTGAACGTTCGGACCTAAAGTGTACCTAAAACGAACGTTTTTAAAACATTGTGGGTTTTTGTAATAATGCGAAAAGTTGCAGTTTTGTGCAAAATTCGGCGAAATTATTTAAAACGCCGCATAGGCCGATGACGTAGTTGTAGTGTGTCACAAAAGATACAAGACATACGATGTCCCTTTTCTATTGCTTTTTCCTTTGTTGGCATATTTATTTAACGTGGTGATTTCCACATAAGCACTGGCAACATTGTGAGGTTGTTTGAATTCGCAAATTGTGGAATAAATTTTAATCAACTTCAAAAATTATTTACAAAGAAACTATAAACAATTTTATTAAAATTTTAATTATCTCGGGTTGGTGACTTATTTAACTAATAATTATTAAAATAGTTTTATACCATTGTGAAATTTTGGCTAATAGCCTGATAAATCATGCATGTGTTTAGGGTAAAAGAAACTCCAAATCAGCAGAAAAAGGAACAAAAAGTTACAAGGAGTTAAAGGAGATTGTTAATAAAAGTCTCAGAAAAAAAATGGCTCTTTAATTTGCCTTTCTAAACAATAAAAAGTGTGACTTTAAAAAGATAATATAATTTTAATGACAAATACGGATATTAAAGAATCATTTCAATAAAAAAATATTTGTATTTGTTTTATACAATATAAAATAAAAAAAACCATAGAGTTAGTAAGTAACTAATACCAGATAGGAAATAAAGCTTCATACATAACATGGTGTAATAAAATAAACTTTTATTTATCATATAATAATCCAATTATGGTATAACGTCGACCTTTGGTCTACCTCTTTTCTTTATGGCTAACGGTAATTTAATATTCCCTATATTATTACCTATATGGCTAGTAAAAGGACCATTTTCTTTTCATGAATTTTTCTGCAGATTTGTTTCTCAAATCCTAAATTTATACTTTAATTGGTAATACCTTAGTTTTGGTTCTATGAAACGATCAGTTTTTTTTCTTCTCAGTTAATTACTCCTGGCTATTTCTATTTTAAAAGATACATTCTTCTTTTGAATAACTATTAAAAATTTCAAACGTGTCTTCCAGGTTCTTTTTGTTTTTACTCAATGAAATATATAATATTTATCAATAAAACCGCAAGAAAACTAAACTCTTGCAACGAAGCAAATAAATATTTGTTAAGGTTAGGTTAACTATTATTCGGCAATTTTTAAAAGCATAGCCGCCGCAGTTACCGATAAAATAACTAAATCCGCCGGTAATTACAAATTTAGATTTTCGGCGGTTTTGATATTCGCAGATAAATATAACCGCTAAATGGCGGTTCTCCTCTTATAACTAAGCAATGCCGCCGGCAGTTGTTTAGCCAGTATCTTAACAAAAACCGATTTTTTGAAAGTTTAACACCATGTGTTTATATGAACTTTTTGTATATTTTCTGATGTAAAAATCTGTCCTTAATTTTTTTAGCAACATTTCCAAAAATCCGTTTATATTTTGATCATTTTTGATACGTTTTGAATATTTTAATAAAATTCTCATATCTACGATTTTTTTAACATAAAAACTCTAAATCCGATATTAATTTTTATGGGTACCTTGAATTTCTCCAAAATGCCACAACTTCTTGTGCTTCTATATATGCACTATGTAAGTTTATTGTTTAAAGTATTTTGTAATTAATTTACAACAATGGTGTTCGATAGAGCGTTGATAAAATTCAGATGATTAAGAATAAAAGATTAAACATTTTTCATCATTAGTGACGATAACGTGTTATAGAGCGAAAAATAATTAATAGACTTCCAACTTGATTTATAGGTTTTGACAAAAAGCTTTTAATAAAGCACCACTCTATAATTATACTTTGAGAAATTTAAAACCCATAGGCAAACTTATTGTGCCCAACAATATGTTCCGTAATAAAAATAAAAAAAAGTTTGTTTTATGCCTTTTTTAACACTTTGTAAAATAACGAAAACTATAAATCAACAACAGGAAAAACCCATTGCGTGTAAATATTTATTCTTTGATGTCTTTAACAAAAAAATCTTATGGTGTTAATCTTTTAAAGCCCAAACAAATAAAAAATAATAGCTGAATAGCTAGCAAGTAAAAATGTCATATTACAGAATTAAAAGTTTAATTTAAACAGCTAACCGCCGACGCAAATAGGTCATTTTTGCAATTTTTGGGCGGTAATAAATCAATCAGAAAAATGTTTAGGATTTCTTTAACACGCATTTTATCATCAAGAAAATATTTCAAATACTCATGCTTTAATATGCTTTTGTTTTAGATATCAAAGAATAACTATTTACGCGCAATGGGATTTTTCCTGTTGTTGATTTATAGTTTTTGATATTTTACGAAGTGTTAAAAAAGGGTAAAACAAACCTCTTTTTATTATTATTACGGAACATATTGTTGGGCACAATAGGTTTGCCTATGGGTTTTAAATTTCTCAAAGTATAATTATAAAGTGGTGCTTTATTAAAAGTTTCTTTGTCAAAACCTATAAATCAAGTTAGAAGTCCTATTAATCATTTTTCGCTCTATAACACGCTATCGTCACTAATGATGAAAAATGTGTTTGTTCTTAAACATCTGAATTTTACCAACGCTCTATCGAACACCGTTGTTGTAAATTATTTACACAATACTTTAAGCATTAAACTTAGATGGTACATACACAGAAGCACAAAAGTTGTTTTAATTAATATCGGATCTTAAGTTTTAATGTTAAAAAATCCGTAGATATGGGAGTTTTATTTCAATATTCAAAAATGATCAAAATATAAAGGGGAGAATGTTGTTTAAAAAGATTAAGGTACAGATTCTACATAAAAAAACAAAAGTTAATATAAACACATGATGTGAAACTTTAAAAAAATCTAGTTTTTGTTAAGCCTCTGGCTAAACAACCGCCGCGCCGCGCCGTCGGCATTGCTCAAATATAAAAGGAAAACCGCCTTCCGGCGGTTTTATCTACTAGCGTATAAAAAACTGCCGAAAATATAAATTTTGTAATTACCGGCGGTTTTAACCTGTTTTATCGGTAACTGCCGCCGTTCGACTACTATGCTTATCAAAATCGCCAAATAAAAGTTAGCTTAACCTTAATAACTATTTATTTTGCTGTGTTATACGAGTAAGCTTTTACTTTTCTTGTGTGGCGACTGCCTTGCAGCTAAGCCATAAACCCCTCCCCTTTAAGCAAGCAGGTTTTTGTGGTTCCATTGATAAATATTATATTTTTCATTTAAAAATGACCCATTTACGTCGGCGGATAGCCGTCTGCCGCGGAATCATACCTTAAAGTTATATGTCCTTACACCGCTCCGAAATCATGATTTAAAGGTATGATTCCAAGGAACGCGGCAGATGGCTAACCGTCCGTTATGGACAAATATATAAAGTTTTTTCTTTTTTTTTTTGATGATAAATCACCCCTTCAAGTTTGTCGAACGACTTTTTGGGCATCCTGTAGAAATAACAAATATATTGTTTAAACAATACAAACCTATCCACGCGTGGCTGGCAGCAGAATGGGCTAGCTCTGGACTGGGTCCAATATGCGCCACTCTATTTAAAAGCATGTTTTGCAAAGTTAGGCACGCGTGGGCTGCGCGTGGGCTGCGCTGTGCTGTGCGTGGGCTGATGGGTTCAATTTGTGGCGGGCCTAAAGTGTGACATTTTATTTTTAAACAGATTATCTTTTGGTTCAGCGTTTAAATTTTAATAATTAGTTTTTTTTTAATTGATTTATTTAAAGTAATTTTAAAAAACAAAGTAGCGCATAACTAACTATTTTTTTCTCTGTGACATCCCACAAAGGCTTATGCCTAAATACCAGTGTACCGTGATTGCCGGGTTATTGGATGTTTAACTCATCTTTTACCCTGATCCGTTAATTAAAAACGCCGATGTTCGCTTTCGAGATTCGAACCCGGGTCTCTGCGGTGAGAGGCTGGTACGTTAGCCCCTACACGACGCTCGCCTCAATACTTTAAATCGGTAGTAAGATAAAATTAATTGACTTTTACAGGGTGTTATTGCATGTTGTTAAGCAAATTTAAGTTTTACATGTAAAAATGTAAAAAATGTTTATAAAAACATTATTCAGAAATGCTTTATTATACAGGTTGTTTGTCCCCTGAACTGTGATTTCGACTGCTGCAGTAAAACCGTTTTAAAAAAATGTTAATATGATCATCGGTCCAAAAATATTTTGTTTTTATTTTTAGTTATTTAATATTGTTGTTACATACATTGTTAATAAAAATTATAAACCCACATAAAAAAAGTCTCCAATGTTTTTTTATGGTATGCAATTGGATAAATTTTAATTTTTCTTCTAAACTTAATAAGATACAAAAAAAAATAGAAAATATTATCTTTTATTTTCTTAATTTAAAAACGAGTAAAAACTTTCATATCCACTGTCAGTGGCGTCCCTTTCTTTGTTAGAAATTTTTGTTTGGATGTCGCTCATCATTTCATCCTAAATTAGCATTTTAGTGTCTTTAATACAGTGGCGGCGCCAGCTAGCTTTTTTTAAGTTGGGCGATATCCGGCAGAGAAATTTAGAGGGTGGGCAGTGAAATGTGCAGTGCAATATTGTTATTAAATGATTAGGTACAAATATTTTAAAAGCTCATTTTTAAGGTCGCATTAACTAAAAACAAAAATTCCCTTCAACCTGCAATCATCGCAAATTGGGTAAAAAACAAAAACATTTTTGCATCTAATCTCACGAAAATTTCACATCCCTATTAGTTAAAAAGTTATATTTATTGTATGTCTTTAAGAAGGTAAAAACCCAATAATCTATTAAAAATTCTTCTACCATAGAGGGGTATTAATTGGGGTAAAGCCTGTTAATGACCAAAATTTTATGTGTAAGATTAATTTTAAACGTTAAGCTACACCAGCCTAATGGCCACAGAAAAATTCAAATATTAGGTGTTTTGCATTTTTGTGATAAAATAAACGGTTTACGAGGAAATTTTTAGCTTAGTAGGCTGTGTAAATCAAAAAATATCGTACTACCACCTTTAGTGATATATACAGTGAGAATCTTAAAAGATCTTTTGAATGAGACAAGCTATTGAGATCGGGTAAAATTTGGGTAAAAGGGTGTCACTTAAACTACTCTTTGACATAAAAATAATTTTTTTGAGGCCTAGCCTTTTTTCAAATGGAAAGAGGGGTCACGTGGCACTTTCTTTTAAGGGCTTTTTGTTTCTCTATTCATCACCATTTTATGTTTAAAAATCGGTCCAGTCGTTCTAGAGTTTCGGGCGTTTTAAGTTTAGTTCCAATTTGTACATACATTGTGGTTTTTAAAAGTTCTCTCCCACTTAACTTTTGAATGGGTCAAGATATCGAGATCGGTTAAAATTTGTGTAAAATGGTGCTACTTTTTGGCATTAAAATAACTTTGATCACGTAGTCTAGTATCTGGCCACACTTTTTTGCAAATAGAAATGAAGATCATGTAGCACCTTGGTTTAAAAGTCCTTGAATTTTCTACTTAACACCACCTCACTGTTTGTACGGTATTTAAGCCAAATTTTAAACGGTTTTAAGAGTGGAACGGCTGGTCTGATTTTCAAAAACAAAGTGGCGTTGAGTAGGGAACTAAAGGGCCTTTAAAACGAGCTTCTAAATGATTTCCATTTCTATTTGAGATAAAAAGTCTCATTCAAAAGACAAAGTGGTAACTATTTTAATATCACCACTGTATTTTATTTTGTTAATAAATGATATACATTGGGTCATTAAAATAATAAATAGGTACACATAACTGAGGGGAAAAAATTTGGAGCTTTTTAAATATTTTATTAGGATACATTATTTTATACTTAACTTTTACACTTAAATTCGTTTCTAATGACATAGCGCAACATACTGGTAATTTTTAATATTGCGACCATAGATTATTTATTCAAGAATTCCATAATTCGAATACTTGAATATGAAATGAAAAAATAATTTTTATAAATGGAATGGTGTATTGAACATGACTTTTTGCGTTTAATTAGTAGGCTGGGCGCTCGTCACACCGCGCCTACCCCTGGCGCCGCCACTGCTTTAATAACATTGCCGAATTACAATAAAATTTGGAAAAGGATATTTTAGACACTTACAAGTTGCATTTTTAAATATATTAATGCAATGGAAGTCCAAACAACTCCTTCTACTTATAATATTGTTTGATTTTATAAAAACAAAAAGCAGGTACTCACCGTTTACTTATGGGCGGCCGAGTTTTGCAGCACAAAAAGTAATATATGTATTTTATCTTTTATGTGGATATTATTTTTGAAAATAACGCCAACTGTCATAATGAACCCCTTTTTAAGAGGTTAGGATTTCAGAAATAAAATCTTTTATTCTATTTTAGCTTCCACATTTTGAAAAACATCCTTTGGAACATGATCCCAGCAAGGCCAGCTATGACACTCCAGGAGCAGTAGATTCATATGGACACCCAGCTATTCATTCATATGGAATTGGAAATTCATACACGAATTTAAGTCCAGATAGTAATAGTCATCCCAATCTAGCACATATCATACCAAACAAACAGCACGAATTCGGTAGTTTTTTAAATGGTTTTCAAAATAATAAAAACGGATTGAATAGTGCTTTTGGTAGTGGGTTTAAAAGTAACGATTTATATCAGACAGCAGATTATATAGGTCAGTTAAATAATGATTTGCAACGAAAGAGAAGGGACGGACAGTAATTGCGGTTAAATCAAGAAAAATTAAAAAACTGAATATCATGAAATATTCATGAAGTAAGTTATTCTTGTAGCAAGTATGACTGCTAAATTACAAAGAGTCAGGAAAAAGTACGTTTGAAAGAAAAACTAATAGTAAAACATATAAAAATCGTCATTTATGTAACAAGTGCATATAGTGAGACTTATTTACCGAATGGGAAATTTCCCGATGATGTGTTGCATACGATATTTTTTTCACGACCGTATAAACATTTTCCCGAATTAACATTTTATACATATTTAATTTATTAATACTATTAAATAATTTAAATTTTTGTAGCACGGCCACATTGCAAAAAAAACATGGCTACCTTTTTTAAGACACTATTATTCTCCTTATAAGTAGGCAAGTCCATACAATTTTCTAAATATTCGTAAATACATAGGTGCTTAATCAAATAAAACAATGATTTGATTAGGCACCTCTGTATTTAGAACTATTTAAAAAATTATATGTACTTATTTTTGTAGAAATACCAAAACAGTATAAATTTCTTTTTAAATTTTAAGTTATACCCAAGTCATCTTAGTCAAATTAAAGGGTAGATCTCGGAATCTCACGGAATAGGCTGAACATCTGTACATTCCTTTATTTTGGTACAAAAAATAATCTCCTAAAAATCCCCTATGAAATCGTATGAGGAACTCGAAATATGACAGGTTAAATGTCGAAAAAATCAGTTGTTTGCGAATATCTCGTTTTTTTACTCTTATTTGCATTTATATTTATTATAAAACTTGTAGAACACAAAATTCTTTACAAATTTGATTCTAAACATTTTTTTGTCAGATCAATGGACCCGATAATAGAGGGTGCAGAGTGTAAAGCACTTTACTGTATGTACATACCTTAGCACGCAATCAATCGTAATTTTTAGTATAATGGGTCATCTTTTACTTAAGTATTTGCTAAATATCACAATTGATTGCGTGCTAAGGCATGTACATACACTAAAGTGATTTACACACTGCGCCGTCTATTATCGGATCTGTTGATATGACAAAAAATTCTTAGAATGGAATTTGTGACGAATAGTGTGTTTTACAACTTTTATAATAAATATAAATGAAATTAAAAGTAGAGGAAACGAGATATTAGCAAAATAACTTATTTTTTTGACATTTGACCTGTCATATGTCGAGTTTCTTACACGATATCATAGGGGATTTTTAGGAGAGTATTTTTGTACCAAAATAAAGGTATGTACAGATATTCAGCTTATTCCGTGAGATTCCGAGGTAAAAGTATAAGTTAATTGGGCTGTTACCCAAATAAATTATTTTTATAAATTTTCATAATTTCTGTTAAATTTATTTGCAAGCAGTCAAATTTTGAATAAAGTGACACATCATAAACTAAAAGAAATAATGACAAAATCAAAGGTAACCTGACCTTCAGTTTAGTTGATGTCGCGTTTGCTGTTACATTGCATAAATTATTATTTAAATAAATTTTACCAGGCATGGAATGGAAACTGCAATATTAACGATTAAAAAAATACAGCATTTCTCCAACGTCGTGGAAAACATATATTTTATTTTCAGTAATACTGGAAATAGTAGAAGGGACAGTAAGTCGTAATTTTATATGAATATTATTCTGGTTGATTTTGTATCAAAAGCATAAAGATGTAGTACAACCTATTTTTTTATATACAAGGTGTTTTAGAAAAAGTTGTTAATTTTAAGGGGGTAAGGCCGTGATTTTAAGAAAAAAAACCTGTCCTAACTTTTGAAATACGGGGTAAAAAAGGTTTTAAAAAATTTCATGTTTTTTATAATATCCATGATACCACTTATAATATTTAAATAAAAATTGGTACACATCCACTCTGCATTAATAGGCTTTTGCTAGTTGTTCATCAAATGTCTCTTAATCCATAGTGGCTGTTCCCAAATTTTAGTAAAATATTTAAAGTTGTTTCGGATTTCGGACGGATATTATAAATATATATATATATATATATATATATATATATATATATATATATATATATATATATATATATATATATATATATATATATATATATATATATTATTTACTTTACCTCTCTGTATTTTAAATTATAAGACATTTAGGACAGAAGTTTATTCTTTAACTAACTAACTTCTTTTTTTTAATCATCCTTACGGAACTGGATATTATTCTGAAACACCATGTATAATATCAGTTTGGCCCAATAGGATTTCCAAGCATAAATTTAAAGAAATAGCCAGTTTTATAAGAAAGAAGAATAGCAAAACTCTAAAATAATAATAAAATATATTTATAAAAACTAAGAAAATAGTCAATCATTGAGAACAAATTTGTTTTTTAATATTCAAATAATACTCTTTTAAAAAAGACGTAGTGGGCAGATTTAAAAACAGAACGTGATTTTTAAATTTATTAAATCCTAGTATCATCTCTTTGTTGCTTAAGCATTTATAAAATATTAGTCGAGTAGAACTTTAGTAAAAAACCAATATACATTAATTTAGACAAAAAAGTTATTTCTACCTATACGCCATTTTGCGTAAAATAATATATACAATTTAGTTTTACTTTAGGTACCTATTTATTTGCAAGTACATCATAATAATACTATAAAGCGGCATATACATTTACGAGTACCCAGATCCGAGCAACTCGGATTAACACTACTAATAGAATTGTAACTGCGTTTTTACATTAGTGGAAGACGGAAAGTCGGGCGATGTACCGACGCTATCCAAGTATATGGAGTCTTTTGGGACCATTCACACGTTGAGAACGCGGAAAGTCGGCTGTGCATGTGAAAGGTCTCATAAGCCTTCATACACATCGATAGCGTCGGTCCGTCGCCTGACTTTCCGTCTTCCGCTAGTGTGAAAAGGTAGTTAATGGCTGCCTCCATGAATAAACGAGCTGCTGTCGCGCTAGTATTATTAAATATATAAAAAGAAAAGATAGCCAAAAAAGGTTACACAGAACAAAAGTATCAAATATTGTTTATTTTCTTCTTCACGTTTTTAATTTAAATATTCATGATATCGGCAATATAATATCTTCATACGTGTTGTTCCTTTTGTTGATGTTTCTATAACATTTACTTTAAATATTCCATAAACACTCAAATGATCCATAAATACCAATAAATTGTTCCATTTGGTCGCTGAAAAACTTTAGTTCCGCCATTTTAGATTATCGAGAAACACGTCCTCAGGTACAGCAAGTCGACTTGTATTCTACTTCGATCCGGGCTCGAATCATTGTCGCTACGAGTTCCGAGTAAACGGTTATATTTCGGAAATTTATTCCGAGAAGCGAAACTCGAATCCGAGTACTCGTAAATGTAAATGTCGCCTAATAGGATACAAAATTGTTAGCTACATCATTAGTGTTTAAAAAGGTTAAAAATAGAGTTAAAATTTATTCTGTATCAGAGTTTTCTAAACTTTTCATGTTAGAGAAAAAAATGTTAATAAGCTAAGCATAAATCATACCTACTTAATTCCTTTGATATAAAATGTCAAATTTTAGACTGTAGATATTTTTAGAATAAGCCCTGTTATTGTTAAAGTAGCATTTAGCACAAATTTACTATTTAATGTAGCTAGGTTTATTTAGGTATTATCATATTTATTTATATTATTTAAATGCCAATAAACAAAAAGTAAAAACTTGTTTTTTTAGATTTCCAACATTTTTATGAAACAAAATGAAATTGTGGAGGCACATGAAATCTGTAAACAGCCTCTATGCCGCCAATGTTCTTTCCCTGAGTTGCCGATTTCTATAAAATTCTTGGAGATTACTTTCAGTTACATACAGAATCAGCTAAATATCATAACACAAAAGAAACAATCTAACGTGAATACCTGCATTGTATGCATTTCTGATTGGATTGGTCACATACATCGTTTTTGTTGCTTTACTTGCCGATATACCAATACCTACTTGCTTAACCGGTATATTATCGAAAGTATATAGGTAACTGAAGTTTTGAAAGATCGTATAAATAATTGTTTTTTTGGGTCAAATATGTCGAAAAAACTGTCGAAAATTCAAACTTTAAAATAAAAGTAGGTACTCCCAAATTTTCAATTTTGCACTTTCTTATCATTTTTTAGGTTTGTCCTGTAGTAGGTAAATAAATGAATATCAGTTTTCAAATATTTTTTGATTAACAACAGCACTTCTCGATGTCACGGAAAACAAAGACATTGCCATGTGTTGGTCCCAAAAAATTTCAAACCTAAATGCTATAATAAAATTATTATTAAACATAAATGCTATACCAAAATTAGAAAATGATTATATTATCTAATTCCATCTAAAAAACTCAAAAATAGAGTGCCGCAATATCGGACAGTGATGATTCTCAAAAATCTGTAATCTAATAATAAAAACACCTCCTTGAAGTTCAATATGGCGGTAAATTCAAGCTACGAAATAATATTTTATTGCTAGTAATAAAACATAGAGCAGGGCCGTATTAACTGTTTGAGGCGCCCTAGGCTAGAATTCCCGCAGCGCCTATTTTCCGCCAAAAATTTTTATGAAGAGCATAAAAAAAGGTCCTTTCCTCCGTAGCGCCTATTTTGAGTGCCAGGCGCCTTACTTCACCATCCGAAAAAAAAGGTCGTTTCCTCCTTTTCGCGCGCTTAGTTCATTCCAAAGCACCATATTCACAGAGAAATTAGTCACCAAAAATCCCCACCCGAACTAAACATTTTTAAAAACTCCCCTGTCTAGCGGTCTAGCGCCTATTACTCCCCTGTCTGGCGCCTATTTTTTCATGGCGCCCTAGGCTGTAGCCTAGTCAGCCTAATGGTTAATACGGCCCTGACATAGAGGGTTGTAAAGTTACTTTTTCAAGTTATGAAACTTCGGGTTTTTACACGTGCTAATCGGTGACGCAGTTATTAGAAATTAAGGCAGATTATTTACTTTGATTCGGCACCCTAAATAAGTTTACAATATCTTTAATTTAATGCATGCAAAAAGTAACCCTTGACTGAAAGACATTTTGCCTTTAATCGGATGGTTACATAAGCTATCCGATATTAGAACAAAATATTTCTTATCCAGCTTTATTTGTAGTACACCCCATCTTGAGGTATCCAACGCCTTATTAGCAACTAAATTTTATTGTTTTTGTTCTGTTTATGGCTCGATAGCTTATTTCATAGAGTATGGATATGTTTGTTGTCAACAAAAATTGTCTTTTTTCTTGAAATTTTAATTTTAATTTTTAAACATTCAAAGTAGTTTATTTCTGTTTTATATAGAGTTATATAAAGCCTATACTTTGTATTGTTATAAAAACATCACAGATTTATAGAAAAATTTAAATTATTTTTAGGTTTAATGAAAATGTATACGATATTAGGACAATATCATTAGGGCACTACCTGTTTTTTACCCTTCTAAAGTAAAGTAACCACATTTTTAATCATATATATTGGGACAAATGGAAAAATAGTAAAATAAGATGGATTTTTTCTCTCTAAATTTTTTTGAAGTGCAAAAAAAAGCGTCTGCACCTTTAGAGCGTTTCAATGGGAAACGATAAATAAAATTAATCGGTCAACTCATTGATTAAACTCCCAATTTTTTGAAGAACAAAAATAAACACGGCCTCACCGCCACAAATACCTGTTGTTTTTTAACTTTAAAAAAAAAAGAAGGAGGTTATATGTTCGACACTATGTTTTTCCTATGTATGTAAACCGATTACTCCTGTAATTCTGAACCGATTTTAAAATAGTAATTTATGTAACAAGTGCATAAAGTAATATTTTTTTTACGAATGGGAAGTTTGACAGCACGAGCCATTAGGCGAGTGCGGCAATCCCATGAGTAAAAAATATACTTTATGCATAGTGTTACATACTATATTTTTTCCACGACCGTATAAAAATTACCCAAAATACCATTTTATATATGTTTTATTTATCTAAACTTATTAATTTAAATTTTTACAGCATAGCCATTATATTGCAACAAAAAAATCATAGCCCTCTTATTTTTTAAGAAACAATTATTCCCTTCATACCTATGCATTAATTATTTAATTTTAAACAATTGTATGTACTTACGTTTTGTAGAAATAATACTAAAAATTTCTTAGTCATCCTAATTCAGTATTACTCTTAATTTTTAATCATTACTATTAAATTTATTTGCAAGCTGTCAAATTTTAAAACTAGTGACACATAAACTAAAAGAAATAATGACGAAATCAAAGGTAACTTGACCAGTCGCCTTGACTGTTACATACATTGCTTAAATTGATATTTAGGTTTATTGTGGTACCTAGGAATTGAAACAAAACACTAATTTAAAGTGTAATAAAAGCTTCGAAGTGTAAAAAAGTTTCTTTTTTAACACTTTATATAGTGTACTAGAATGGGGTACTTTAACTTTATGTTGACGATTAAAAAAAAACAGAACGGTCTTGAAAAAAATATTTTTTTTATTCTAAAGAGTGCAATTCCAATCAACTTTGTTTTTTTTTTGTGTATATGAAAGAAGATCCCAGAGTAAAAAAAATGTAAAGAAATGATTTTAAAAGTAAAAAAAAAATGTTAAAAGAAAAATTTATGTTTTCAATAAATTTGGTAACCGATATGACTTTAAAACCTGAAAGGGTTATATTTGTGCTATTAACGATTTTTAAAGTAAAACAAATAGCTTTTAACTGACCCGAATAAATATTTAATGCCGCTTAATGATTTTTATAGAACTTTCAACTAACATTTTTGTAACTCATTTTATAGCTAGTAATTTGTAATTTAAAGTTGTGTCCTCTAAAACTGTCACAGAATATGGCCATTTATCATCCCCTAACTTAATTACCTTCTCGATAGTTCGCTAAATCGGATTAATCGATCTACTTCCTGTTGGTGCAGAAACTTTTTCGACAATCAGGCTAGGAAATTGAGACTTTCGGTTTTTATCGTTCAACACAAAAGAAAATTCTAATTAAGAGCGTTGAAATACAATAAATTAATAATGGATTAAGTTGCCTGAAATACATTTAAGCGTTATAAATGGTTTTAGAAACCCATTATTGAAAAGAAATTTAATGGAATAGTAGGTCAAGGAACGACTGGAACTATTTTCTGGATAAAAATTATAAGAATAGAACAAAAAGAGTCAAATGTAGCATTTAAATTCAGGTTTCTTTTAAAGAATTGGTCATTTGCAGCCGTTTATACTGGCTTAAAAAATCCGTTGGACGTAAATAAAAACTTGCTAAAATATTTTTGTCGTATGTAATTTCACATCAGGGCTAAAAGTATTTAAAATTTAATTCGTATCACTAACAATGCCTAATTGACACAGCTAGCCACAGGTAAGTTTCATTCTAAGGTATGATTTCGAGTATCGCGGCAGACTGCAAACTTTCGACGCAAGCGCCAGAGCCATACACATTACCAGCAACGCTACTCACCAAGGCGAAAACAAAATAAGTATAACGTTCTAAAGCTTGCGTCGGCGATTAATAACCTACCGCGATGCTCGGAACCGTACCTTAAGGGTACATTGAAATTAAAGCAAACACAAGCAAACGAACTAACGAACAAATTTGCCCTATGTGTTCCTTTGTTTGTTCGCTACCTACTAAATACCCTTTATTGTAAAGGTATATTTACGTAGTTCATACTTTTTTCTTCTTAAAATATCCGCATAAGCTTAGAAAATAAATGCTAGGGGTAAACAATAACTAATAATTAAAAAATGTAGTTAGTTACCTTTAAATTACGATTCCGAACACGGCGGAAGACTACAAACCGCCGACGCGACGGCAGCGGGAGCACATTATACTTATTTTGCTTTTGCCGTCAGGAGTAAGTAGTAGTAGTGTTGCTGATAATGTGATTGGCTCTGCCGCTGTCCTCGGTGTTTTGCAGTCTACTGCCGTGTTCGGAATCGTATCTTATTAGGTTTGTTCGTATAGTCGGAGAGCTGGCGGCAAAAATTGACAAGAGTTTAGTAATGGCCAATAACTTAATATGTCGTAGTATTAAGGGTGTACATGAACGCACCCACTAGCAAGGTCAGATAGTGGAGCACCTGGTGGCGGCACGCTTTGATGTATGTAACATTCTAACATGCTCTACAAGTGCTTAGTAATAATTAAAAATTTGCAGAAAAGTAGTATATAGTATAAAAAAACGAGGAAAAGTGGTCAGACCGCATTATTGTGAAACACTACGAGTCAGCACGCTATACAATGTGGTCCATTAGATAGGCAACAAATGGAAAACTTTTTTATTTGTAATTTGTCAGAAAATTTTATTTTTCATAAAAGTTAGTGCATGTTCCAAAACTGTATTAGCAGTGGTTAGTTTTATTCAAAGTTAGATGATATACAGAGTAGGACAAAAAAGCAAAAATTGCTTAGGAATAAAGTCCCTTATCTATGCTAATCTATGGAATAAAGTACCCTTATTTCTAAAAATACAAAGAAATGTTAAATAGAAAAGTTATTTAAAATTAAAAGTTATGCCTAAATACCAAACCTAGGCCTTCTGTTCAAGTTTTTAATTATTTTATTTTATTTTTTTAATTTTAAGTTATCTGTTCTACACTTTCATAAAAATTTAAAACAAAAGCACAAGCGCTTTATTGCGAATTAGCCAAATGTGATTTTAAATAAAATGCTGGTGGAAGTGTTTTAAAAGTTTTAATTTGCATTCCATATACAATATATACAGGGTGTTACAAATTCTAGGGGCACAATTAGGATCCCGAGAACGGTAAGAGATACAGGGTTGGTTAAATTGGGACAAAGTTGCGCATTTTTATGCTTAACACTATTTTTTTCAAAAATTTAAAAATTTGCCGCGTTTCCAAAATTATCCAGAAAAAACCGAAAGTTAAGTAAACGTATATGTTTCATTCACGAAACCATAAGGCCCGTTGACATGTTTTGGGTATCGGATTGGGCGGCTTTTGTAACTGTAACCTTAAGGATTTTTGGTACAAAGTTTAAAAATTGCATAAAATATACTGTGGTAAACTTGTCCGACAAAAATATAGACGCGTTTGCCCAGTCCGACACCCGAAACATTTGACATTCACAGGCTGCGTTAAGGCGCCGCTTCCATATATGGCGGTATAAATATTCGTGTTAGACTCGTCAAAAAGAATCCCCCCAAAAAAGTTTTAAAAGTGGTATTATCATAAAGTCAATCTCATTACTGGCTTAGGGACTATAATTTTGTTGATATATTGGCGCCATTAAAAAATTCATGTTAAATATTTTTTAAATACTGTGCAATAAATTAAAAAAAAAAACGTATTATTAAAAACGAAAATACTACTTGTATTATTAACTCTCAACCAGGATCTGTTGGCAACTCCCAAGAGTCCTTATTATTTAAATGGCAATATAATAATGCAACAACCAGACTTCTTTTATAATCTTCAAATTTTGATATGCCTGTCAATATAATGCGCTTTTGCGTTTTTTTATTTAAGTAAGCCCTTAATAAAAATATCATCAAACTCTACTTAAATTTAAATATTATGTAATACTTTTTGTAAAAAAAACGAAGAACTAAAACTAACGATCTAAAGGTTTAAAATATTTAAAAAATCAGGTGATTTGCTAGCTATTTAGTCCAAGCGGTACATTGAAAAAAAATCGCAAAAAACTGACGGTTATTGCAGAATGCTAGTAAATTTGTAGGTGATTTGTATAATTAAATTAATTTGACCTGCGCACTATGGTCTTCGGTCATGTAAATCCAATATGGCGGCCAGTTTATTAAAAAAAAACAAACAAAAAATTAGTCTATAGTAAAAAAGTTGCGCTTGAATTTCAATGACGTTTCTGTTAACCACCACAGATTCTTAATTTGTATACCCTTTTTGATATCAAATCCTATGGTAAAAAGTTGGGTAATACTAAGCTGTTTTAAGTTTTATACATTTAGCAGGAGCTTGAAGCTTTGTAGATATTTCTTCTATGGCAGTTCCTTTTGAAGAATCACGTACTGCCTCACTTATGCACCCCTACACGGTCCAACTTTCCACTTTGTTTGTCCCGTTATCCCTAAAGTTATAAACAGTAGTCCCCTGCTGTCCAGAGAGGTTTTTCTTCTCCTGCCAATCTTTCAGTCTCGCCCTCATTATCACCCTTAAAACACACTTTACTAATTAGTTTTTAGCCTTCGTAGAATGTCCAAAAATTGTAAACACATATAAAAAAAAATAAATAGGTGATTTCTTGCTAAAGACTAGCGTCTGCATACTTTTTATTTTACAAATGGAAGGTAATCGGGAAAAACCACACAATAAACTCAATACAGTTAGGGGTAAAGTTAAGACGCAACTATTACCTAAAAAAATGCACTTTATGGATTAAAAAAGATAAGCGTATAATATTTTACCTTACGATTTAAATCTAATGAAAAACATAAACTCCTCTGCAAAACAATAAAGCTTTGGCAGTAAATCAATAAAAAAAAGATAAAACAATATCTAAGGTTATATTTGAGCGACAACTCTTGAATTGTAAAACTAGAAAACATAAAATATTTTTTATGGTTAAAATGGAACAAAAATATTTTTAAAATCTCTTAAAATCTCCTAAAGAAACCGAAAAAAATAAAAAACTCTTTTGGTTAGGTCTGATTTAAAATTTACCATTTTTAAGTCACGGCCTATGACATATGAGACATAAAACGTTAATGTCATTTTAAATTTAAATTTCACAGTTTTTTCGGTTTGATTATTTTTGTGTTAAGAAATAGAAAAAGTTGAGAGAAGAAACTACCTCTGAAAAACGCTAGAATATTTAAATTTTTATCATTTAATCGCTTTTTTAAATGTGGTTTTAAATTACAGAACCATTCCTAAGTTCAGTAGTGATATGAAGTGAAGTGTAGAAATTATTATAGTTTTTTTAAAACAAAATTTATTTTTAAAATCCTAATTTAACAAAATATTACATACATGTTAAAAATTTAAAATTAATGCTTTAGTTGTAAGCACTTTTAATAACAACGTCATCACAAACATGGTAAGAACGTTTTTAAATTAAAATCGTTTATTAACATCTCAATAGCAGTAGTGCCTTTATCTTAAATTACGTATATCTTTTTTATGTCCGCCATTTTGGTTCAACAGGTCGGAGACCACACTGCTGCGGGTCAAATACTCTTATTAATATACACAATACGCATCCAAAATATCTTGCTTTCTGCAATTTTTGTCAAATTTTTTTACATACCACTTCAACTATATTAAACTAAATAATCCAATACAAATTTGCTCTTTTAACAGAACACTAAATTATTCGGATAAACGCTTATCCACAAATCGGAGTTAAAGGCGTAAATCTCTTTTATCAGGACAGGTGCGTTCCAAATGGAGAGAATCTATTGTTTCATTTTGCATAAACACTGGTCACTATTTGCAACTTTACATGAGCATTACTCACTGTATTTTGTCTTTGCTGTTTTAATAAATTAGGTATACAGGGTGTTGTAGAGTTGTAAGTTGCGAAAAAAATGTTTTATCGAATTTTTGAAGCTAAAATATGTGTTATAGATCTAATTCAACTTACCTTACTTTAAAAGTGGATCGTTTTGATACAGGGTGTTAAAAATGTATTTTGCTTTTGGTTTTTTATAAATAGTTTTGTTATAAATAGATGTTATGTTACAATATCTGGTTGGCAGGGGTGTTGGCAGGTAAAAAAATTGAATCTGTTAGACTCAATTTTATTGTAAACTCTATTGGGCGCCAGCTCGGCATCAGGTATAAATTAAGAATAAAATAACTTTTTGAGCCACCCTGTATGTAACTTTCAGATATAAATTCCTATTTATATTTTACATTGAAAAGTTATACTTGCTAAAAGTTAAAGTCGTTTTTAAGATAAATTGCAGATATATTAAAAATCACTTCCTGTATGGTCAGGTCCAAGCTATACAGGAAGTTCCGGAATAAGATGGACATATTTTAAAGTATTTTAAAAAATCCTATTGTAGTTTTAAAAAGAAAAGTTCAAATAAACCTATGTTTTAAATGCCTTAACTTCTTCAGCCGCTTCTAGATCTGCAACAGTTTGCCGTGCCGCTTCAAGCCGCATACCCCATGCCATACAAAAAGTATGTTTTTAAATTCATATATTTATTTTATATCTCATAAACGACTGCTTAAATTAAATTTCACAAAGTACACCTTTTTTGTGTAAAATATCGTCGCTGTTATCACGAAGGGACCTAACTTGTTATTTGGTGAAAATAAGTTTTACCCATTGTTACGACAAGGGCAGATCTTATTTATGTTATGACTAAATGGCAAAATATATGTAAAGTGCATATATATGCATTTTTTGCATTATTTGTCAATTTTACTTAAAAATATTATGCGCATATTCTTATGTTTTTGGTGTTATCAAAAAATTATAAACATCTATGCATTATTTCTCCTAAGCAATTAATATTGCTCTTATAAAAATAAAAGCAAATTTATAATATCTTCGAATACCTGATTGTGTTTTGTTTATGTTTTTGTTCTGGGGGTAGGCTAAACATTAAGCTGTAATAGTTGGATAAAGAATATCTTTATTTCATGATGTTACGCACTATTTAATACTTAATACCTGCTTATAAAACTGTTTTTATATCGACTTGTAATACATTTTTTTCAGTATTGTGTAAAACTAGTGATGTTATATTTGATTCAAAAACATCTTTGTAGATCAAAAATTTTCTAGAGTTGGCAGTTAGTAAAGAATAAGTATTTTTTGAAATAAAATGATAAACGCCTTCTATGCAATTTCAGGTTAAATAAATTGATTAGTTTAAATTTTATTTTACTTTCTTACATTGTATAAATAAATATCTATTTTAGAGGCTAGCGCGCTTCTCTACACTATTTTACTATAATAACAGGTAGGTGTAATTTGGGTAAATCATCATATTTTAGCATCAGAAATTTGAAGTAGCATTTTGTTAACACCTTTTAAAGGCATCCTATATTTTGTGTAATCGAATAATGTATTAAAAACTAAAAGCATTACAAATCCTTTATATTTCTTGTTGTACAAGGCGTCTTACGATTAACTGGTGATCGATTTAAAAAGTGGTCTTTAAAATAATTTAAAAAATTGATAATATTGTTTTTTAGTGGTGAGTATACGGTTAGAACCTTTCTGGAACTTTTGCCGGTATTTGTTGTGGGACAAACTGTATATTATTTAAGTCTAGACTGAAGGTAAAGTAGCACACTCTTAATAAAGTATAAGCTTATCAGCCAAAAAAAAATTACGTAATTTTCTGTTAGAAGATTTGTTTAAAAAAGTGTCACTTTTTATAAATTAGTAAAATAAACAGTTACATTTAAACAATTTAATTAACATCCTTTTTATATAGGCTACAGTCTGATTTAGTTGGATTCAAACTCACATCGTTTAGAGTAAAATTTGAAATCAGTCAATTCTACTTACTTTAAAATATTAGAAGTTTACACTATGATTACTAAAAGTCCTCTACCTTTTATCTTTTCAATGGGACAAGATATCGAGATCGGGCAAAATTTGGGAAAAAGGTAGTCATTGAAACTACTTTCAGAAATAAAAATTATGATAGTTTTAAGTTGGCACCATTAATTTTTTTTATAGAAAGAAGATCATGCATCTCTTCATTTTAAAGACTCATCGATTTTCTTCTCAACATCAATTTTTACCCAGTCATTTAAGATAACTCCCGAAAGAAGGTGCAATTATATCCCGATCGGTTGTATTAAGGTTATTCAAACTCCGATGTGATTAAATTATTACTTTTATTGTTTTTTTCTTTTAAGTAAGACACAGTTTTAAGCATATTTTAAAACTGAAGTCAGACAAAGAAAATCTGCCGTATCGACAGTGTCGTTATGTGCATGTAACGATAAAATAAGCATTAAAGCTAAAAAGTTTTGTTATCTTTAATAAGTTTCTTAGTTCTTTAAGTTTATGGCTTACTAACTAAACTCAAGTTTAAGTATTTGCAAGTTTCTTATTATGTATATTTTATCTGTTGTTTTTTTGGAAGACAAGCATTTTTAGTAAAAAATGCCGCAACTTCTCTAAATATCCCTAAAACTGCTAAATATCCATTTATCTTTGGTATTTAGAATGTTTGGGGCATGTGAAGTTAAATCATGATGTCAGCACTGTTGCCAAATCTCGCAGGTTTGTGCTACACAACACTTTTTGTTTTCAAATTAAATAGCTCATTTATTTTTATTGCATTATTTGGCAGGTCAAATTTAGTTCAGGTTAATTGGTTTTCTAATTTTCAAAAATCTGTTTTCATTAGTTGTTTGGATATTACCTACTGATTTTTGTATAAGTTCTGGTTTTACAAACTTTGTTATTTATGGGTTTTTAAGTGTAAACATTTTTTAATGTAAGTGTAAAATGTATTATTACAAAAAAAATATTTAATATGTTTAAAATTAAATGCGTATCATACAGTTTCTAATTGTACAAATAGTAATAATATTTGGAGCTATAAGTGATTAGAGATAATGGTTAGGGGAATTGGCTTACGGAATTTAGTGCCATATAATATTAGGCACCTTTTTTTTAGATTATCCCATAAGAAGAAGAATATATCGGTTTTTTTATTTTACAACAAATACATAAGTAAATAAGTAAATTTTCATTGGCATCATGTGACCCAAAAATTACCAAGAGAATAAATAATGTTATAATTATAAAACAAACCTAAATTTTATGATTTTGATCAGTAAGAAGCCAAATAAAAGAATAACTTGTTCTTAGTAATTTATCTTATTCACAAATTTTAGTTATAAGATTAACCTAAACTAACCTATGGTTTACTTAAACTACACCCATTTGGTATATTACTTTCATTTTTATTTAAGTTACACTTTATCTTAGTACCTTAAAAACCTCTAATAAATGAATATCTTCGTATTACTCCTTTTAATTAAAAAAGACGTAATACTAATAAAATAAAATAAATATGCGGTAATAAAATTTCAAATAATACCAAATTTCAATAAGATAAAGGAAAGATGAGATTGTTACGAAAGGTCTTTTGTCATTTAATTGTTAATTTCTCATTTAACTTAAAATTACAGCTTTAAAACAGTTTTAATGGTTACTTTAAGTTTTAGATACCTTATAGTACGCTAAAGCGATTTAAGCTTGTAATTTATTTTGGTGATAAAATGAAAAAAAATCATTTAGTAAAGTTAAATTATAGTTTCTTGAAAGTTATATCGGTTACCGGCATCTTAATCTATATTAAACTCCCAAGCCCCAAAGTCTTGTTTTATTTTTAACGGATAAAGGGTGTTAGGAAAAATAAAGATAATATTTTTCTTAGTTTATATACAGGGTGTTTCCTAACTACAATACAAAACGTAAGGGGTGATTTTTTATATCTTTTTAATGAAAAAAGTTCGTATAAACATATGACCCGACTTGCTTTATTTCTAAGATACAGGGCGTTAAATTTAAAAAAAAGTCGGTATTTTTTAATATCTTGAAATAGCTTCAACCGATTTGGATGAAATTTGGTACACCTATTAAATGTAATAAGGCGCTTGTAAAGTTCTACCTAGATTTACAGTATTGGGTCCAGTAGCATCTCAGTGGAAACCACACCCTATATTATTAAGAACCAATATTTGACCTAAAATTTAAAAATGCAAATACTGAAAAAATATGCTAGTTGGATTCTGATCGTTATTTGTCGCGACCCTTTATATGTTTATGAGAACTTTTTTATAAAAGTCATTACAAATTACCCCCTTAAGTTTTGTACTAAAGTCAGAAAACACCCTGTATATACAACGGGCTGACGTTTAATAACATTGAGTATTTTAAAGAAAAATAAAATGCATTTTATATTATAACCGATTGTGCAACTGCGTTTGAATTTAGAGCTCCTTAAGTATTAAATTAGTAATGTTTCTAAAACTATAAATTTTTGTTATAGATATTTCCATACTAACTTATCTTTATTTTTATTACTTAATAGGATAATTTAAAAAAGATAGGGGTTTCCATTTAAAAAAATAATTAAGGTGTTTGCCTTTATAATTTTTAACGAGTATTCTTAAACATCCTGTATTACTTAATTGTTAAAATATTTACACCGTCTGGTAAAGAAGTTATTTATCTATAAAGAACCAAACCTAATTTTCTATTAAAGGTTTGGTTTAGAAAAAAATAATGGTTATGTAAAGGCTTGCAAATGTCATTTTTAAAATTTAAAATAAGTCAGAAACGGCTGGATTTAGGTATAGGCCATTAAAGATAAAATATGTTTAGAATTTTACGCAGAATCTAAACAATAAATAATATATAGGGTTTTTATTTGAATTTGGAAAGTTAAAATTAACTTCCGGTATAACCGAAAGTGGTAGAACTTTTAAAATATTTTAGTGGTATGTCCCTGACCCGACTTTATAATTTTTTCAAATTTCAAATGATGATAAATCAATCACATTAGTTCCTTGTGAGACACCCTGTATAACAAAGGAAAAAAGTAATAAAGTATATATTTTTGAAAAGATTGTAGATGGACAAATAACGTTTTGACAAATATACAGGGTGCTCTTAGAAAAAATCCAATTATGCCACTGCGTTCTACGAAAAAAGATGTGTAAGAAAAGGTACCTGAAAATGCAATATTTTAAATATTGCCCTGTAGAAGCATCTTGTACAATATAAATAAAACTTTGGTTTAAATATCCTTACTACGAATTTAAGAACAAAATTAAAAAAATTCTCTAAAGTTAAATCTTGTGTCTTTTAACGCATGGTTAAATACATTTTTAACACGATTACATGTATTATTATACGTATTAGACTGGGCCAAAAAAATAAACAAACAATTTTACTGAACGGTACTGAAAAAATATTGTTCATGACGACAAAAGAAACATATCCTGAAATTTTCAGTCCCTAATATTACCATAAAGAGAAGTATCATTAAAATTATAGCTTTTTTAACAATTATTGCATTTTTTAAACAAAAACTCTAAATCTTTGAGAAATTAATATTTTTAAAGGAAATAAAATTCGCTACAAAAAGTCTTTCCTAGTAAATTTCCATAGAACGAGCAGTTTTCTTGTAATCGCGCCTTAAACAATAATTATTTTTTTAAATTTTGTCCATTAGATTCTAGATGTTCTAAACTACCATCAGTATTAAATTATTATAAAACAAATAATTATTCTCAAGGGAAATTGTATGCTCTACAGAAAAGGTCTCATAACGTTTTTCGATAAATTTATTCTTTTCAAAGTTATTCAATGTTGAAATTGAAATGAAAATTTATTTTGACTTTTAATAACTTTGAAAGAAATAATTTTTCTTTTGTAGAACATGAAGTTTTTCTTAGGAATAATTATTTGGCATATAAAGATGTGGATATTTATGGTAGTTAAAAAATCCAGAATTTAAGTGACAAAATTAAAAAAAAATAATACTTAAGGCGCGATTACAAGAAAACGGCTCGTTTTACATAAATTTACTGTGAAAGCTTTTATGTAGAGAATTGAATTTTCTTTAAAAACATGATTTGGTCGAGGCCTTAAGATTGACTGATTGCGAGATGTTGTATTAAAAATGCAACAATTGTTGGAAAATAAATAATTTTAATGCACCTCTAAATGTTAATATTAAGGGCTAAAAACTTCAAAAAACTTTTTTTTGTCGTCATAAACAATATTTTTACAGTACCGATTTAAAAAAATATATTTTTTTGGCCCAGTTAAATATGTACAAGCATTCTATAACTTACTACCTATCAAAAGTAGCATTTTGCAAAGTAGTATTCATTTAACGACTCTTTCAAAGATAACCTTTCGCAAACAAAATTAAATTATACAAATAAAACCGGGTTCATCGTAAGCTCGGTTTACTATTGGTGTACTCAAATTTAAGAGCTCTTCAAAGACGGAAAAGTGTTATGTAAACATCGTCAACATTCAGATAAAATTTAAATCTTAAAGGATAAATAGAAGTTAGTGTTTGTTTTTCAGTTTTAAGTATAGTATTAGTATTAAACGTCGAGGTAATAAAATAATAGTCAAAGATCCGGCTATATAAATAGAGCCCTCATCCTTTTCTTTTTAAGAAATGTTTTTTTTTAACAATAAAAGGTAATAATAAATTGTGCCAGTGAGAAGGGCAAAGCTAAACATTTTAGTTTTTTTACATATTGAATAAAATATTGACAGTAAAAGGATAGAAAGCTCACCAAGAGAAAATCTTTCTCTCTTCTCCAATTGCCCACTTTTAAATGTAATAGAAAGAGGTAAACAACAGAGAAATTTTTCACTTTTTTCAAAATTTCTACTCCCTACGTCAAAAACAAGGGTCCTGAGGAGCTTTCAAGTGACGCATATAGAGCGCTTTTGAGTAGCTCTGGAGCTTTTTGTTATATTTATTTATATCCTGGCTAACCCCTCTTCCGTCTGCCGTCCGCCTTGTCGTACAGGGACGAGCTCCCCCTGGAATATATCCTATGCTTTTAGTTTCCTATGATCGGCTAGTTGGTTTCCACATCTGTATACCTATTTTAAACTGTTTTGGAAATATGGAGAATAGTAGACAAAAGAGTAATCTGAATGTATTAAAAAGTGTCTATTAAAAGGGAACAAATTAAGGTGACACCACAGTAGCACGTGGAAAAGTTAAAAACACAGCGCCATGATTTAAAATTAAAAATCAAATCAGTATTGACGTTATTTTAGAAGTTTCGTAGGTTTTATTTACCAAATTATATTTTTCAACTATATAACTCACGAAAACTATTAAAATTTTCAACCCAGCACCCTTTAATCTGTTTAAAACCGCTAAATTTATATCATTTTCATTATCCAATTTTTGAATTATAATTTGCTGTTTGCAGGTGAACACTTTTCAACTTGTCCTCCATATAAGATGGTTCTTCTTCCTGAAAATAATAAATGCTATTAGATTGATTAGAAAAATTAATTATATTCAAAGAAAATAATTTGGTTACAACAATTTATTACAACACACTCAAAAACTTGTAAATAACAAAAAAAAAAAATGATATAGAAGATTATTAAAATGCTCGCCACGAATATCTTGACAACATCCTAATCTTAAATGGAAATTTCTTTTTACTTAATATGATCAATCTAATTGCAACCGTTATTTGTCTTTTTTGTGGATAATATTTTTAGCATATCCCCATAAAAAGAAGTCTAATGACGTAAGATCAGGGTCTGGGGCTGGCCATTTCATCGGTCGTCGCATCCCGATCCAACGATTTGAAAATACTCGATTGAGTATTGCCGGACATTAATTTGGTAAAGGGGCGATGCTCCATCTTGCTGAAACCATATGATATTAGCTGGGACTTCTGGGTTTGCTGGATCGATAATTTGTTAATTTTTTTAATGGTTTAATTAATAATTTTAAGAAAAAACTGAAAAGTCTTACTGCAATTTAAACAAAATTAAAGTTATTTTCTTATGGTAATAACGTTGTTAAAACATTTATATTTATTGCATTGTTTATTTAAATATATATATATATATATATATATATATATATATATATATATATATATATATATATATATATATATATATATATATATATATATATATATATATGTATAGGATCTAGGAAATTCTGGTAAAATTAAATTAATTATGAAGTAAGTTTTTAAGTAAAGTATTGTACGGCTCTGGAATACTTTTATTTTAAATGGAAGGTAAAGAAACCCTTCTTAAAGTTAACTTAGAGAAGTTACTTTACAGAACTAACGAGGGTGTAGTTCTATTCTGTACATAGAGCATGAAGATTAGATGGAAACATTAGCATTTCCATTAGGGGCTAATGATATATTATTCTTGTTTATCCCAAGTATTTTACTTCGTTATAATGGTAAGATGAAAAGATGCGTAAGATGCTTTAATAAATTTGTTTAAATTGGTAAAAGCAAAGTACTGTGACACAAGTTATTCCGGTATGATTTAAGTAGGTTCAAAAGCATTTATAAAGGTTTTTTTCCACGACCGTTAAAAAAATGCTGTTTTTCTAACTTGTTAACACAAAGTTAATGTACTCCATTCTAGTACACTACATAACGTGTTAAAAAAGTTACTTTGTTGAATACTTCGAAGCTTTTTTACACTTTAAATTAGTGTTTTGTGTCAATGCCTACTACAAAAACTTAAATCTCAATTTATGCAATGTAACAGTAAACGCGACATCAACTGAATCAAACGGTCAAGTTACCTTTCATTTCGTCATTATTTATTTTGATTCATGTATCACTAGTTTAAAAATTTGACAGTTTGCAAATAAATTTAATAGAAATTTTTAAAAATAATAAAGAATTTGAAGATTTTGAAGCATGGAGGAAAAGGCGAGGAGTTGGTACTATAAATGAAGATGTTATTATGGCTTACTTTCTGTTTTTATCGAAAAAGTTGCTCCCTCATCAATGTGGACCAAGTATTCAATGATAAAAACGACCTTAAAAGTATATAAGAACGTGGATATAGGGAGGTATGGAAAAGTTGTCGCTTATTTGAAGAGCATTTCAAGAAATTTCAAACCGAAAAAGGCAAAAATTCTGGAGAGGCAATAGATCGAAAAATTTTTGGCTGAGGCACCTGACGACGAGCACTTAATGTCAAAGGTATGAATTTACTTTAGTTTCTGGTATTAAATATTTATCTGTTCGGATTTTTATAGGTTGCATTGATATTGGGAATCGCTGGTGCATGCCGTTGTGACGAACTAACTCGCTTAAGTATTGAAGATATAGTAGATAAAGGCCAGTACATATATGTTTCTATACCTGATACCAAGACGAACAAATCGAGAAGCTTTACAATTTTAAAAGAAGGATTTTTGGTAAATGTGCTTGAATTATTTAGAAAATTGTCCCTAAGGCCAGAGAACACGCCTCACAAAAGATTTTTGTCAACTTTCAAAAAGGCAAATGTACTAGGCAATGCGTGGGAATAAATAAAATTTCAAAAATTCCAAGAGTAGTTGCTCATTATTTGCAACTACCTGATGAAATCTTATATAGTGGTCATAGCATGCGGCGTTCTTTAGCGACACTTCTAGTCAACGCTGGGGGCCGATATCACCAACCTTAAACGCCATGGCGGGTGGAAGTCTTCTACCGTGGCAGAAGGATATTTAGAAGATTGCATCTCTAACAAGTTTGAGATTGCAGGACGAATACAGGGTGAAGAGCGGACCAAGGCAAGTACTAGTGCTGAAAGACTTCCTGAAGAACACTCCGCACAATGTAACGTTGTCCAAGATAAATCTAATATAACAATTACTGTTAATATAAACACGAATAAATTGTAGTATAATATATTAGTTGTTTTATGTTATTTTTTAATTGTGAAATGTTGGAAGTAATAAAGAATTAGTATAAGTCATTAGTGAGCTAAAGTCTATAATTCACTAGTGAGCTAAAGGGTACTTTAGCTCACTAGTGACTTATAGTACACTTTATATCCTCAAAATCTGATCAATTATGTAGATATTATATGTAAGTGTTGGATAAATATATGTATAACAACCACAACTTTTTTCACCAAAAATAACAAAATTTTGTTGCTGGTGTTGACACTGACAAGTAACAAATATTTGATGACATGTTTAAATTAGTTTCGGCTTTATTAAAAACCAATTCTACCAAAGAGTTGGATAAAATTTTATATTTAATGCGTGAGTTATTACATATGAGTCACTTAAAAAAATAATATATTACATAACAAGTGTAGAAAGTGATATATTTCACACGAGTGGGAATGTTGTCGCACGAGGCGATAGCCGAGTTCGACAATACCACGAGTGTGAAAAACTATTGGCACGAGTCATGTACAATATTTTTCCAACGACCCAAAAAATATTTATATACCAAAAATCCTAAGTTAGTTTTTTATATCATTAATTTAAACACAGACGATAATCTGACAAAAGCTTAGACGTAAATCAATGTCAATGCCATAAAATCCAAATAAAGAAATTACCTTTAATTGTATGTAAAAGCATGTAAGTATTTAGTATTTTTATTTTAGTTTCCTTAGAAAAGTGTATGCACTGTAATTTCTTTAATTAAATTTTTTCAAATTGCGTAAAAACACCTTATTATTCGAAGCTTTTCATTGTTTAATGGGTTGCCTATTATTATTGTGCTACGTTATGGCATACACAAACAGAAAATGCTAAAAACACTTTAATTTTAGTGTGTTATAGGTCACTCGATTTCAGTAATTTTGATTTTTTTAATAATAAATTAAATAGGGTAATAAATAAAATATATAAGCCTATTAAATATAATTTTGACAGGAGATTTGAATATTGATCCAAATAGAGATAAGATATACTATAAAAATTAACTGATTTGTTGTCAGGTTTTAACCTAAATAATAATATTATTGAACAAAAAACTAGAGGTGAATATGTGTTGGATCATATTTTTACCAACTCATTAGATTCCGTAGTTTGGGATAATTCTTTATCTGATCACAATACTGTTTTTGTAAATTCTGGCGTATCTTGTGTAAAACCCAAAGAATATTTACATGAACAAAAACGTATCTTTAGTGAAGTAAATATTGTAAATTTTATGAAAGATCTCTCTCATGAGAACTGGAGTAACGTTTACATAGAGCAAGATTTCGATGAGTCCTTTAAATGTTTCTTAAATGTTTCTTGTATTATTTTAATCTTAATTTTCCTTTAAAGAGTGTTGTTTGTAGGCTTAATAAAAAAGTTGGGTTTCTCAAGAGGTAAGGACATCTAGCCAAAATCTTAGGGACCTGTTTCAAATAAAAAAAAAGTATAATTGTCTAGAGCCTGTTTATAAAGAGGCAAGGAGACGTCACGCGCTTTTGGTGAGTGAAACTAAGAGGCATTTTTATCAGAATCAAATTGTAAATTCTGAAAATTCCACAAGGTTTGTTTGGCAAGTTGTAAAATCGCTGACCCAACATAATTAGCAACAGTCAATCACGACTATAAAAATGGGGACAGAGTGGTTACTGGTCCAGAAGATTTAGCGGTAAGTTTTAACAAGTTTTTTTAAGATGCTCCGATTCAAGTTTAAAAAAATAAAAAGTAAAAATCAAATTTAAAAAAATTACTTATGAAAAACTATGGTAACAGCATTTATTTGTTTGAGAGATGAGAAGCGTAAATTCCTAAATATGTTAAAGTCTAAAATTAAAAACAAAAGATTATTTGGGCATGACGATGTACCAAGCTTTCTTTTAAAGAAGATAAGTCCTTAAAATTAACAAGGTGGTCTATAAGAAGGGAGACGCACAGTTGTTAGAAAATTATCCCCCAGTGGCAGTTTTGTCTAGTTTCTCAAAAATTTTTGAATATTGTTTTGTGGAACGATTCTATGCATTTTTAATTCGTGAAAATGTTTTAATTTCTAATCAGTTTGGTTTTCGGGAAAAAAATATACAGCAGATTGCATGGAGGTAATACGCCTAATGGAGGCAGGTGAATGTCCTGTTTGGGGCTTTTGTGATCTTAGCGGGGCATTCGGTTATGTGAATCACAATATACTGCCTGAAAAGCTTGAAGACTATGGCATAAGAGGCCTAGCGTTAAACTGAATGTCAACTTTTTTAAAAATAGACAATAGTTTGTGTCCATTAATAAAGAAATGGACTCTAATAGGATGGTCTCAAATTCAGGCACAATAAATATAAATATAGGAGTGCCACAAGGGTCCATATTGGGCCCAATCCTTTACATTTTATATATGAACGACATAACTTTGGTCTTGGATAAGGAATGTGTCTCATCACTTTATGCCGATGATGCGTCCATTGTTTTCAACGGGAAGACTGATGAGATATTCTAGTCGAACTGCGGGAGGAATTTGAATGGCCTTCTTTCATGGTTTAGTGAAAATTCTTTGTTCCTGAATAATTCAAAAACGAAATTTATGCGCTTTCATACAAGACAAAATATGAATGACTTAAAAATAAATGTTCAGATTAATAATCGGGATATAAATAGAGTACCAATATTAAATTTTTAGGGGTTACAATTGAAAATACTTTGAATTGAAGGCAACACTGTGAAGCTCTTTGTTCTAAATGGAACACGCAATGTTTCCTCATTAAATAATGTCTACAAATAAACTAATAAACCCTTAAACACAAAATTAAAATGAATATAATTAAAAAAAAAAAGAAAATGGGTGTTAGCACTGGTAAGTCAAAGCCTTTAGTTTGTTTAAAATATACTATAAATATCTATTTAATGGAAATTAAGCATCTTTCATATGTACTTTTCAACACTAGTGTTAAAAGTAGATTTTAACACGCGTGTGATATTATTCGTTTTCTAAAGGATCAAGGAGTGCGTTTCATGTCATTTCCATATGTGGTCGTGGAGAAATATATCTCTCGCCCTTGTGACCCGAAAGTTAAACTTGTCTTGCGTGACATATATGTTATATAACTTACTTATTTAATAATTAACTATTAATATTTAATATTATTATTAATCTTTTTAATTAACCAAATTTACGATTAAATCACTATTTGTGTTCAGAATTTACTTTCTTTTTTTATTTAAAATAATTTATTCTCTCTTAAAAAAAATATTTTACTAACTTTTTTATTATTAGTTAATATTTGTCTTAACCAATCAATAATTTTTTAAGTTTATGCCAACTTATTTAGTACCAAAAGTACAGTAAATTACTTAATAGATGTGCAAGGACTATTTTTAAGAAAATCGTAATCGGTAAAAATAAAATTAAATAATGTAGTTTACCTTTTAAATACTTTAAATAAAATAGTGGACATTTATTAAGCAAAACAAAATTAAAAATTACATTTAACTACAGTATTTAAAAGCTATTCGTTATGCAAAATATCCACGGTTTTATTAATTTTCAAAAATATTCGAAAACCAATTAAATTCTGCCGTCGCGACGCGACGCGACGTCTGCACTTTTATATCTTTGGAACTCAGCATTGCATTGCCAATTTTCACAGAAACTTTTACTACTTGTTTGATTTATATTGTTTCACAAAGCTAATTTAATTTAATACAATTTTATAAGGGTTCGACAAAACAATTTTCTGCTTTGTTAAATTATTGTCCATGAAACTATGTGCCAATCTTGCGAATAGTATTTGGGTAGTTAAATCGATTTAAATTTATGGGTCGAGTGGTATACGGGTAGATTATTTCCTGAAAAATTTACATTAAAACCAAAAACACAGAATTTTACTGATAGAAGTTTGACATTTACTTTAATTTTGACAACTAGTTTGGATGACAGACATTTATTCGCGGGTAAACAGCACATGTGGTTTAATCACTTATCTAAACAAAATTTAGCCGAAAAATGGTGGTTTTTAATTAATTTATTTTCTATTGAGGAAAATAATCGTATATTATAATATCATAAGAGAAAAATATTGCTGACAAAATATTTCGATTGTATGAAGAGTATGTTGCTCGGTAATTTCGTAAATGACATTTTCATGGTTTTGATTAAATGTCATAGGCGAAATTACCAAAAAGCTTCAAACAGAAAAATATTTTGCCTAACTTTTCACCCATTTTTTTTCGAATGATATTCGATAAGACAATTTCACGAGAATTACAAGTTAGTGTTTAACCTTTAATTTACATACAATTTAACACTAGTGTTTTGCGTTTTTTACTTTAACCTAACTAAGTTTTATTGCTAAAATACCTCCTTCTACCTTCTTGTTGGTTTTCTCTAGGTAGGAGAAGGTGGGAGTTTTGTCAGTGGAAAACACGAAGCTGCTTTGACATTTTGCCAGTGTAAAACACTTTAGTGAAATACCATCATGTTGGTTTTATTAAGGTTGAAACAGGTAGAAGTTTTATTAGTAGAAAACAGGAGGTTGCTATGACATTTTGCCAGTGTAAAACACTCTAGTGAAATACCATCATGTTGGTTTTATCAAGGTTGGAACACGTAGAAGTTTTATTAGTAGAAAACAGAGGTAGTAATGACATTTTGCCAGTGTAAAACACTCTAGTGAAATACTATCATGATAGTTTTATCAAGGTTGAAACAGGTAAAAGTTTTATAAGTAGAAAACAGGAGGTTGTAGTTTCGTTTGGCAGTGTAAAACACTCTAGTGAAATACCATCATGATGGTTTTATCAAGGTTGGAACAGGTAGAAGTTTTATAAGTAGAAAACAGGAGGTTGTAGTTACATTTGGCAGTGTAAAAGACTCTAGTGAAATACCATCATGTTGGTTTTATCAAGGTAGGAACAGGTACAAGTTTTATAAGTAGAAAACAGGAGGTTGTAGTTACATTTGGCAGAGCAAAACACTCTAGTGAAATACCATCATGTTGGTTTTATCAAGGTAGGAACAGGTAGAAGTTTTATTTGTAAAAACAGGAGGTTGCTATGACATTTTGCCAGTGTAAAACACTCAAGTGAAATACCAATATGTTGATTTTATGAAGGTAGGAACACGTAAAAGCTTTATCAGTAAAAAACAGGAGGTTGCTATGACATTTTGCCAGTGGTAAAACACTAGTGGTTTAATTACTTATCTAAAAAAATGTATCCAAAAAGGGTGGTTTCTGATTGGTCTATTTTTCTCTTTTCATTTTAATCATAAAAATTTAGAAAATACATTTAATATTTTGAAGCTATTCTTTATGCAAAACATCCATGGCTTTATGCGTTTTCAAAAATATTCGGAAACCAATTATATTCTGCTGTCGCGACGTCTGCAATTTAAGCTCTTTGGAACAGCATCGCTTTACCAATTTTCACAGAAACTTTTACTACTTGTTCGATTTATATTGTCTCACAAAGCTAATTAAATTTAATGCAATTTTATTAAGGTTCGACGAAACAATTTTCTGCTTTGTTGAGCTCTCCACGTCATTCGATCCAATAATCGTAAACTAACTTATTTTAGATTAAAAGAAACCACTTTTATTTAAGTCGGTGGACCCTATGTTCAGCTGTACTTTAATAAAGTTAATGAATATAAAGTTTGTTATAATCGCAATGAAAAAGAGACTTTTTAGCGTATTTTAAGAGGATAAGATAAAAAGTTTTAAGGATTTAAAAAAAAACAAATAGGGATTAGGTCAATGTATTACAGGGTGTCCCAACAGGAACTGCCGCGATGGATTTCTCGAAAAGTACGCTTTGGAAAATTTTAGAAATTTGGTAAAATTATAAAGTCAGTGGAGGACATACAACTAAAATATGTTGACAGCTCAACCACTTCCGGTTATACCGGAAGTTAATGTCAACTTCCTTATTTTAAATAGAACACCCTATATATTAATTATTTTTGAGATTCTGCATAAAATTTCAAACATAATTTACGTATAATGTTTTATACCTAAGTCCCACCGTTTTTGACTTATTTTAAATTTTATGTCAAAAATGACGTTTGCAAGCCATAACCTAACCATCAATTTCTTCTAAACAAAAGCCTTTAATGTGAGTTGGGGTTGGGTTTATCGAAGAGAAAGAACTGCTTTAGTAGACTGTTTTGATAGTTTCACATTTAATAAATACAGAGTGGCCAAAAATATAGTTTATAAAATAATGAGAATTTAATATTTTTTTCTCTAACAATGCTTTTAAGTAGGGCCTAGTTTTGCTTCTAGTTGGCCTTGACAACAAAATGCGGCATCACAGCCAACTACCGCGTACCTACCCGTACTTAAATGCATTGTTAGAATAAATAAATATTAAAAAAAATGTGGCTAGTCCGAACGTGGCTCTAGAATTATCTAAGCAATCACATTCTTGCACACTGGCATCTTATTCTAAAATATCCAGTATAGGCCTTAGACCTGGTCATAAAACACGTGCATTTTTAAAACTTAGTTATTTTAAAAACCGCTGCTTAAATTAACTTTTACCACGTATACCTTTTTTACGTAAAATATGTTGAAGAATAAAAATGTGTACCTTAAAGTCGTATACGAAGTGGCACAAAAAAGTTATATCGTTTTTAAGTTGGCAAAATACCGCAGTTGGCGCCATCTTAAGTTAACAAAAAATTCATAGCAGATTCTAAGTTCTAATCTGCCAAAATAAATTTTAGCCGAACATTCTGAGACCAGATCTTTTAGTATTAATATAATTTATAAAAAAATTAAACCATAAAAAAATTTGACATCCTCTATCTCCGAAATCATCCACTTATGGATAAAAGTAAGTAGGGTTAGATTGTTAAGAATTATCCTTAGGAATTTGTGGTAGAATTTTTTCTTCACCTTTTAGTTTGCCATATGGTATTATGTTGTAATTTGACTATTCTAAAATTTGAAACACAGAAGTGGATTTAAATTTAAAAAGTTTTAAAGTCACGAGATGCATGTAAGTAACTATTAATCGAACTTTAAAATCAGCTGAAGTTGTAATAAAGGCGGGAGCAATAGCGTTTTATATTTTAACTGCCGTTTACGTCAATAGTTTCGCTGAAACCGTGTCTTTAAGAATAATCTTAGTATACTTAAACATTGGCACTTTATTTTGAAACACCCCGTATAGACATTAGACCCGTTGACAAGACATGATTTTTTAAACTTAGTTATTTAAAAACCGCTTCTTAAATTAGCTTTTACCACGAATACCTTTTTTAGGTAAAATATGTTAAAAAAATAATTGTAAAGTTATATACAGAGTGGGAGAAAAAAGTAATTTTGCTGTTAGGTGGTGTAAGATACAGCAGGTGACGCCTTTTAAAGTTTACAAAATAATTAATAGCAGATGCTAATTTCTTACCTGCCAAAATTCATTTTAGCCGCATATTCTGAGAAAACATCTTTTAGAAAAAAAAATATTTAAAAAACCGAAACCAGAAAAAAATTTGATACCCTGTATCTCCGAAATCAGCCACTTTTGGATAAGGGTAAGTTGGGATAGATTATTATAAATTATCCCTAGGAATTTGTGGTAGAATTTTGTCTGCACCTTTCAGCCTGCTATATGCTACTATGTGGTAAAAATAACAATTCTAAAATTTTAAACACATAAGTTGATTTAAATTTTCGAAAGTTCCAAAGTCACGAGATGCATGTACGTAACTATTAATCGAACTTTAAAATCAGCTGAAGTTGTGATAAAGGCGGGCGCAAACGCGTTTCATATTTTTACAGCCGTTTTCGGCAATTTTTCAGTTTCGCTGAAACCGTGTTGCTGAAAGCTTGCTTCGTGTCAGCTTAGCAGTGAAATTCGACGCGCATACGCGAAATCTGTTTCTCGAAGTTTGCTGTGGAGTGGAGTTTCTAACTCTAAAAGTTTTTCTCTTTTGGGAAATGTGTTTGAAGTACTAAACTTGTAAAGCATGAAAAGTGTTTCAGGAATCTTAACTGTAGGATCAATTTTTCATGTTATTTTTTCAGGTAAGTTGTTAAACATTGAAATCGATTATAAAAAACAGTGTTACCAAAAATCAGTGCCCAATAATAAGGTTTTATTTTTACTTATTGTTCAATGTATCTGGCTTTTATAAGGGGTCTTTTTACAAAGGTATTTAAAGGGCATTTTGAAATTACGTTTTATATTTTTATTACTATTCTATGAAAAAATTAACTATACAGGGTGTATTTATATAATTAATGGCTAAAAATACAAGGAATAATTCCTTGGCTTATTTTAGGAAGAAAAGTTCATATGAACATATGTTAAACGTCTCATATTTTTTATGATACAGGGTGTAAAATTAAAAAAAAACAAAAAATTTCGAAAACACCTATTTTAGTAATAACTGTTGCTAAATATAAACCTTATTTAAATAAGGATTTATTCTTTTTGTTGCATAATTACCAATTAAAAATTATAAAACCTAATTTTTAAAGAAAAGGATCCTGCAATGCTTCTTTTATGATCTACAAAATATGCAATTAAGTAAATTTTATTTTTTTCTTAAACTTAACAAGATACGGAGAAAAATTAAGAGAAATAAAAGCAGTATGTTTATTTGCACAATCCAAAAAATGCACAAAAATTATTACCGTTTTTTGTTGCAAATATTCCTTCAGATGCCTCTCGAGACGCCACTGGACTTATTAAATGTAATTAGGTTAGTGATAAAGTACCCCTTAATGTCATTAATATTATTGCCAAATTAAAACAAAATTGGTTAAAAAGAGTTTGGATATTTAAAAAATAGATTTTTTTGAAATTTTTACACTCTGTATCTCAAAAGTTAAGAAGTTTAGGACATTTGTTTATATAAACTTTTCTTCCTTTAATAAGGTAAGAAATCATACCCTGTATTTTTAGCCATCAATTGAATTACACCCTATATAGGAATATAAACCGTGCACAGATAAAAAAACAATCAGTGTATTGCCTAAAAACTACTAGAGTTTATTTTCCTTCCCCCTTCGGAGTCGGGCTCTTTCGCCATAATGTGAACATGAACGAAAGTAGTTTTTAAAAGGCAATACACTGGAAAGCTAAATTATCTGATTATTTTAATGCACAAGTGTAATTTAGGAAGAAAATTACTCGAAAAAATGTGAAACTATCAAATGAAGGAAAAATAGTTTTTAAAAAATGTATTTAACAATACAACAAAACCCAATCTTTAAAAACTAATAATTATTAAATTTATAAAATGTTAAACTGACATATTAAATTAACAAAGCTGTTATTAGGATGTATTTGTCAAATTCAACAATTAAAATCATGACAGTGTAATTTTTGATTTCTATTATGCGATTACCGCTGTAATCAAGCGATAATTGTCGAGTAGACAAATGGGTAAGTGTAATTATCTGTTAAACATTAAAAAATACCGATAAACTAAATACGTATCGTCGGATTCGTCGGTGATCTTTCCAAGCCTCTCTTTTATGAACTTAAAGTGCCAAAAATAAAATAAAAAGATTAAAAATTATGAAGCAAACATTGCAGTTTATCCATTTTTTAAAGTATTTTAAAGATTTTTTTAAATATTACGAACATAATGAACTTCACTGAACTCTTCCTGGACTACGTATATAAAATAACTCTTTATTAAAATAAAGATGGTTTTATTTTATATTTCTGTTGGTTGATCTTAAATTACTACTTAATAAAATTATTTAATTTAAATGTTTTTTTTTTAAAGCGTTTTTGCTTAATATTTATGTAGGTTTGTTTTGTTTTCTCTTTGGAAATATTTTTAATGTCACCCTACTTCATTGTACATTTACCAGATTTATTGTAGTTTCTTTGGGCTGTTTTGGAAGGGCTTTAAAAAATGGATGGATAAAGCCTGAGCCAGATAAATCTAACCATTAAAAATATATTCAAGATCCAAAGATTAACAAATTAAAAACATACTTTTTGTTTTGAATTTTGTTACTTACCTAAAAGTATTAGATATCTTTTTGTAGAGCGTTTAGTTTCCGATAAAAATAAAAACTCAATTGTCAATTATTTCTCAGTAAGTTACAGAATTTAAAACAAAATTAAAATTTATTTTAAAATTCGTAAATCTTTGACCTTGAATGTTTTTTCATAGTTAGATTTAATAAAAACATTTACGATACCTTTTTGTAGAGAAATGTACTAGAGCCCGAGATATACATTTTTCTTCTAAATAATAAGAAAACAATAAAAAACTAAAAGGCGGAGGACGTTCCTATTAAAATTAAAAGCTCATACTTGAAGAGTATATTTTTGAAGTGTCTAACAACCACTTTTTTGAGTACAAAATAAAAAAAAGTATATTTTTTAACCGACCCTAATAATCATTCTGTTGTATTAATATAATGCGCATAAATTGTGGTAATTTGGTTTATTAATTCTGATTTTTAAAATTCTATGCAAATGGATGCGGTATACAGGCTGATTCTTAACCTATGTATAAGTGCGCATAAATCTGATTTAAATATTTTAATATTATATACAGTTTTTTACCGTTACATACAATTAGTCCGATGATAGTTTCTGCGCAAGCAGTAAATATTTTTCTTATTAATATTTAGTTTTATCTGTTTAATACTCCACTAATTTTTTTATAATCCATAGCAGTTTTTCTTAAAGTTCAATAGTTTTTTAATCATTATTATCGGATTCGGTGAAAAACATTTTTGACCACCTGGCCTAGTGCAAAGGGGCACCAGCTCCTTTTGTTTTCAAATAAAAAAGGTGATCCTAAAGCGGCTCGTTTTAAAGACCTTGTAATTCTCTGTTTATCAACTTTTTATATTTTAAAATCGGGCCAGTCATCATAAAGTTACAAGCGTTTAAAGTTTAGTTTCAATTGGTACATACAGTGCGGTTTTTGAAAGTTCTCTTTCCCGTAACTTTTAATTGAGTTAAGATATCGGGATGGTAAAATTTGGGTAGAAAGGTGTCACTTAAGCAACTTTTTGGCGTAAAAGTAATTTCGGTCACGTGGCCTAGTGTCAAGAGAGATTAGCATTCATTTTTCATCAAATGGAAACTAGTCCTGTAGTACGTCGTTTTCGATTCTCTTCTTAACGCCACTTTGATTTTAAAATCGGCAGAGCCGTTCCAGACTTATAAGCCAATGCCATTAAAACAGCAATATTTGCGCGGTATTTAGGCCAAATTTTAAACTGTTTCAAGCCTGGAATGCCTGGGCCGATTTTTAAAAACAAAGTAGCGTTAAGCAAAACCTTAAATTGACTTTAAAACGAGATGCTACGCGATCCCCTTTTCATTTGAAAAAACGTTGCTAGTGCCCCCTTGGTATTAGGCAACATGACCAAAATATTTTTATGTCAAAAAGTAGTTAAAGTGACCGTTTACCAAATTTACCCGATATCGATATCTTGTTCCATTCAAAAGATAAAGGGGGCGACTTTTTATAGCCTCACTGTATAAAAATTAAACTGGCAACTACAAACATGTTCCATAACCAACATTGCATTTACATTGCATGTCTCTTTGAAATATCCAGATAATATAATTAAGGGAAAATAGCCAAAATGCGAGATATATTCCATCCAACAATAAAGTTATAAATAGGATTCGATGTTGGTTGGCAACTTTTGGTATGTATAAATAAGCAACTTCTAATTGTATTTCTATTCGAGAAATGCCCAATAGTAGCATGTCATATGTGGTAAAATATGTTTCGAATATAATTATTACTCCCGTTAGTATTTTGGTCAACTACAGATATGTAGGAAAGACCGGGACCAGATTTAATACAAATTGGGATTTTTATTATAGTTTTTAAAAGTTAAAACATTTAAGCGTAATTTTTGTATTTAATGATACCTTAGTAACTTGATATAATGTTATTAATATAAATCAATTATAAAAAGTAAACTCCTTTATAAATATTTTTGTTTTTAAAAGGCACGTATTTGCAAGTTGAACAAGTAAGGATCACAAGAGAAAAAGGTACTAGACCTATTTTTTCTGTCTCTGCCGTATCGTGTTTATGCGGGAAAGATGCCTCTAGACCGGTATATGCTCAAACATCAGAGGTGCTTTCAGAATCGACAACCTTAAGGTAAAATTAAATCTTTTCACCGAACTGTAAAAGAGACTACAGTAAAAAGCACAGGAACGTATAATTTGATTGATTGGCATTGTGGGGTTATAGTTAGGTTTGGTGATGGTTTAAAATTAGACGTTTTGACTAAAGCTCTATTTTATTAAAACCTTTAATTCTGTAGTTTCTGCTTAAATATGGGTTTTGTTAATTAACTACTATATTTTTCATGGATCACGCAAACGCGTAACTTTTTATTTTGTTTATTGCCAACAAATCTAAAAAAATAGCAATTAAACTGACGTAACAGAAATTAAAAAAAAAAACTATTTATTTTAAATTTTATAAAATATGTTTTCTTACTTTAGGGACTAAAATGGTTACTTTGGTCCCTCGTTTCAGGGACTAAATTGCATTGGATATTGTGTTTGTTATAAAGTGCCTTAATATTTTTATTTTTTGTGATATATTTTTTTAAATATAGCAGAAGTGCGAAAAATAATATTTAAATCTTTGGACTAAAGTGTCTTTTTATCACTCAACGAATTGTATTTATTTTTTGTTCGGGGTATAAATTTTTCGCTTCGGAAAAAAAGTTAAACTTTAGTTCCTTGGTTTATTGGGTCCTCCATTTTGTATCGGCGGCCATTTTAGGTTTACAATTATAAATAATGTATTATATTGTATTGTCATCAAGATTAAGAGTGTGTACCAAATTTCAGATCCATCTGTCATCTGGAAGGGGGTAAAATTTCAATTACTAAATTTGACTTAAACAAATAAATAAATAAACAAATCAAGGTAAGTGACACCGAATAATAAAAAGAAACCATTACATTTTAAATAGATAAATTTATTAATAATTTCAACCGACACGACCTCACTGTATAAAAAAAACAAGGATTAAGACTCGTAAAAGGTTTTTTCGGAAGGAAAAAAATATTGTGTAGGTGTTTTAATACCATTAGTATTGTTAATGAAAAAACAATGGGGCTAATGGCAAATAAAATTATTATTGCGTAATCTATAAATTCATTCAAGGGTATATAAGGAAAAAAACACATAAAGTTTCTTTATTTTAGGATGTATCTGATCGGAGCAAATGAATTGCCATTGTTTAGTAAAAAATAAACTTTCTTTACATTGACAGATTGATATCTTTAATACGTTACGATAAAAAAAAGGTTATTAAAAAGTTACATTGGGGGTTGATTTTTTCAGAAGGCTGAGTTTAATTTTTTAATTATTAAAGCGGGGGTAGGGGTGAAAGCAAATTTTAATTTAAGTTTGTGTAGTCGCCATTTTTTTCTGCAGCCGTCGTCTTAAAAAAGGGGTTGAAAACGGTTTTTAATATTTATATAAAAAACTAGTGGTCAAATGAAAAAAATATTTTTGTTGTTGTAAATTAAATTGTCTTTAATTTAAAGTCCGTTTTATTTTATTTTTTGGTAAAAACAAATACTTATGTAATTAATAACTCTATTTCTTAAAAATTTAAAGCATTTAGGCTAAGGTTTATTTAAACTTTTCTTTTAAAATGACTTAAGGATTTACACTTTTAAAGATTAGTAACTTATTTTAAAAAACACTGTATAGCTTAGACCTGGCCATAAAGAAATTGTTTTTTTAACCAGCTAGACAAGCTAGCATTGAAACAAAAAATCACTACCATCAAACAATCTCAAAAGCAAAAACTCCTTTGACAACCGCATAAAAATAAAGTAGTCATTTCTATACCAGTTTCTTTCCACCACTAACTTTGGAAGATAAAATTATTTCTACATCTAAAGGAAAAGCCGAACTATTAGCCAAACAATTTGCTGCCAACCAACTTTGTTTCTTCGACCTTCTTTCTTCCTCAACCAATTCCATTCATAGATTTGCTGACGATAGTACCCTTCACGCCAGTTTTCAGGTTCTCAAACAAATCTCTCAACCCGACTTGGAAATCAAACACAGGGCGATGCAGATATATCTTTTACAGGCGCCTCAATCCAACATTAACTTGAGGTCCTCAAGTTAATGTTGGATTGAGGCACCAAAATCTCGTTCAATTTAATGCATTCAAAACTCAATTATGTTCCTTGTGGCGAAAAAAAATCATCAAACACTCACCCTTTGCTTATGAGTGGCCAGGTCTTGCAGAGCAAGGACACATTCAACCTTGTGGGCATCTCATTTGAGAACAACCTCAACTGGCATAAACACATCGTACCTATAGCCACGGCTGCTTCCAAAAGCTTGGTTTTTTCCGAGCCAAAAGTATTTTTCTCCTTCCTATTTATACACTTTGTATGTTTCCCAAATTCGACTTCCTTCCTCTACTTACTGAAAGACTTCCTTCTCTTGCCCATCGTCGAGCTGTATGAGATCTATCGCTGTTTTATAGATACTTTCACGGCTTCTGCTCCGACGGGTTATCCAGTATAGTCCCTCCACTTGCATTCCCATACGGTCCAAAGAATACCTTTTTTATGCAAAAACATGGAAGAATAACAGTTATCTACCAGAATTATAATATACCGAGACAAGAAAAAGGATTATCACATTAAACAAAAGCAAATTACTGCAGGTGGCTCCCCTACATTTAACAGCAAAATTATAAGTAGCTTTTGTTTCTTTAACATAAAAATATTAAAGTCTACATCAAAAATATGTATTGCCTTAATGTTAGTGGGTAGTTTAAAAGTGGTAGTTATTTATGGAATGTTTATGATGTAAAGCATTGTAAAAGTGTCATAAAATGACGTTATGAACAGAGTTACGATACATAGTATTATAGCCTTTGACGGCTGACATAGAGATTAAAGATTTAACTATTTGTATTTTTTATTATTAAAAACTAAAACAGTTACTAAAGGATACCTAAACATGATTGTTAGCGCAACTTTTCTTATTTCCATAATTTATACATTTTTAAATTTATATTTTTGCGGGTTTACCGCACAAATGTATAAACAAGGGTACACACCTTGGAGCAATCGCGCAGTAGGATACTGAAAATGGCCGTACCTGTATAAAAGTACCGTTTAATTTGATGATAATAATTTGTAAACTTTAGGTAAATTTTTAAAAACCTGAAGTGATCGACAAGGTGAAGAACGAAGTAGCCTTTATCCGTCTAATTACATTTGTGTGTTCGGAAAACCTATGGTTTTACATTTCGAACTCTTCAAATGTTAGTGCGTTATACACTTTACCTATTTCTCATTTCATTTGCGTGCTAACAATAAAAACACCGGTACACAAAAAAAAATTGTTGATGTGCACCGGACGCGACCTATCTACGGGTATGATTTTCGACTCTCTGAATCTAAATTTGAAGTCAATTTAGGCCGTACGGGTCCCAATTTTAAGTAAATTGCAAAAAACGTTAAAAATGGTGCAAACTTTCTCTATTTCTTATCTACCTTTTTTGCAATTTATTTAAAATTGTAGGGTGTACGGCCTAACTGATTTAAAATTCGGATTCAGCTGGTCGACAAACATGCCTGTAGAAAGGTCGCGTCCGTTGTACAAAAAATTATAATTTGTGCACTGGTGCAGCGGTCCATATACATATATGACAAAAAAGTTTTCTGTACACCGGACGCGACCTATCTAGAGGCATGTTTTTTGACCCGCTGAATCAAAATTTCAAATTAGTTTAGACCGTACACCTTCCAATTTTAGGTAAATTGCAAAAACCGTAAGAAACAGCGAACATTTTCAAACATTTTTTTGTTTTTTGCAACTTACTTGAAATTTGGATTCAGAGGGTCAAAAACATACCCGTAGATAGGTCGCGTCCGGTGCACATATTTTATTTTTTTGTGTGCCGGTGTAATTTATGTATGGTGTAAATAAATTTACAGTTTCCAGAAAATACTTCGCAAACCACAGAGCTTCATAATTTAAAAGCTGGAGTTATATTGAACGAGAGTCAATTTCCGTTAATATTTTAGAATATGCGAATTTAATGACCTTCCGGGTATAAAATGACCCCTTTTATCCCTCTATAACTTTTTCTGATGCCACTGTACGTAACGTATCTTGTATATCCTTGGACTTTTACCAAAATCAACAAATTTTGATATAGTTAGGGGCCATGCATTAAGTTTTATTTACGTAAAATTAAATTTTTCTCAAAATAACAATTAAAAAATGTTACGTTTGTTGCACACTTAATGAGCCATACTGTATATTTAAAATTAAAAGCACAGAATTTTAACAAGTTACTTTTTAATATACCTTGTCAACAATAAAATCCCACAGGTTTAATGCTAATTCATTTACTGTTATTCTATTCCGAAGTTAAACTCAAATGGGACACCACTATAGGATTATTTTATGTTTTCTGGATGCTTATGGATTGTTCTAACAGCCCTTTTAGTATAATTGTTGACTTTTCTGACACCCTATATCACTACATTACTATGTATTTATACTTAAAACAAAGTCGGTTTTCGCGTCTATCTGTACCTATGTAATATGTCCGTATGTATGTTTAGATCTTTAAAACTACTTAACGGATTTGGATGCGGTTTTTATTTAATAGATTGAGTGACTCAAGAGAAAAGTTTATATGTAAAAATAACAATCTTTATACGGGGTGTCCAAAAGGTGAATTCAAAAATGATAGTTGTAATGGAGTGAGCCAAAATAATGTTAGTACTTCATATAAAACAAAAGTTCTATCGCGCTTTGTTAGGAGATATTGACCTTTAAAGTTAGAATATAAAAAAACTTATTTCACTTATAACTTTAAAACTGTTCCTACAGTACCAATGATATTTGGGCAATTAAATTACCTTATACTAATGCTTTTTCATAGGTAAACGGCTTTTCAGTAGGTCGGGATAATACAGGGTGAGGCGATTTTTATTCATTTTATGTATGCATTCTTGACACAGTTGAAAATTTGATATTTTGTCTTTACCATTTGATTTCCTTATCCTTTTTGTACAAAAAGGTATAATTTATTTGAATCGATATCTTGAAACATTTTTCATAAAGTCGCATTTTACAACCAGGCATAGCAGCATTTTGTATGTAATAAAAATTTAAATTTTTAAGAAAATTAATGTGGAAAAATTATTAAAATGGTGTTTGTAAGCCTCCCAAACTTTATAGTGCAAGATAAATACTGTTTTTTATATTTTTACCATATTTTAATCATTTTCTCAAAATATGGATTTTTATTACATACAAAATGCTCGTATGTCTGGATTTAAAATGCGATTTTATTTAAAACGGTCAAAGATATTGATTTAAATAAAGTATACCTTTTTGTACAAAAATAATGAAGAAATCAAACTGTCAAAGCAAAATGTCAAGTTTGTCACCTGTGTTAAAAGTCGTCTCCCCTGTATAATATCGTCTTTACTGAACAGCCGGTTACCTATGGAAAGAAGAAAGAAGCATTAGTAAGATGGTATTTAGTTGCCCAAATATCATTGATACCGTGGCAATAGTTTAAAAGTTATAATTAAAATAAGCCTTTTTTATTCTAAATTTGAAGGTCCAATATATTCCTAACAAAGCGCATTTTTTCTAAAAGTACTAACATTATTTTGGCTCACTCTATCACTCCTATCATTTTTGAGCTTACCTTCCGGACATCCTGTATATTAGAGAACAACTGATAATTTCAAGATTTCTATTGTGCAGTCGTAAATAAACTATAGATAACCTACATTTAGATCCGCAGTGGCAAGAAGCATTTTTCGGATTGTGGGTGGACGAACATGCGCACTTAAAAGCAGTGGCAAAATACAAACACCGGCACCCCGTACCCTTCGTCCGCGGTCTGACCGTAACGCCCATTAGCTACCGTACTTCGAACAGAAAACCAGGACGCCGTAAACAAATTCTTTCCTATAATGCGGATAGTTTGTTTGGCGCCGGGTGCGTTTACCCTCAACGGGCTTGCGCACAAACCGGCTTTTTCGCCCATGAAATGTAACTTTTGTTTCGCGCAGGTTATAACATTGGCAATCCATCGAGATCAGTGAAATAAACACATTTTTTGCGCTTACATTGCAAACGCTGGCTGGAATAGGAAAGGAGAATTGTTTTGATTAGTTGTGGTTAAATCTAAAACTGGTTAGATAAAATTTAATGCAAGCGAAGCCGCGGGTAAAAGCAAGGGTACACATAAAAATATGTTTTATGGTAAAACTACGGAAATAAAAATGCAATATATTTTATAATGCATCTTTCTACATTAAAAGAATAATAATATACGAAATTACCTTTTCCGTCAGATTATTATAATAAAGATGTTGTTTTTGCTTAGCTTTTCTGAATATTAAACCTTTCATATAAAATGTCAGAAACTCGAATATTACCTTAGAGATGTCGACAACGGTAAGACCACATAAGACATGTCTCTTAGAAACAAAAGAAAATAAATTATTAAATTTAAATACCTTTCCTTTGCACAAACACAAACTTATTTTATTTCTTTTATTGTTTTTTTGTGTAAAGTTTAAATTAGAGGGGCAAAGGTAATATAAGGTAACTTTGTAAATTTTTTAATTTGCTTTAAAAAATTTGGTTATACGTTTCGCTCTATACACAAAAATAAAATTCTTGCAAATAGAATATGGATTTTCTTGAAAATTTATTTTTAACTTTAAACAAGTTTTCTTGAGGTAAAACAATATTCTTGATTCAAGAAATTACATTATTTTTATATTAAATAATATTATTCTTACTATGTATTCTTCAAACAAGTATATATTTTTAAAATAAGACACAATTTGTCTAAAATTAAGAATATTATAATAAGAGATATTAGGGAAAACCTTTTCTTACAGGAAAACTTAAATTTCTTTAGCCAAGACAAAGTAATATTTTTATTCTCTAGTTAAAACATAATTTTACTTTGGAATAAAATTCTTGTTGATTTATTATTATTTTTGTTAAAGACAAAATACAAAAAAACTAAAAAATATATTTATTTTACAGTCAAAACAATTAATATTTATTTCTTCCTCTTAAGAAAATATAGGTTTTGTATTATTAAACCAAAATATTATATTCTTGGTTACCATAATTAGCTTTCAAAGGTATTTTCCTTATTCATTTTTGCAATAAACCTTGCCCAGGGAGGTGCGTATACAGGGTGGCCGCCAAGGTTACTTTAGATATGAATTCCATGGCTAATTTTAATCAAAAATGATTCTATTTACTTTCTCAGAATTTCTAACGGTTTTTGGCTTATTGGGATTTGAAGTTGCAAAGACATAAATTCTAGAGTTATAAAATGAGATTGTTGCGACTAGTTGCGAAAGTACTGAAGAATATACTGGAAATGCCGGATGCAGAGCACCAATACTCTTGTTTTTATTAACATCAGAGCTGTACCAGGGAGATTTCCATTAATAGGATCCTAGACGCCTCAGCAAGGTTGGCTCTAAGAGACGTCCAAAAGGTCTAACATAACATCATAAAAATATACTATGAAAAGCTTTGTTTTGTACTCTAACAATAATAATTGTGATTAATAAAATTTTTATAACAATCTTTTGTTTTAAATAAACACTAAGTAGTTTTATTCGAAGAAAGTATTTGATTATAATATTCTTTAACCAAGACAACCCTAAAGTTATATATTCTTGGCCAAAGAAATGTATTCTTAACTTAAGTTTTAATTTGTTTTTGCCGAAGAAAACATATATTTTAAATTGATCGCTTGACAAGAATATATTTTCTTCAATAAAATTACTGCTTTTCTTCGCTAGATAATCGCGTCGACGAAAAAATATCTACAAAGAAAGCATTAATATTTTTATCGTAAAAATTATGTTTACTTAACTAAATCTACCTTTATGCTTGTACTAAAATAATGTTTTTAGGAATATCATTTACTGTTAAGAAGAATCTATTCTTTTTCTTTATACACACCTCACAACGTGTCTTGAGTCAAAGCAAATTGTTTTAAGTTAAGACAAAGAATACCAATCCATAGAACCCCACAAGTGAGATTTCAGCGTACCTTAAAAAATTTTAGTACCTACCCTGACCAACAGATGGCGAAAGTGATACGATGTCGCTTTGCTAATACGATTACCATCAGAAATTGATAGCAGTCGCTGACGAGCAGTCGGTCCGATCAGTTAGAGTGAGGATATACGCAAAATTTATTAAAAATAAAATCCCCGATAAATGGTAATATCCATAAAATTATTAAATTTACGATTTCAGAATAGGTTATATCGATGGGTTTTTGACAAAACATCGTAAGCGACATTCGTCAGTTTTACGGAAAACGTTTTTTTCTTCCCATCGCGTTATTTTTAAAGAAAAACCGAGATCTGAATGTATTTATTTTAGATTTCTTCTTAATTTGAAATACAAAACAAACATATTTAATATTTAATGTCAAAATTTTCAGAATCTCCAAAAAAAAAAGCTAAAGCTTTTAAAATTCTAAACCTAAATAATACTTAATTTTTAAATGTTTTATTTTTATTCAATTTATCTTGACAACGGTGGCAGACTTGCCACCAAAACGTCGATTTTTAGTTCTCTATTTACTTGCTTTAATTTTTTGTTTTTTTGTTTTATACTTTTAATTTAGTTTTTGGCCTGTACCCAAATAACTACCATTAATTAAATGAACCGCCGAACCAATATAGAACATATCTTCATCTGAAATAAAGCCGTGCACTAATGTACAAAAAAATTTGTTTTCAAAATAACTCACTGAAAAAAAAAAAAAAACGTTTCCTGTAAAACTGACGAATGTCGCTTACGATGTTTTGTCAAAAACCCATCGATATATCCTATTCTGAAATCATAAATTTAATAATCTTATGGATATTACCATTTATCGGGATTTTATTTTTATTAAATTTTGCGTATATCCTCACTCTAACTGATCGGGCCGACTGCTCGTCAGCGAGTGCTATCAATTTCTGATGGTAATCGTATTAGCAAAGCGACATCGTACTACTTTCGCCATCTTTTTGTCAGGGTAGGTACTAAAAATTTTTAGGGTACGCTGAAATCTCACTTGTGGGTTTCTATGGATTGGTATTCTTTGGTTAAGACATCTTTTTTTGTGTAAGTTACCGCCATCATTGTTACCCAATAAGATATTTAAAATTAAACCGGTTTGTGGCGCAGAAATTGCATCTATTTACTTCTACGATTATTTCAAAATATTTTTAGTAGTAAACAAAAAAGAATGCATTAAAATGATTCTAATAAGGCTTATTACGTAGTAGTAAGAAAATAACTTATTTATAACATTTAAAAACCTTTCTTTGGAACAAGCACAAACTTACTTTATTTCTTTTATTATTTATTTTTGTAAAGTTTAAATTAAAGGGGAAAAGATAATACAAGATAACTTTGTATTTTTTAAAAGTTTATTAAAAAAGAAATAAGTATCTACTAAAATAAAAATAAATCTTTTTAATTTTAAACGTTACATTGTAAAATGTGACTTGTTTTTAAATTTAAATTATGAACTGGATTTATCTAAGGCCAAATCAAAATGTTTCAATTAGTTAAAAAGTCGTTAGTGATGGCGGCTTAAACATAAAACTTTGGATCTTACGTTTCATAACTCCATTTTGTAGAGAAAAACCAATTTCAAATTTTCTAATGCGCATGCTTGGTTGCAAATAATTTTCTGGTTAGCTAGAAATTTTTAACTCTGCGAACGGCATGACGTAAAATACCAACTGGATCAACGCCACTTAGCCAAATTTTTAAAATGATGTATGGTAATAAGTAATACCCTAATAAATATTAAAATAATTTAAATAATTTTTAAAACCAAAGACTAAAAACACACTTAATCTGGCTAAAATGGTAAAATTATAAACAGCTACGAACCAAAAAACATTTAAAACCAAGTAAAATCACAGTAATAGTCATTGCTCATGTCTCCAACTAAAATTTCTACAAAATCAGCGAATTATTTTGACGGCTGGCAAACGGTCTGCAAAGAGGAGATTTTTTATCAGTAGTTTGGGATTTGTCCTCTATGAACGCTTTTAACGACATGCGCTTGCTTCTGAGAGTTTTTGACTGCTCTACGAACAAACCTACTATGATCTGTCATATATGAGTTATTCTCATTATAAGGAAACTTTTGCTGCCGACTAAGTTTAAAATTAAAATGAATTTATATTTGCGTTATTTAATTAAAAGAGATGATAATGTATTTGGTCCATTTATTTATATATATATTTTTTAATATCAAAAATTCAGGTAGTAGACATGTAAAAATCACCTTCTTTATCTGTTGCCACTTGTACATTATGTCATACTTACTCTAAAACAGTAAACCTACGTTTTTCTATTACAAATAGTTATTAACCTAGAATAGGTTTGAATACAGTATAAAATGTAGATATTTTAAGCGTTGTGATATATTAATTTAGCCCAATACAGTGAAAAACTTGGTTCAACAATAACGACAACAGTAATTTATTTTTTTCTTTAACTTAAATTGGAAATAATTCTTTTAAGTACGATTTAATTAGGAATCTATGTTGTTTTTTGTCTATACATACATATTTATTTTTTCGTTACTTACTTAGATTTCAAAGTAAAAAAAGGTATTGACGAAATCCATACATTTGTTGTACCTGAATGTCATTGGAAGAATAAAGTATTATTATTATTATTATTATTAAATGTAAAGATATATCAATGTTTAAAGCTTGATTATTCAAAAAGGCTTTTCTGGCGAACATTTTCAATAAGACGTTTTCAGGGGCAATTTAATATTCTGAAGATAAAGGAGTATATGCACATATGAAATACCAAAAGAGTAAATTCATTCTATTTAACTTTAAAATAATAGTTATAAAATGTTTATACTGAATTTATAAACATGGTTATTATTAACGGAATATATAATCAAAGCCATTTTACCAGGATACGAGTATTAGTTTAATAATTAACTAACTAGCTAACTAACTAACGAAGTTTTTTGGATGTTTAGAACAGGGATTTTGGAAAGCACTGCAGCTAAAAAGATGGTTAAATAGGAGAAGTAGTTTTTAGGCTAAGTTTAAATTACTTTGTTTTATCCTAAACCCATGGCTTACTTGATATTAAAAAAAGTGTTAATAGAAAAGTTGTAAATATTTATGTTTGCAGTATAAAGGTAAAATCGAATAATAAATGTAGAAATCCGTTTTTGAGGTATGACATGAACTTGCACTTTTTAAATGGAAGGTAAAATTTGCTGTTTTATTTTTCATTGGACTTTTCTGTAAGCTTTTTAACATATAAAGATATACTTTAAACAAAAAAAACGTCCGAAGTTTTGGCATCTAAATTTTTAGATTTGTAGTTCTTTTTTATTTAATTTGAAGTATAGGTATATATTTTGGCATATACATTGTTAAAATGTATGTAGAAATTTACAAAAATCATATTTATTTTTTGGCATTTTATGTATATACAGCGTGCCTAAATATGTTCGCACCATATGGAAAACTTTTTTATTATTAATTTTAGAAAAAATTTTTTGTTATAAAAGTTCTGCATGGTCTAAAACCCAAAATGCAATCATCGGATATTAATTTTTGCAGTGGTAAACGAGGTAGGTATGTCAAAAAATATAAATTTTTTCCTTAAAAAACTACTTTTATTTTTAATAATATCAAAAATAAAAAATAAAAATATGTTTGGGATTAAACATAACATTCAAATACAAACTGGTTATTTACAAACAGGGTATAGCGCTTTTGTGACTTTTCGCTGTTTAAACAGTTCTTAAGTTTTTAAATATATTACATTTTAAAATAGGTATGCACTAATGGACAAACTTAAATTTTTATTGTTAGCGCATAAAAATTTAAAAAATCCTGATAATAAACAAGTTTGTATATTAAAATGTTATTTGTTATCCTAAACTGTTTTCTTTATGAAAATTTTCGATATTATGAAAAATAAAGGTACGTTACTTTCCTCTTAAGCAAAAATCATATTTTTGAAACACCTCGTATGCCACTACAAAAATTAATCTGATAATTGCATTTTAGGTTTTAGACCATGGAGAACTTTTTTCAAAAAATAACTTTGATTCGTAAAATTCATAATGAAACAGTTTTCCATATGTTGCAAACTTAAGTAGACACGTTGTATTAGCTGTATTATAGGTTACTGATAAAAATTTAGGCATTATTAAGGGCTTTTAATGCATGATACGTTAACATTTGTAACTTAACAATTTTATAAAAGTATTGAAATTGGTTAGATAACTAGAAGCCTAATGTCTTTGGCCGGGTTTATAACTCAAAATTTAATTTTAGTGGTGGTATTAGCATTAGTCGCCAGATTAAAGAACTTACATTCAAACCGAAATGTTTATAACCCCATCTACGTTTATAATCGTAATTCTAGTTTAAGAGAATCGATTTTAAAACTCTAAACTTAACGTACCTAGATAACTAAGGAAAAATATTTATTGTCTTTGGGCAATAAACACGTTAAAGAAAGTAACTTCTTTTTATTTAAGTTACATTGTTAGTGTTTTTTTGATAGCTAAACAATACCACGAAAATATCTAAATTTAATTTAGGCTAATACCAAGGCTGGGTATATAAATTAAAATTTAACTTTACTAATAGTATTAGCATAAGTCACAAGATTTAAGAACATAAATTTACATAAATCAAATTTGTTTTTGGTTTCATAAACGACCTTTGAGGCGGTTATATCGGTTTTCGAGGAGGTGGGGCATATCATCATTAAATACCCATATTTTAAATTCTGTGTGTTTAGGCAAAAAAGTAATCGGTTACATAGGATGTGGCATGAAAGGGGGCATAGCCCCCATGCTCCCCTTCCTTATGACCGCTCCTGACGACCTTAAAATTCTCTAAAATTGTAAAGGGAATACCAAAATTGGAAAAAATATCAGTTGCTTTAAAACTCCTTTTAATTCAAGTTTTATTACTTTTTTTGTAGCTACAATATCACAAAAAAATGGCTATATTTAACTTAGGTTAATACTTGTATGTTTGGCAATTTATCCTGAAAAAACTCAGCCCCCGGCACAACTTCTAAAACTTGTTCAACTGGACTATAAAAATCATCATTCTCCGAGAAATGTGTTTCGTGCGCTATGGCAACTTATAGTCCAAGCATAATCGGCGTACTGAGCCGACTATTCGTTGTACCATCACAAATATTTGAACTGTAATTTTCATTATTGGATAATTCTTGACCAAATGAGGCACATCCAGCACGTAGTGCAGAAAATATAGCGGCAGTAGCTGCGAGTGTACAAGATGATTCTGACGAATTGATTTGGCGCTCGGAAATTGGAGCTAAAGAACAGACCATGTTAAGCGCAGTTAAGGCCAACATTTGAAAGCATCTTTTAAAAATAAATATAATTTATAGTTCTTCCGAATGATAATAAATATTACTTAAAAAGTTTTTTTTTTAATTTTTTGATTATTTTTTAAAGTAACTTCATATGAATCACCCCTTACTAAAATTAAATTCTGATTTATTAACTCTGCCTTAGAGTGCACAACTTTAACATTACTGCCTAAAGATATTATTGATAATGGGAAATAGGTTAAATGTAACAATGTAGAAACGTTAACAGATGAAAATTATTAAGTTAATTCAACCACACGTAGTGTAGCTATACACATGATGAAGCTAATCCCAAGGCGGTTATATTAAATTGCAGAGTTGCTTTCAAGTGTTGGTTTATGTATGAGGTAATAAGTAAACTGGGGAGTGCCATAATATGCCAATAATAATCTTGTTGTTTTGTAGATAATTGTATAATAGGTATTTTCTTAATAAGTGCGCAAAGTGAGTCTTTCCTAAACTTTAAGTGCGGAAAAACACTTTGCGCAAGTGGTAGGAACACTTGAGCAAATTAGTGTGCAACAAACTTCTTCAGTTGCAATTTTTGGAAAAATCCATTGTAAATTAGTGCCACAAATACCGCTTTTAACTCTTATTTTAATTTAATCAGAAATGTTAAAGATATTAAAAACAGTTTTTTAATTAATATTAACACCCCGTATTTGTGAAGCAATGCACTTCTGGACCCATGTTTATTGTTTATAATAACTTTTTTTATACATATTTCTAATAGTAGAATCAGCCTTTTGTTTTTTAACAACATGTTGTACGTCGGGTTGTAAATTTTTCTAATTTATCTAGTTTGTCAATTAAAATAATTGGAAATAATGTGCCTAAATAAACAGTTCTAATCAACGCTTAATTTCCTGCACTGCGATGATCTTGGTATTATGGCTGTTACCCCTAGAAAATCAAAACAAAAGGGGTGAAAATTCCTTTTGTAAATTTGTAACAATATAAGTAATGAGATTAAATTTAAACAATGAAAATTATTAAAACATTTTGAGGTTTTGGTACTGGAAAATTGAAGTACAGGAAAATAATACGTGTAAATCATAATCTATTAAATTATAACATTCTAGAAAATTAACTTTACATGACATGTAGTACACTTATTTTATTTAAGGATGACATTTAGCTAAAGATAATTATTAATTGTTAAAATTACCTGGTAAAGTCACACTGAAAACTAGAACTAAATGAGTAAAAATAGTTTTTCTGTTGAATACTAAGTAAAAAGTAAAAGTGTACTACTACGGCATGTAATAAATATTTTTTTACTTTAATGCTTAAACTTTTATTTAAATTCGCTACAACTTTTAATTATACAATGTTGTTCTATTTAAAAAATACCAGTACATTATTCTCAGTAATTTTTTATATTTTTAGTTATAACCCGCCCTGTATTCAAATCAAAGTAAAATTTTGTATTCATTAGTTTTGGACCGTGCGACCACTTTTTTAAAATGGCAATTTGAAATTCAAAAATGTTTAGTCAATTGCTAAAAAACCTATTTTAAACCAAGAAGATCTATGATTCATGAGACAACATTTGTCAAAAAAATGCCTTTTGTGAATTTCTACTTTAAATTTTTCTAAACGACTTAAAATTAAATTCTTAACAACTTTTTAAAATAGTTTAGTAAATTTGATACGTCAACTAACCTTACTATTTAATGTTTTAATTTAATTTTTAATATTTTTTTTCCAACCCCGCTCTTAAGCCTGATGTTATTAATAATTTTTCGGTTACTGGATAGCAGTAATTGTCAAAAAAGTTTTTATTAATATGAAGAATGTTTTCTTCCATATGTCCAACTTTTTTTGATCACTGTATAAATATTAACTACTGAAACATTTATCTGTTTAAAAAATATTTTCTTATAATCTTTTTTAAACCATAAAATTTTGATGTTTTTTAACAGTTTTAACAACCACATATTGTTAATAAAACCGGGCTTTTAATGCGAATAACATGCAATTTTTAATTTATTTTTTATTTTTACGATGGAATCTATACAAATTTAAATTGTATACCGTAAATTTATAGGTTCACCAAAAAATAAACAATAATTTATATTTTATATTTTATAAATGCACTGCCGTTTAAAAATCTTCTAACAGTTTTATTTATTATATTATTGTTAATAACGAGAAAAAAATCATGTTTATAGTTAAAATTTTAATTTTTCGCATAAACATTATTTACACAAGTAAAAATTATTATGGGTTAAATTTATATACTTACCTCAAAAATAATAATAATAAAAAAACATATATTTTAAGTAAAAATAAACTACACAGAGTGTTTCTAAACAATGGCAAAACTTTTAGTAGGTGATTTTTTGTTTAAAATAATGGGTAGTTAGCTTCATTAACATAGTGTCAAAAGTCTATCATTGGGAGATATCACTGTAAAAAAATGGCAAAAAATATTGGTTTTATTTTATATCTCAAAAAACGAAAAGCGCTAGATCAATAAAACTTAACAGAAATATTTTTATTTTAGAAGTACACAAACTGAATACTTTTTTCCGTTTATGAATTAATGAAAGTGGTCAAAATAGACATACCCGTATCGTTCCTTCTAACCAAATTTAAATCAAAGCCTGCACAATAACCTGGAAAAATATAAATTTAATTAGCCGGATTTTCTTACAATTCGTTTTAACTTCTGTATTTTTTTATTATGCTTAGCAATTCCTAAATTAAAAATAAAATTTAAAACCTAATGTGTAGAAAAAGAAAAATATTTTTTATAAAAAAGTATTTACATATCTATTGTCACCTATTAAAGCATTTAAAATATAATTTAGCTGATAATAAAGTTAATATTTTATCAATTTTGACAACCAGTTAGAATGAGAAATTTATTTGCTGTTAAACGGCACATGTGGTTTAATTACTTATCTAAACAAAATTTATTCAAAAATGGTATTTTCTGATTGGTCTATTCATTCCCGTTCTTGCAGATTTAGGGTTCAATGCAATGAATTTCAATTAATGTCGTCTCCTGTTATTATAGCTTTTAGTTAGGAAAAGTAAAGACAAGGGATATAAATGGAGAATAATTATCAACGGAAAGAAATTTGTTATACATGTCACAACAGGGTCTTACATGCTGTAAAGCCGGGTTCGTTTGTTTAATTATTCTTTTGAACAGATAATAAATTAAATTACCCCGAATAAAAAAAAAAATTAAAGGCGATTTAAAAGCTGACAACACCTAGCCTTACTTACCAATACAAGTTTCTATTTTTAAACTAAGCAATCGATTTCTTTGCAATAGCAAAATTTTTTGAATGTGTATCTAACTGCATACTTTTCATGTAAAAATTAAAAAAGAAATCCATGTCTAGTTTACTAATGTTGTAAGTACAAAAATGAATTTTTAAGTTACATAAACTGTAAGTTCAAAAACTTTGCCATAATTCTGGTTTAAATGTACTTAACACGATTGAAAAATAAAGCTGTCATCTTCAAATTTAAATATTTTACTTGCTACTTGTATGCATAGAAAAGTTCTTGTACTAAATTATATGTTAATGTATACTGTATACATCTCACTTTTTCTGAAAAATGTGCTTACTACATCCGTGTACTACAGGGTGGACCAAATTAAACTTGCACACTTTTCAACTAATAATAACTTTCAATCTGTTGCGCCTATCTTTTTATTTTTAAAAAGCTAATAGGTGAATATGTTTTCTCTAGGTTTGCCAATTTTGGTCAAATAGATTTAGACAGGACTGGACTTACAGGACTTTTTTCAAAATACTGTATTTAACCTCGTTGCAAAGAAATCTGATTTAGCTACAATTAAGCTAATACGTTCTTCTTGTAGACAAACTTGAAGAAATGATTTAATAAAAGCGAATCTTGTGTATGTCTGATATTTGCATTATTCCCTGGGACAGTAATTAAATGGACTTAATAAGGACATTTTTAAAACCTTTTGGGGGAGCGGACAAACGCGTCATTTTTTTTGTCAGACCAGTTTACCACAATGTTTAACATGCAATTTTTAAAAACTGTGCCAAAAATCATAAGGGTTACAGTCACGCAACCCGCCTAGTCAGATACCCGAAACATGTGTTTGATCCTTATGGTTTTATGACTATAACCCTTACCATTTTTGGCAAAATGTTTTAAAAATTAATATAAAACATTGTGGTAAATTTTTCCAAATAAAAAATGACGTGTTTACTCAGTCCGTAATTAATTCAGAGTAAATATTATTATAGAAATTTCAGGTGCCCAAGAATTTTTTATTTGTCTGATCAATACCTCAGTTTGATAAGAAGATTGGTGCGATCTGGTAGCTAGGACTTACCGAATTATTTTTAGCTTTTAGTACATAATTTACATCACTTTTATGGTATATATATATATATATATATATATATATATATATATATATATATATATATATATATATATATATATATATATATATATATATATATATATATATATATATATATATATATATATATATATATATATATATATATATATATATATATATATAATTATGTCATACATAGCTTTTTATTTTATATTAGGTATTCTGAAATTCTGCAAACAAAGGGCTTTAAAGAACGAAGTTAAATTACTGTCAGCTTTGTTATTATTGCTGTTAACTTGGACAAAGAAGACAAAGAGGTGTAGATTAAGAATAATTATCAGGTTAAGTTAATTTATTACACGTGTTACAATGGGGTCGTGCTTGCTATAAAGCTGGATAAATTTGTTTACTCGCCAGCTTTCCAGGTGTTAAAATATTTTATTTATAAAAGGAAAGCTTTGACAGTGACAACAAAACCTACCTAATTTAGAATTTTATTTTATAGTGTGTATATGTAATAATATGTATCTTGTCATATTAAAAAAATTAAACTATTTGATATTTATTCAACAAAAACAGAAATGTTTAAATACGGAATATTAATTACAGTATTGGTATAATTACTTTTTTATCAAGCTTAAGATTAATTAATTAGCAGGCGTCCGTAAATTACGTGTGCGTATTTTCCATTTTTAGACACCCCCTTCCCGGGGACATTTGGTAAGATTTGCTTTAACATCTTCTCCCCATCCCCCAATCTTACGTGAGATTTATGGGAATGTAAAAAGACATCATTTCTAACACCGTAATTGATTTGGTCGTCAAAATAATTTTTGTACGACCGGACATAAAACACAATTTTACGCCTCCATTTGAGGGCGTAAAATTGCAATTTTACGCCCTAGGGCAAAAAAGTATCAAAAACGCCCGCATTTACAAATGAGGGCGTAAAATAGCACTTTTACGCCCCAAGACAAAAAAGTATAAAAAATGTCCGCATTAATAAACCACAATTTTAAAAAAAATTATTTAATTAAACATAGTATGTTAAAAGTATACTGATTAAAATTTGAAATAATAAAAGCTGGCAACAACAAAAATAAAGAAAAAATAACTATAGAGAATGCTTGTATAATAATTTCTGTCGTACAAAAATAGTGTTTGCACCTCTGGCGTAAAGCACTTCTACGCCCACAGCTGCGGGCGTAAAATGCTATTTTACGCCCTTGGTGCAAAATTACATTAGAGACCAAAAAAGGCCCTTGACCCTCTCAAATTCCTAGGAGGCTGCCCAAACCTCGTTAACTTTTACTGTTTCTAGAGAAAGAAAAATTTCGTGATATTTTCACAGATCCCCCACCCTAGGGTGAGATTAGGTTAGATTTAAATCAAATCCGTCCCTCCTCCCAAATGCCTTACGTATTTTATGGACGTCCTCTTATACACAAAACACGCTAAAAGAATATTTAAAAAATATTCTACTTCTTAAAATGTAAAAAATAAAGCTTCTACAGACAGGTCCACGCTACTAGAAACATAGACAGGAAACTAATAAATTTACTACTGTCTGCTTCAATTAATAAGGCGGCATTCATACTAGCGGTACAATCCCGGTTCTTTCTCAATTTGATCTAGGTCCCATTAAATATTCTTACGTGCAGAAATGAGCCTGTTCATACTATCAATACCGCTCCAGTCTTGGTCCGGTTTGATTCCGTTACCAATACTTAAATATTTTAAGCCTGTACAGGGAGATAGGATTTTAGTTTTATTTTTCTAAAGTGGCACATTTTTAACTTATTTATTTAATTTTAAAAAATTTTAATGGAGCATCCTGTATATTTTTACACTATTTAAATGGTTTAAAAAAATACCTTTAAAATGTATCGCACTTTCTATTTCTTTTCAGTCGTTTCTGAGATATTGCATATTTTGTAATTTATTACTGATATTGGTTGAAGAGTAGACCGTGAAAAAAGTAATTATGTTTTACTTTAAACAATCGTTTTATAACTTTTATTTCTTATTAACTGTACTGACGAGAAACCATTTTTATTAATAATTTAATAACGCAAATATTGGTTAAAAATAATTCTATTTTAAAAGTACTTCAAATTATATTGTTAATATTTTGCCCTAGAAAACCAGGTTTTAATAAAACAATTATATTTTATGTAAAAAACAACCATATTTATTTTAAAAAAATTATCAATTTTACGACAAAAAGTTATTCTTTATAAAAAGTTTGGTCCAAAACCTTAAATGCAATCATCAGATATCAAATTGTGTTACTACGAGGTTTGGCCAAAAATGTAATTTTTGCTTAATCTGAATTTTTGCTAATATCAAAAATTTGGTTTAAAAAATATGTTTGAAATTAAAAATTAATTGTTAATATGCTATTTCGATTATTTACAATTTTCTTTCTTTCTGCGATATTCGAAAAAATTTAAGTTTGTCTATTAGTGCATTATACATACTTTTTCTTTTGATAACAGTAAATTTAAAAAGTTGATTTAAATTTTCCTATTAAACCTAAAATTATAAAATGTAATACACTCAATGTACAAATCTAAATTTTCACCATTTTAGATTTTAAAAAATGAAAAAAATTTCTTGTAAATAAACAAAATTGCATATTTTAAAGTAATTTTTAATTCTTAACATCTTTTCTTTATAAACATTTTTGATATTAGCAAAAATACAGGTAGTTTACTCTTAGGCAAAAATTAGATTTTTGGCCAGACTTCGTAGATGACTGATATAATTTAATATCTTATGTTTGCTTTTTAGTTTTTGGATCATGCAGAACTTTTTATAACTTTTTTTAACCGTATTTTCAATAAATTAATATTATATGAGTATATTACAGTTAATAGTACGTGGTTAATGTTAAAATAGTAGAACTCTTGCAATATATTTCAATTTCTGATAAACGACTCTTTTTGTCAACCCCATTGTCGCCCATGTCCCTGCTTTATTTATTTATTTTTTAATTTTGAAAAATTAATTAAAACAAGCTTGACAGCTAGTTTTGCCAAATATATTAGATATTATTACACAATAATAAGAGCATTAATATTAAAACTAAAAATTATTTAAAATTTTTCGTTTTTGCTTCGCGAAAAAGTTACCTGTAGTGATAAATACCTTTTATTTTTTTTATAAATATTTTTAGATGTAGAATTTGCTTTAAAATTTTCTTAACACTGGTAATGCCCTGTATAATGGTTAGGGTTATATATTTAAATTGCACGGTCGCACTACCCATTTTGACAGTGACCACCTCCCTCCTGTATATAGTATTTAAGGAAATTGCACTTCTTATTTGCCTCTTGTTTGTTATTTTATTTAACAAAAAAAAATAGTTCGTTAAAAGTGTCCGACTTTTATTTAAATAATTAACTTGTAACGAGCACCAGTCTGTTAGCAAAATATTTTAGGTCAATACATCACAGTATTTTTTCATTTTTCTCAAATAATATTTATTATTTATTTTTTAAATATTCTATTTACCCTAATATTCAAATAAATTATGTATGTATTGAAGCATATGGAAAAAATCAAGCATATGCGAGCGTATTATTAAATATCCAAGAAAAAACTCCATTGTAATTCCATATTTTAGTTACGTTTATTTTAAGTGTTAACTAATTTTATATTAAACACCCATATTGTATTTGGTTTTTGTTGTAATTTTCTTTTTTTTCTTTTTGGAAATGAAGCGGAACTATGCTATTTTGGCCTTAAAATATACCCTTCAGATATTAATGGTTAACTTGATATACTAGACAAAATGGCCATTTTACTTTAAAACTTGTTCTCTTAGGTAAAAAAATTTAATATTATTACGATATGTTGTTAAAAATATTTAAAACCTTTTTCGTTTAAAATTATACATCAGCGGAAAATCACAACGCCACTACTAGAACGACAATAATAAAATGTTAGTTATTTCGCGTATTTTCCAAGAATGATGGAGGATCCGCATTTCCTCGACTTTGAAGATTTATTCCATGCCGCTATTTACATTCTATTGCATACCGGTATTTCCGTTAGTGGGTGAATATTTCTTAGCAAGATTCAAATTTTTGTTAAAATCATTTTTCTTTGGTTGTGTAACAGAATTTATTACTGCTGCAGTAATACTCATTTTAACCGTTATCAAACATAAACGAAAGGTTTGTTTTCCTAACTGGATTTAACAATTTTTTTACTTCTCATTTTTTGTTCTTGTCTTTTTAATTATTTTTTGATCGCTGAAAAAAATAAAAATATATATATGTAAGATAAGTCGATTTCATGTAATTAAAATTAAAATTCTGTTTAATTCGTGAAATAAGTTGTTCTGTCACATTGGGGAGGAGGGGGTCATGGTTAGTTTTGGTTAGTTAAATATATTTTTAGGAATAGTAATAATAAAGGATATATATATATATATATATATATATATATATATATATATATATATATATATATATATATATATATATATATATATATATATATATATATATATATATATATATATATACAGTGGCGGCAGACTAATTGGAAACGATACTTAAAAACAATTTAATAATTTTTATACAGAAATGTATACGAGAAATTTCAAATTTTATTTCAATGTTTGTAGATGTTTGATTATTTATAAAAATAAAAAGTTAAGGTACAATAAAAGTATCATTGAAATAAAAATTATTAAAAGATTTAACTAATCAGAACCAACCATGGGGGTGGACACCCCAATGTGACAATTTTATTTAAGGCTTATTTTACTAATTAGGCACAATTTTGCCGAGTACATAAAATCGGCAATTACACAAATTCGGCGTAACATATACATAAGTCAATCAATTTTTTTGTATATGTTTTAAATATTCATTTTTTTTTCTTGTAACATAATTTATTTTAAATAATAGGTAATTTCTTTTAAATTTCAATCTGCAATGAGCAGAGCACTTTAAACGGTCAACGATAAAATCACTTAAATTACATTGAATACACATAATTGAAACCTACAACACAGGATCAAGAGACAGGGTAACTACAAAGAGAGATACCTCTCTTTTAAATGATTAAGCGATATAACCATAATCCAAGGACAATTAAATTGTCCTACAGACAGCAATTTAGTTAATGCAATTGACTGATTTTCCAAGAGACTAGACATTTTTAATACTTTTTAAACTTTGTCCTGTCCGATAGAACATAGTTTATTTATGTTTTTTTATGCTTACAGTGAAATATAGAATAAATACTATTAAAAATACCATAGTTTATTTAAAAAAATAATAACATACCTCAGTTATCCAAGTGACTGGTTGCCCGACGGACGTTTTTTAAACTTTTTAAACCTTGAACCTAATAAAACATATTTTAATTTTCGACATTTTTTTGATACTTACGCAGTAAAATTTAGATCAAGTACGATCTTTAACACAACATTTTAATAAAAATAATATTTATTTACGTATTTTTGCTGGTTGTCAGTAGGACATACACTAAAGCCACCACTCTTTTTTTTGCGTAAGTTGGTCGACTAAGGCCGCAGTTATGACAAAAAATGACGAATGGTCGCAATCATTTACCAAGAATACCCACTTACTGACAGTGTACACATTATGCCATTAATATGTTGGTTTTAAAAATTATCGTGGCTGTCCGTCGGATATACACGTACACATATTAAATTAAGCAGTGCACTTAAATGCGGGCAATTTGCACCGAATTTAAAAATCCCGCGAGAATATTGCAACTTGAATTAAAATCCGGCCATTACTTTTTCATAGGTGCAATACAGGTCAGAAATTAAGTTAATTGACAAGAATTTAAGCCGATTCCTACCGGAGGGTTTAAGTTAAAAAGTATAAAAGTGGTTTTATACCATGGGTGAAAAGGCGCTAACTTTTAATATGTACCCATGGTTTTCCCATGACTCGCATGTGCATGGGTGTCATTTAATTTCATCAAAACTATTTTTTCCGATCCGTACCGTCCGTCGAATGCCGACGTATGTGCGCGTATCTTAAGTAGTATACCCATATATTAATTTTTAAAATTGCAGTTATTTAAAAAAACCCTTTTTTTAGTAATATGGATTTATTAATACTATTGTTGCATGGGGACCATGCAAGAGTAAATTTATAAAACATGCCACTTTGAATCACTTAAGGAACTAATGAAAAGCAATAAATTGCAGAAATAATAAAAAGTTACTAATAAAACAGTTACATTAAATATTTTTGTTTTTACAGAGGACGGACTGATTTCGCGCTTTGACAAATTAAAGTAGCTTGACACACATGAATATATAAATAAATGAATAAGTAGTAAATGTTTAGGAGAGTCGTGTTTGGCAATAATTTTTGCTTCTTTGAAAATCAAGAGTTACGCTGGAAAGCATGTCTATAATTACCATTAAATCTACAGGAGTAAGCTTAGTACTTACAGCAACAACTGTAAGCAGTTAACTTTACTAATTGCTACAAAAGCTTCTGATACAGTTCGCTTATTAATGGTACATAGAAAAACACATATTTCTTCTGCCACAATATTAAGATATAACCAAATATACTTAGCTGAAAGTTAATATTTGGAAATATACAGGGTGTCAAAGAAGAAATTAAATATGCTTAATTAATTTTATTCTTAATATTTAGGGGTTTTTAAATAATAACTAACAGGAGTTTTTAAATATAAACTTACAAGATCTAATAATAATTTGTATGTATAAACTAGATGGCGTTAGCTATACTATTTAAGCTTTACAAAAACGTCCTAACTTTTTTATGCTACTCTGTATACCTCGTCTAAGTAAATAGGTAAACATCACTATGGTTGTTACATGAAAAAAATATTGGTATACTTTTTACATATACTTTTTGTTTGCATTTAACCACTTAAATGTAAATGTCTTAATAACAGTTACTCATTTTTACAAAGTACAATTTTTTTGTAGAAAGCATAGGGAGGGTTACTGGTTTACTTAGATGGTACATACAGAGCAGCACAAAAAGTAGGGACTTCTTGAGAAATTTAAATTGTGTTACTAGCGCCCTTCAGTTTACACATCAAAATGTATATCAGATCTGAATATCTCGTGTCAAAAAACCTCTAGATACCGAGTTTAATTAAAATTAATAAAACGTATTAAAAATTATTAAAATAAATTAAAAATATTTTGATCACTTTCGCTTCTTGTGTCTTCCTTATTTGAACTTTTGGTTATTGGTATGTTTCGTGAAATCCTAATATTTTGCGGAAGAAATTTTGGTTACTCTGTATATTATTAAAAACCGGATACCCTGTATATCTAGAGAAAGTGTTTTACGTCACTAATAGCATAATAAAATCCCAACAAAATTAAAAAAATTATATTATGCAAAAAGAGTTTTTGTAACCAATTTACAGCTTTAAGAAAATTAGAAAGCCTCAAATAGAGCCATTTTATTTCCTTGCAATAATAAGCATGTACCAAATAAAACTTGGGATTATAGCTATGTTCGTACAAACAGAATATGCAAGAGAATGCAAACGTATGCATAAAATTAATGCAGTCAAGCAACATGAAATTCACGTTATTTTGTGAAAATTTGCGGAGTGATATTTTGTTATGCTTTGTGGCGATATTATGATTTTACGCTTGAATAATACGCGTCTTCGGAAGTTCCTCCAAATGGAGAACTTCTAAATTATTAACCTTACAAAAAAGTGCCTCTTTATGAAAATTCTTGCTTAATAAAAAATAAATAAACACCAAAATATTTATTTGCTCCCACGAAAAACATAAAACATGTAAAAAGGTTGGCCAAGTTTAAAACTAAAACTATGCTTGGCTGTGGTCTTTTTCGCAAAAAGAATGGAGATCTAAATGAGGGCCAAGTTCTGTACAAAATCCAAATATGTATGAGATCTTAAAATAGGTAAGTTGGTTTTTCTTTAATAACTTTTATGGTACTTGTTATAATAAAATAGTTTTTAAATATAATAAATATTAGAAAGGACGCCTTAAAATAGTGGTCCTTGTTAAACATCTACATTCTTTAGATTTCCAGGGCAGACTAACCCTTAAAAAATACTGTTGATAATGCGATAATTTTTTAATTGTATTAAAAAAACAGGAAGTTTCTGCGTTTCTACAAAATGACCCAAAAACGCTTAGACAATGAAATTATTGTTTTATATATAAAAATGGCTTTTTAAATTTTTATTTTTAAAAGCTGCATCAAATTCTTACTATACTTTATGAATCATAATAAATAACTTAAATTAACAGTGTTTGTGAAATTATCCATAATTTTTTTCAAAATTTATAAAAAGGTATTTGGATTAGAATGTTTAAGCCACATTGTTACATAATTTATATTTAAGTTTTCGTAAATAAAAATTAAAAAAATATCGTTTAAATTTTAAATAAATTTGTTTTAACTTCCGTGTATTTACAAATACCATGATAAGATGATGTTAGTCGCTTATTTTTAAGTCACCCTGTATACATGAATTTAAAACTAAAAAAACTTCAGTTGAAAATAAGGATCAAATATTTTTTAAAGAATCAAACCGCTGTATAATTTAAAAAAATATGTAAAAGTTTTTTAACAAACAAGATTTACTTATTTTTTTATATATTTCTTAAAAGTGTTTTAAGTAAAATTATCAACATATAGAATAAAAATATATTAAAAAGGATCTACATGTATATAAAAGGGTATTATAACGAGATAATGTAGGTACGTCAATCATGTTTTTATTCAGTGCTGTGGAAAATGTTTCGCTTATGAAAATAAAAAATTTAGTTTACATTTACGAAACGCATATATTACATATTTATTATTAACGAGGATAAAGAAAACACGCTAATTTTAGGTATTATTTTAATTTATTCGTAATTTTAAAGTATATTTTTGCTGTTATTAAACTATTTTTAGCTTTTAAAATATTGGATAGTTGGGACAGAAAGTTTTTTACAACCATATGTATATAATTGTTGACATTTTCGACTTCAACTTTTATCTCTTGGAATAAAACTTAACTTATATATTATTAATAATAATAATATTGCCTTTATTGATACATCTTTAGAATTTAATATGTATATAAACAGATGGTATTATTGGCTATTCTCACCCCCAATGCAGTGCTTAAAGTAAAAAAATATATATTACAATAGCAGTAGCAACATAAAACATTCCTAATCTTATTACACAAAAACTAACTAAACATAATTAACCTAATTATTAATCTATAAGAACGGAAAAAACAAAATTAAACTAGAATTTATAAGCGTAATAAATACAATATTAACATTTAATCTATTTTTTACTACTGGTTATTTAACAAAAAAAAAAATGTACGCTTATTTAAAGGAGTTTAAACCATTTAATGTTTTTACGTGTTCCGGTAACTTGTTGTAGATATGTGGAGCTCGATAAGAAAAACCGTTTCGACACATCGCCGTTACATGTCTAGGAATCACCAACAAACGACCACCATTTCAGGTGTTAAGGTTGTGTGCGTTCCCCAAAAATAATAATCTATCATGTAAAAAGAAGGTGTGGAGGTGAGAATAATTTTTCGTACAAATACAGCAAAGTGCAGTTTTCTTCTGTTACTCTAATTAAGCCAGCGCAGTTCCTTAAATTGGGGACTAATATGGTTAAACTTTCTAAGACCACAGACGACGCACGAATTTTGTAACTTTTGAATTCTGCGCACCTCAAGGTCATTGAGGAAAGGGCCATAGACGAAACAACAATAGTTAAAATGTGACGGCCCAAGACTCTCAGTCAACATTTTCCTTAGGGGTTTGCATAAAACATCCTTACTGGCATACAGGAGTTTAAGGTTCATAAAACTTTTTTGACAAAATTATCAATATGTTTTATAAATTTTAAGTCTCTGTGTAGATCACAGAACCCCCAAGAATAGATGTTATTTATTTCCATATATCCAAAGCTTTTTACCAGGTCTGGCATGCCGCACTTCTTAATAAACTTCCCTCCTATGGTCTTTCAACTAAACTCTGTACTTGGCTCTCTAGTTATCTATCTGATCGTCGTATATCAGTTATTGTGGACGGCCATTCTTCAAGCTTTCACCAAGTAAATGCTGGAGTCCCTCAGGGCTCAGTTCTGGCACCAACATTGTTTCTTCTTCACATCAACGACCTTCTCTCGTCCACAACTAATTCCATTCATAGTTTGGCCGACGATAGTACCCTTCACTCCAGTTTTCAGGTTCCTAAACCCATTACTAAACCTGACTTGGAAAACAAACGCAGAGCGATGCAGATATCTCTTTCGCAGGATCTTAATCTAATATTGGATTGGGGCGCTAAAAATCTCGTCCATTTTAATTCATCCAAAACACAATCATGTTCCTTGTCGCGAAAAGAGTCATTAAATACTCATCCTCTACTTATGAGCGGCCAAGTTTTACAGAGCAAAGACACCTTTAACCTTGTGGGCGTCACATTTGAAAGTAACCTTAACTGGCATAAACACATTGTATCTATAGCCACGGCAGCTTCAAAAAGCTTGGATTTCTCTTTCGAGCCAAAAGTATTTTTCCCCTTCTAATTTATACACTTTATATATGTCCCAAATCCGACCTCCCTTGGAATATTGTTCTCATATCTGGGGCCTGGCGTCCCCCACAACCCTAAGCATTCTTGATTCTACTCAAAGAAGAGCTATTCGTCTCATTAATTATCCTTCACTTACAGAAAGGCTTCTTTCTCTTGCACATCGTCGGGCTGTGGGGGATTTATCGCTTTTTATAGGTACTTCCATGGCTTCTGCTCTGAGGAATTGTCCAGTATAGTTCCTCCACTTGCGGTTCCCAACAGAGAAACCCGTGGTTCCGCGCGTATGCATCCCTATACGGTCCAACTGGACAGGCCCCGAACTTCCCACTTTGTTCGTTCTTTTGTCCCTAGAGTTTCTAGGTTGTGGAACCTGCTGCCCGCGGAGGTCTTTCCTGCCCCCAAATCTTCAAGTATTTAAGTCCCGTGTCAACAAACTCCCTCTTACATCGCTTAAGACACCCACGGTACGTTAGTATTTAGGCTTTTAGCCTTCGTGGTTTGTCCAAAGACAAAAAAAAAAAAAATTTGGGTACACGCCAAGTTAGATTAAAAACCAAAAAGCCCAAAAATTTTTTAAAGTAACTAAAAAACTAAAAGTCGACGTTTCGGTGGAAAGTCTGCCACCGTTGTCAAGATAAAATTAGATAAAAATAAATTCTTAAACAATTACCTATTATTGAGGTTTTAAAACTATAAAATGTTAGCTTTATTTTTAGGATATTCTGAGAGTCGTTTGACATTAAATGTTAAAATATGTTTGTTTGGTTATAGTGTCATAGTGACTTACATAACTGGTTGCTGGTGTATTTATTGTTTATAACACAAAATGAACTGGTTATTTTTTAGTTTTGCTGAAGATACTTCAGTATCTAGCAAAGTTAACCAAGTGTTATTTAAATTAACAGGTATTGATGCTACACATTTATCTTTATTATTTTTATATTCTTAACCTTTTTTACTAACTTACTTAAGCTTAAAAGAAATAAATATGTAGTTTTTTTAATTATTTGACTACTTGCATTAAACTCATAATAAATAGGACAACAATAATCAATAAGTTTAAAAAATATGAGTTAACATTTTAATTTGAAGACTTATTGTAATTTTTGTTGTTGGTTATTTTAAATATGATATAATACCTATTTTCTTTCCATTTAGTAAATATACCTTTTTTTTTGCAATAGTGCTTATTTGTTATGGTCATATTTTGTTTAAAGCTAAAGTCAGTTAGTAACCTTAAAATTAATATGGTGATTTTTCATAAGATATCTAGTTGGAGTGGCTAAATAAAAAAGATATTGAAAAATATAATTTTGTTATTTTCTGTCATGGCCTTCTATAAAAAGCCCACTGTATGAAAAATGCTAATTTTGTAAAATTTAGAATAAAAATACCTACCTATATATATTTTTAAAAAGCTTAAAGAGAGCCTATAAACAACATACGTTAGGTAATTTCCCCGAAAATGGCTCAACAAAAAAACTAATATCATCACAATATTTAACGGAAAAAACTACACTAATAACCTATCTATTTTTTTAGCTTTAATGGTAAATAAGTTAAATTAATTTGAAAAAATAGGCAACATCAGAAAATTACCTAGTGACTTTGAGATGATTTGCAATAGCCATGAACTGTTTTCACTACAGTTGGTATTTATTGTTAGATTTTTGATATTTCTTACGGTTTTTGAGATACCCCGTAAAACTATTGAAAATAAAACCCCTTGTACAGTCCAGTTTTAGTTTATTTAATGCTTTAATTACCTATAAATTATTTCAAGTGGCTAAACGAGTATTTGGGATGATATTAACCTTAAAAAAACACATTTTATTATTTTGTCTTTCTTCCTATTCTCTATTTTTTCGTAAATTTGATCAAGTTCTATTGCCAAATCATAAGTTTTGCAAAAATATCCGTCCTTTATTTTATAGAAGGCCCCAGGATGTTTTGAGTTGTTATTTGTCGATAAAATTTCAATTAACTTAAAAAAAGAGTGAATTCGTTTATCTGGAGGGTAAGGGCTAACTAAAAATATCTACTTTGTTTGCAAATTTTAAAATAAAAAATCTTTACCAAACGGTTTTCTTTAAGGCCAATACAGCATCTTCTCTGGTGTGTTTTTAAGGTTGCACTTTTTGGATTAAAAAATTGAAAATCTTAACTACTTCCTTGCCTTTGTAATAGTAATCACAAAAAAACCTATATGTTTTGCTGTAGTTTTGCTCCAAATAAATAGTGCGACTACCAGCTTTTAAAATAAATTTTGCAAAATTTGATCAAACAATGTTTCAGTGACATTATTTTTAAAGTATTAAACGAATATTATAAATATTATGTGATAACTATAAAATTCCGTAAAACTTTAATTTTTATCGCAACTAACCTCCACCTAAAACTGTTTTTTTTTTAAATTTATGACAATATTACCCCACTTTACCCGACTAAGGCACTCCTACTATGCGGCATTTACCCCAGGCGCATTTCTTTTTACAATATTTGCTTTTATGGATAAAATTACAACGTACCGGAACAATTTTCATTAATATGGCAGAATGAAACTTCACCTAATAGAATATTAATATTTTATCCATGCGGCTTTTACATATTTAACTTCCTCTTTAATTTAAGTTTAAGAAGAAAAGTTGAAAAAGTTAACGGAACGTTATATTTAACTTAATTTATAGGCAACTCTTGTAAATTGAATTCTAAATTAATTTTTTAGATTAGTAATTTTACGATTCACGATACGATATACATATGTAAAATTAAATTTATAAATAAAAAAATACCTTATACTGGGTGATGCATCTCCGGTAATATTATGTATGTAATTTTTAATGGGGTCAATTATTGGCTCCCTAATTATTTTAGAGAAAAATTCTATTGAAGTTTTTTGAAAAGTATGCAAATCTACATACATTGCAAAAACTTTAGATTCTTCGGTTAACCCGTTTACTAGTTATATGCTAATATATTTTTAAAAATTGTTACATTATTATCGCCTCTTATTTATGAACAATAATAAAAATACCAGTTAGCGTGACATTACGTTGTCATAGTACCATTTAATCATCAATACTTTTTCTTCAGTAGTATAACTCATGGTTAATCTTTTCACTCTACGATTTTTGATACTAATAAAGCACTAAATTTCAATTTCTTAGTATCGAAAAATCGTAGAGCGAAAAGATTAACCATGAGTTATACTACTAGAGAAAAAGTATTGATGATTAAATGGTACTATGACAACGTAATGTCACGGTAACTGGTATTTTTATTGTTCTTCATAAATATGAGGCGATAATAATGTAACAATTTTTAAAAATATATTAACATCTAACTAGCAAACGGGCTAACCAAAAATCTAAAGTTTTTACCATGTACGTATATTTGCATGCTCTTCAATAAACTTGAATAGAATTTTTCTCTAAAATAATAAGGGAGCCAATAATTGACCCTATCAAAAATTACATGGGATTTCCTATGTCCCGCCCGGCGATGCATCACCCGGTATGTAAGTTGGAAACTTAAAATATTCTGTTTTTTTTTTTTAATAAAAAGTACAGTACGTAAGTGTTTTTGAATCTATAAACACTCCTTGCAAAAGAGGCGATTTAGGTAGACTACGCAAATTCTCACTCAGCACCTGGCCAACTCCGTAGGCAACCCAGAATACTTCAGTAAGGAACTTATGGTTTCGTTTCTTGCTTCGTGACCGTACATAAACTATGATAACTAATAACTTAATTATAATATTATATAATATTAATATAATTATAAATAATAATGATTATAAACTACTCACATTACTGAAATTTTATTAAATACAAAACTTTTCGTACCGCATTCCCCTTCATTTCAACAAGCAGGACGCCTGGCTGCGGGCTCGTTGCGGGTATGTGTGGCCTGACCACACCACAGTCCCACTGAGCCTGAAATCACAATAATAGAGGATAGTGGGGAATTTTCATGCACTCAAAAATATAAAAAGATATTTTGTCAAGCTAAGTTTATCGTTATAGGTATGTACAGGGTGGGCCAAATTCGATGCTTTTGATAGGAAACTCATGTTTCTGTACGTTTTACAAAAAAACTGAAATCCGCAATACGCTATCTTTCGTCGTTTACTTGCTACAGCGTGTTTCCTAATTTCGTGCGTTTTCTTTAATCCTTTATACCTTTTTTTAATATCTTTACAGCAACTTTTTAGGCAGATTGCGGATATAGTTTTAGTTTTTTCTAGGGTCGTGCATTTTAGATTTACTTATTTATTTTTGAAAACTTTAAATGGAACACCCTGTATATTTTTTACTATTAAAATGGGTAAAATGTGTCACACTTTATATTTTTTCTCAACCGTTTCTGAGATATTGCATATTTTGTCATTTATTACTGATATAGACAGTAGGCCATAAAAAGTAATTATGTTTTACTTTAACCAATTTTGTTATAACTTTTGTTTTTATGGACTGCAATGACAGGAAACCATTTTTATTAATAATTTAATAATGCAAATAAGGGTAAAAATATTTCGATTTTATAAGTATTTTAAATTATTTTGTTAATATTTTGCCCTAATAACATTTTGATCAGGTTTTCTTAATACGTAATATTTTATGTAAAAACAACCATTATTTTTTGTATACAGGTAAGTAAAAGATGGCCATGAAAACAAGCAAACACACAAACACAAGCTTAATTTAACCCTTTTAGCTAAAAGCTGGCATTTGTTTTCCATGGTTATCTTTAATTTACTGAAATCTAAAAAATAATGGTTGTTTGTTATATTAAATATTAACGTTTTATTAAAACCTGATTAAAAAGTTCCTAGGACAAAGTATTAACAACATAATTTAAAATACCAAAAATAGGATTATTTTTTACCCCTATTTGCGTTAATAAATTAATATTAAAAATGGTTTGCCGTCATTGTAGTCAATAAAAAACAAATGTTATAACAAGATTGTTTAAAGTATCTAACCAAAATCAGTCATAAATGACAAAATATGCAATATCTTCAAAACGGCTAAGAAGAAATAAAAAGTGTAAGACATTTTTGAAACGGTAATTTCTTAACAATTTTATTATTGCAAAAATATACAGTGTGTTTCATTTAAAATTTCCAAAAATAAATAAATAAGTCAAAAATGTGCCACCTAGAAAAAACTAAAATCATAAATATCTGCAACCTGCATAAAAGTTGATTGTAAAAATGTTTTTACAAAATTAAATAATTATTAAAAATAAAAAGTTATAAAGGATAAAAGAAAACGCAAAAATTAAAAGACACGCTGCAGCGAGTAAACGACGCAAGATAGCGAATTGCGGGTTTTACTAGTAAATTTGGCTTAAAATTTAAGCCTCGCAAATAGAGGTCAGTTTTTTTGTAAAACATACAGAAACATGAGTTTCCTATTAAAAGCGTCGAATTTGGCGCACCGTGTACAGGTTGAATATTTACCTATACGTATAAACTTGGAAAATTATTGCTAAGGGCAAATAATGACTTATTACGAATGAAAAAAAAATGTAAAATATTTTTAGTTAGGGGAACAAATAATTATTTTAAATAAAAAAGATCCTTAATTCTGAAGATGAATATTGACTGATAATGAAAAATAACGGTAGTTACCTATTGTTTGTGTCAGAAATAATTTGGTATCATAACTTTAGGCCATAATCTTAACTCCAATCACATAAAAATACATTCACAACAACCATGACTAATAGAAGGGTACTGGCTAGTAAACAAAAAACATTAGCACAACTTGATTGTTGGTTTAGTTTCTACAAAGAATAAAAAATTCGTGGAAATTTCTTGTTTTATTTATTTAAAATAAATGAGTAGAGGTACATCGTCAAACTAAAACCGATTTAATCGATAGGCTTGAACTAAGAAACGTTTGGTTGATTTCAAGGTTTTGTTCAATGTTGACCAATCAGAACACGTTTCTAAGTTCGATACGTTTGGTTGAATCGCATTCAGTTTAACGATGTACCTCTACACATTGACTTTCTTCTTAAGTAAATCTATTTTACTACCTTTTTTATATCATTAGTCATTAGGTGTCTTAAATAGCAATAGTTTTTTAAGTTTGTGCATTTAGGTTAAGAATCACCCTGTATATCTCCATGTTTAAATGCAGATAAAGGAAATGCAACAGTTATAATAGATTGTAATACATATGATGATAAAATAATGTCTCTTTTAAATGATGGTAATTACACAAAAATAAACAATGACCCTACTGAATGTATTGAACGACAAATTTATAATATGTTAAAGAAACATAAGAACTCTTTTACAGATAATGAAAGATTTAAACTGACACCTCACAACAGTAAAACACCACATTTTTACGGAGTACCAAAAATACATAAACCCAATATACCTTTACGTCCTATAGTAAGTTGTATAAACTCACCTACACATCCATTAGCAAAATTTTTACTTACCATTTTAGATCCTTTGGTAAACAACACTGATTCATACATTAAAAATTCTAAACATTTCTTAGAGAAATTATCAAACATAGATATTGATCCAAATAATACACTGGTAAGTTTTGATGTTGTTAGTTTATTCACAAATGTCCCAGTGAATAAAACATTAAATATTGTTAGAAATAAATTAGAAAATGATGTTCATCTTGGCGAAAGAACAAAATTAAGCATAAACACTATTCTTGAACTTTTAACTTTTTGTGTCAAAACAACATATTTTCAATATAACACTGATTTTTATAAACAAACCTCTGGCATGGCTATGGGTTCACCTTTATCACCTTTATTAAGTAATATTTTTATGGAAAACTTTGAATCAAATTTTGTAGAAAATTATCAATATAAACCTTTAGTTTGGTGGAGATATATAGATGACATTTTTTCTATATACCAACATGACGAACACTGTTTAAATAATTTTTAACACACATTAATACACAAGAACCAACAATTAAGTTTACGTTAGAAAAAGAAAACAACTCACAACTACCATTTCTTGACATTTTAATAAAAAAAGATTTAAACAATTTTGAAACAAAAATCTACAGAAAACCTACACATACAAATAGATACTTAAATTTTAACTCAAATCACCCAATAATGGTTAAAAGGGAGTTGTAAAAAGTCTATTTGATAGAATTAAAGTCATTTGTTCTAATCAAAATATAAATATTGAAAAAGATTATTTAAAAAATATTTTAATTCAAAATAATTATCCTCTTGATTTTATAAATAATTGTTTCCTTGAATTTGAAACTCAGTTATAAGACAAAATCAAAATAGACCTATTACAAATTTATTTTTACCATACATTCCCGGACTATCAAATAAAATTCAACGAATAGGGCATAAATTTAATATTCGCACAATCTTTAAAACACAAAACACAATCAGATCTCAATTAACAAAAACAAAACCATACAACTTAAATGAAAATACAAAAAATGTCATTTATAAAATACCTTGCGAATGCAATAAATTTTATATAGGTGAAACTTGTAGACCATTAGCCAAACGCATAAAAGAACACAGATCATACATTAAAAACACAGAATTTCATAAATCAAAAATCTGCCAACACGCATTTGATAACAATCATAGAATAAACTGGGATGCTTCGAGCATTTTAGCAAAGGAAACTTGTTCTAAAAACGCAAAATCAAAGAAAGTGCGTATATATTATTAAATAAAGATAATTGTGTAGCATCAATTTCAGTTAATTTAAATAACACTTGGTTGCCTTTGCTTGATACTGAAGTATCTTCAGGAAGACTAAAAATTAACTAACTATTCACCTTTTTTGTAAAATAAACAATCAATACACCAGCAACCAGTTATCTATGTCACTATGACACTATAACCAAACAAACATGTTTTGACATTTAATGTCAAAGTTTTCAGAATTTCCGAATATCCTAGAAAAACAGAAAAATATTGAATTTTAAAACCTAAATAATAGTAAGTTTTTATTTTTATTATTTTTATTTCATTTGTCTTGACAACGGTGGCAGATTTGCCACCGAAACGTCGATTTTTAATTATCTTTTTACTTGTTTAAATTTTTTTTGGTTTTTAGTACTTTTAATTTTATTTTGGCGTGTACCCAAATAAATACCACCTATTAAAAATATTTTCATTATTTTATCTCTGTTCCTTTTTATCAAAACTTTAAGTGTAGTATAGGTAAAACTGTGTTACCTTATTTGTGAAGGTTTATTTTACGATCAGGTGTAACTAAAAACGTAGTATAGCAAACTGCTATACTAGTGCAAGTAGTATATACTGCAATAATAGTAAATACAACACTTTTGCACCGTATCCCCTACATTTTACCAGCGAGAAGCACGGCTGCGGGCTCGATGCGGTTATGTGTCGCCAGACCTTTATTCGTTAAAGATATATCACTATATGCATAAGCATTTTACTAAGACAGAAAAAGTTATATTCAGTTTAGTGTAATGTATCCTAAAACCCAATTACCTTCACAATTTGTCTTCAATGAAATGGAAACACTGGAAATCCGATATCAAACGCAGCTATAGCAAATTTTTTGGTTTAGTAATTTTGGCTTTATATTTTCATTGTAACAAAGCCTTGTCTCTTATGTGTCACTACTGTCTCTCTAATGGTCCCTGTTGGTTTTCATTTTGATTTGGAATAAAAAGATATCTTTGCGATATTGAAACATTTTTAAAAGTTTTTACGATTTATGGAATTTTTATTCTCATAGCTAAAATCTGCTTGTCATTGAACCACAGAGAATTTTATATCTGTTATTTTGTTTTAAATAAATACTAAAAAAATAAAAATATTTTATTACTTTGGTAACAAGGTAAGGGATTTTATTTTAAAATCAAAAGAGAGATAATAATAAACATGGTTATACAGCCAGCAAATTCTAAAAAATCCAATAAAACATTATATTTATGTAAAAAATGCTGAAACCATTTTTTTGACTTTAATAAACTTGCTATAATTATCGCAGGGCTTGTTTCTATGATTTATTTTAAAACATTATTTTTATTGACGCTGTGGAAAGACATTTGATTGGTTGTTACGCTAAAAACAATTTAAAAAATAACTGTTGTGTTTTTGTTTGTGTACCTACTTGAATGTATGTTAATTACATAATAAATATACATACAAACAAACAAAAAAAATCACTTTGCCAAAAAATATAAAATGAGGCAAAGCGTGTCTTGTTGTAATGCGCTATGAATTCCAAATATAAAAACAAATTTGCTTTTAACTAAAACATCGCAGGAAACAACATGCGTAGCAATTATAGGGTTCTGCGGTCTAGTTTATAAATTCCTACGCGATATTGGTGCTGGCGTGTAAAAGTATTTTTACAGTGCACTAAATTAAAAACTTCCTCTAAATCCTCCTGCATTTCAGCACGGTAGGGTGTTGTAGCGTAGTAAGAACTCATAAAACGCGTCCTCCCAACACTCAGCATTCTTGATTCCATTCAAAGAAAAGCTATTCGCCTAATTTATAATAACTTGCTTACAGAAACGCTTCCTTCTCTTCCTCATCTGTTGGCCGTAAGGGATCTTTTGCATTTTTATAGGTACTTTTACACAATTTATGCTTCGAAAAATGGTACTTATATGTTTAATAGTATAATTTCTTCACTCGCAGCTCTCAACATAGAAACTCGTGGTGCCGCACGTCATGCATCTCTATAACGTTAATCTGGCCCCAAACTTTAACTTAAATATTTTAATAATATTATGTGCTTTAAATTTTACTCACTCCGAGCTACAGCCGTGGTTTTTTCGTAGCAAAAAAATCGATTATTTTTAACTAGTCGACCCGTGCCCGCTTCGTTGTGCGTTAACAAACAAACAAACAAACAAGCAAACAAACAAACAAACAAACAAACAAACAACCAAACAATTTTACAAACTTTTCTCCTTTAAACTATTAGTATAAATTGATGAATCCCAGGTACTTTAGGTAGATAGGTAGGGTATTTATTGTTTTTCTCAAACAAGGTAAACAGCCAATCTCAGGGGGATTAAAGCGGGTAAACTCCAATAATGACGTAAATTTTATGTCTCTGGTTTCTAAATTATGATACAACAAACGGTTGTAAAGAAAATTGCCTTTAAATTATACTCAAATTAATTAAAATACATAAAGTAGTAGGCTGTGACTGTTTTATTTTAGAAATAATAGGTTGTTAGCTGCTGGTTTTTAAAGTGAGGTACAAGCTTAAAATGGCTGTCGCTTTAAGGGCGTGACTTTTAAATTTTAAGCTTACTTGTACACCTAAAAATAAACAAAAATAGTTCTGCCCAACACGTTGCGTAAATAAATTAAAATAAAGGCAATTAAAGTCCTAAATCCTTTAATTATATTTAAGCCATTTAAAATGATGCAGCCATGGAGCTTCCATCCTAATAAAAAAAAAAATTAAATGTTTGTATTTTTTTAGGGTAAATTACAAAAAAACAAGGATACATACCTTTAAAGATTTAATAATAAAACCCAAGATAATTTTTTTATATATTAAGCAGAACATCCAATTAAAAGTTGACAAAATTCTGTCTTTTTAAAAGAGAAAGAATTTTTCAATTTCTATTTTTTCTGGATAATATTTAACGTTATAATATTTAAAGAAATTTTTTAATTAATTGATAAAAAAATTACAGGTTGTCCCACTGGGAACTGCCGCGATCGATTTCTCGAAAAGTAAGCTTTAAAAAACACCCTATATATTATTTAATTTTTAGATTCTGCCTAAAATTCTAAACATAATTTATAAATAATGTTCTATACCTAGGTCCAACCGTTTTTTATTTTAAATTTTATGTCAAAAATGACGTTTGCAAGCCATTACATAACCATCAATTTCTTCTAAACAAAAGTCTTTAATATGAGTTTGGGTTGGCTTTCTCGTGGAGAAAGAACCACTTTACCAGACTGTAATGATATTTTCACAATGAATAAATACAGAGTGGTCAAAAATAATCCTTAAAAATTATTACGACAATAACCTTAAAAGTCAATTTTTCAAATGGAAACCCTATTTGTTATTACCTTATTCTATTAGGCATTTAAAATAAGGGTAATTTTGTATAAGGTTTTCTATTTCAAAAATTTATAGTTTTGGTCATTTTTGACATAACATTTAAAATAAGTCAAAAACGGTTGAACTTACGTATAGAACATTATAAATAAAATATGTTTAGAATTTAACACAAAATCTAAAAAATAAATAATATATAAGGTGTTCCATTTAAAATAAGGAAGTTGACAATAACTTCCGGTATAACCGGAAGAAAGTGGTAGAGCTGTTAAAATATTTTAGTTGTATGTCCCCCACTGACTTTATAATGTTTCCAAACTTTCAAAATTTTCCCAAGAACACTTTTCGAGAAATCGATCGCCACAGTTCCTGGTGGGACACCCACGTATAAGCTGTTTTGAAGTTAAAAACATTTACCTATTAATATATAATTTATTTGCATACTTTTAAATATTATTTAGTTAATTTCAGACTTGAAACCAAGCTCGCGCAGAAAAAGTAAACTATTTTTTTTTAAAGGTTTAACGTATACTGTAAAACACAACTTTTTTATACAGTGACCAGCAATGATGGACTTTGCGCACGCAATAAAAAAAATAGCAAATCAAGTAAATAGTGCATAAAGAAATACTTTTCTTTTATGAGGTATTTGACAGCACCAGAAGGTATGCGAGTGCGGCAATCGTACGAGTAAAAAAAAACACCTTATGCATGTGTTGCTTATCATATTTTTTACGACCGTATAATTTAGTAATTTTAATTTCTGAGTCATCCAAATTTATTTAAATTATAAAGTTTTGATACTTTCTAATAAATTTATCTCCAAACAATTTTTTAATTTATTGATCTGATATGGAAATTTATGGTAACTTTACCTTTGATTTAGTCAGTCGATGTCGGGTGTGCTGCTTTATTTCATAAATTTATATTAAAATATCAACAATTACCAATATACTTATTTTAAGTGTAAAAAAGGGTTAAACTATTAAACAACTAGTTTCTGGGTATTTATTATTTTAACAGGTTCCAAGTTAATAAAATGGTTAAAGGGTATGTTTAATAAGTCTATGACAAAAACGTATTATTTAAAAAGGACTCGTGGTTTTAACTGTTTGAATAAGTAGGTACCAAAAAAACCTAAACATTTCTCATACATTTTAAAACACATCTAATACTATTGAGTTTCTCCAAAGTTTGTCGATATTTGTAAAAGGGTTAAAACTTATTTGCTATCTTGGGATATTTCGGAAAGCGTTCACGAGTATTTCAAGGTTTAATATTAAACTGCAAAATAGCGAAACACAATAAAGGCGTTTTCACACATTAGAAAATGATCAATATGTTGGCACATCTCCAAACCCTATTTCTTAAACCTTTAATACTTTTATTTTAAAAACAAGTGTCTATTTCATTTAAAGAAACATATGTACGTATTGTCTTGTAAGTTAAAAGAATAAACACTTACACTCATAATATAATTGTATTTTTAATATAACGATGCTAAAACGTCAGTGCAAGTATATGTATATGTCACCATATGTATATATCTATGTACTATTGAGCAAATAAAGAATATCTATCTATCTATCTATATATCTATCTATCTATCTATCTATCTACAAAAGTTACCAAAAATATTATGTAAATTTTATATTAAAATTACCTAATTTTGCAGAAAATGTACCGTTTTAAATATACTTTATATTTTTTCTAGCCCAGGCATAAATCCAAACTTAGAGAATTTTTGTAAATATTCTTCACCAAAATATATCCATGTAGATACCAATATTTTAACATATTCTTAAATAGAGTTTACAAGAGTACAAATGTATCGAAAACTTTATTTTAAAAAAAAAAGACATTCGCATTAATAATTTTTGCTTAAAAAAATGAATTACAAAGAAAAGTTGGTTTTTGAATACAGGGTACGCATTAACTTTAAAAACATACTTTTTCTCTAGGACTAAACTACCATTAGTTTTTATTTTAAAGCAAACTGTTATAAAGGCAATCTATGTGAAATAACATTTATATTCAATAAGAATAACAACTGGTACAATTATTTTTTTGAGTTTCATAACGTGCCTAAAATATCCTAATTTAATAATGCTTTGTTCTGCTCGCATGCGCAAAGTAGTTTTGAGCACACAATCTCACGTTGAAAATGTATGTAGTTGGTTGTTAGAGCAACAACCCATAAAGGTCAAAACTGACAAATACTTTTTGACGTTAAGAAATATTTGAATAAAAATAAATACATGTTTTTACTTTTCTAAGACACTTGTACACATCACACACGAATTATATTGTTCCTAACACTTGCTCAAAGTGTATTTTTAGCACTTAAAGCTTATCCAAACCCACTGAATATGTGTATTAGTGTTCCAATTTCGCAGAGTAAAGATCCCTAAAGATGCCTCGTGCAATCGATGGCGAAACGTCGGTAAAGAATTTTAATTTGACGTGGACCAAACCCAAGAACCAAGATTCCTCAGTTGTGCTACTTCAAAATAAAAAACATATATTATTAGTAAACTCTTAAAAAGAATTATGGATTTGTTTAGTTGGTTTTAGCGAACGCTGTATAAAATATCAAAATATTCTCGTGAATCACATTTCTAATACAGTCAAAAAATGACCATTTTTCAAAAAGTAAAATGTTTAATTATTCATTTCAATAATGGTTTAGCAAAATGTAATTAAGTTTTAAGTAAATTTATTTTTATTTAAATTTTCTTATTCAAAATAACGCAGCTTTAAAAGATCCTTGAATAATAAACTACTGTTTATATTTTTGCCTAAATAGTTTCATATTTTTCTGCAGTTTTAAAAAGAAAAAAGTGCCTAAGTACCACTTATGCTTACTTTAGTTAATGTTAAGTTATAAATGGAAAAAAGGTTGCAATGTTAAGAAAATATACATCGTATCCATTTAAAATACACACATCTTTTAACATGTAGCTCATTAAAAGTAATGATAATAGACGGTAGTAGCGAGGAGCACCCCAGTTGTTAAAAACCTCTTTTATATAACATCAACAATATTTAATTATTAAATTGCGAAACACCGCTACACGCATATTATTTTCATTTTACTAAAAGTTTAATAATTATATTTTTACTTCGAACTTTTTGGGCATAAAGGTTTTGTTAATAATACTCTGTTTTAACAAGAGTGTTTTTATAACAAATAATATTATATTTAATTATTAATGTTGAAATTTTTACTAAATTTTAGTTGATATAATATACTATATTATACCACACGACCTATAAATTAAATCTATTAAACTGTCTAGCATATTCTAACCATGAGTTTGCTGAAAAAATAAATACATTTTGTGGCATTTTTAAAAATTACGTCATAATTTTATGCTACTCATTCCGAAGGTAGTACTACCGGTTTAAGAATTAATGTTCAGAAAATTATGAAACTAGCATACTGGTACTTTATAATGGCAATATCAACCAGTTAAATTTTTAAAAGTCTACAAAGAACTAAAAAAAGGTATAAATATTATAAAATAATTGCTTTTAACATTGACCCTTATGAGATTTTATTTTACTTTACAAAAGCTGATGTTCAGATTTCAATGAAAGTTGTAACAACGGAAGAAAAAACAATTTTGAACATTTTGGCCAATTAAAATCCGACCTTCAGAGCTTGTGATAGGAATAATTAATAATTAATTAGGACAAATATGCTATGTGACTGACATGTGGCAACGCCGCCGTAAGGTTATGCTGCGCCCAAAAAGTTTATCAAATAGGGTATATCTAACATAAAAAAATTGATGCCAGTCCAATACGTTTTTCGGTTACATTCGATTAGATGTTGTTTCCGAGTGTTTTTAGGTGAAAAATTCGACGACCATAATCCGATGTATCAATATTTACGTTAGTTTGACAGGTTAGTTGACAGAAACTTTCCATGTTTATCCTTAAATTTATGTGCTACTTGACCTTGTTTAACAAATTTGTTATAATTTATTTCAGCGACTGTTTATTTCAGTGACTGCTTTGCCTTTTCAATAATATATATTTTTTAGTAATATGATAAGGGTGGTTTAGAGATTTTATTAGTAAATAAACATACCAATTTAAACCTATAACTTGTTTAAAGCGTTGCCAAATATAAATACCACGGTAGTCAAATTACCTTAAGCACTTATTTGACTCTTGTGGTATCGGTAAAACTACCTTAAGCTACATATACGAACGTACTCTACTTTCTAATTACTCGGATTGACCAATACTACCTTGAGGCCACCCTCCCATTCATTCATCACAAGTTTTTTCCTTAAATGTTTTTCATTTTGAAGTATTTTCTGGGATTTTTAGAAAGATTGTTACTTCTTTGACAACACTGTTTAAGTTTTTAGTGCCACTTAAAGCCGATTCCCCACGCATGAGTTGGCACCCAATAGCTGATTGTCGGGGTTTTTTCAAGGACACGAGTAAAATCATATTTATGCATATTTGAATCGAATCGATCGAATTTATGAAGGGAATTCAGTAAGAAAGTCGTCACCCATAGGGGAAAACTATAACCAGTCCTAATTTGGTGGGTGGAAACGCACGAGTTTTAACCCCTTACCCCTGACTCGCAGGTGTGTCGTCAGGAGTCAAAGACTTTTACCCGGGGTAAAACCCTGGGTTAAAACCCCTAGGTGGGAATCGGCTATTAGAGATAAGCAGATTTTTCTTACCGATTGACAGGTCCTCTTTTAAAAAAGTTTTGGAATGGCCGTAATTGCTCCGGCGAGATCTGCCTATTAAGAGTAAAAGATTTAAATTAAATTATTTACAAACCGGACGCTTTGCCGATTTTAATTAAATTAAATATATGGGCGGTTTTTCGGGGCGTTTCCCTCCTTTTTGCACTCAATTCTTTATTGAAAGCTAAATTGGTACTCAATATTTGATTTTCATTTCTAAAAACCCCATTTTTCTTTTTATTTTACCTGTTTTTTCCATAAAATTGTAAAGCTTCACTTTCAATCATTTCGATCGCAGTAGCCTTGGCGCCTTGTTTTGATTGTAGTAGTACTCAGTTTCATTTATGGTCGATTCTCACAATACGTCCCTTTCACCTCCCATATCCGTCACATATACCGTGAGTTTTCCTTTTACTAGACGTGAATTTACGGAACGGACAGTGGGAATAAAGTATGCAGGGTCTCAGGAAAGGTGATAAAAAAGATCATAAATGATAAAGGTGATAGAGGAAGCCAAAATAATGGTAGTACATCATATAAAAAAATATATATTGCGCTCTGTTAGGGAGACCTTGACCGTCAAAGTAAAAATAATTTAAAAAACTTTTATGCAAACAGAAAGTGACAATAAACGAGACATATAGGGTGAATGGAAATTTATGCTGACGAACATACACACAAATTCCTTCCTTCCCTTATTCATTATTAAACGGTTTAAATATTGTTAAAAATCGTTTAGACATCATCATTTTCTTCTAAAAAATGCTAGTGTGCATAGTAGACTGGTGGCCTTTAAAAGCATTATCATATTTATTAATTAATAAATTGCGAAACACCATTACATGCGTGTTATTTGATTTAAAAAAAAGTTTAATAATTATATTAAATACGCTCCACAAACGTTTTTTGTTAAACAAATTATTATGTATTAAACATATTAATATTTCTTAAGGACTAACTGACTGTTGTTGTACTTTAAAACATATTTTGCAACGTGTATAGCTCATTAAAATTTTAGGATAATTTTCTTAGAAGGGTAGAAACTTTGTCGGCTCTCTGGGGTGGTATAGAATGCGTATATTTAGGCGCTTGTAATGTTAAATAAATAATAAAAGCTTTAAAATAATTTCCTAAATCTAATTTGTACTTGCCTGCTTATCTAAGTTTTTTTTAATAATTTGTATTTACTTGCTTATCTAAGTATTTTTAATAAGTATATAAATATTATTTTTAAAGAAAAATATGGAAAAAAGAAACACTAACCGAATTAGCAGTTTTAGTAAAAAAAAGGTAACATGTAATTATAAGGAATTTTTTAAACAATTTTCCTATATAAACAAAAATTTTATTATGAAAAAATATATTTAAAAAGGGTATTTAAAAACAATTCATTTTGTTACCGCAGCAAATAAATCAATCCAATTCTTATTTAAACTGTATGCTTCATCTATTAAGCTGCTGAATTGGTCATCCATGCACCAACTTTTACAGCATGTTTAAAATATTAAGGTCATCGAAAAATGTTTGTCTTAAATTAATCATAAATAGCTGAATCAAAAATAATGCATTTGGTCACAAAATAGTCAACATTGGTCAGCATGACTAATTAATGGGTCAGTAAGATTAAAGAAGTTCTGTATTAATACAAATTCTGAAAGCTTACAATTAAAGAATTGGTTATAGGAATAAATATTAAGAGTTTAAAATTTCAAGGTCACCAATTGCTACACCAATATATTTAGCACCCCAAACGTCGTTTCATACTGTAGCAATCGGTCACGAATTGGTCATTAGGTCACAGTTATTGGTCAGCAGTAAAACAGAATTAAGAGAAGTTATTTTAAATATATAGGTATTTTTTTACCCAAATTAATATATATATATATATATATATATATATATAGAGCCAATTCCCCTGGAATAAAATGAATATAGTAACTTAAGAAAATCTCTAATTTGATCATGGAACACTATTTAAAATATAATATTCCATACATAACTCGGTTTGCAGACTAATCCACCGTTCTAATAAAGTTATATTAATAAAAAAAAAAACGTTTCCATTTATAGGTTATAAAAAGTGACTTAATTTATTCTAAATTTACGTTCTCAACATTAATCGGCCGCACGACCAAGTAAAAGCAGTAAAATTATTTACGCACGATAGCTGTATGCAAAATAAAAAAGAAACATATAAAATGCGAAATAAAAATACTGAAGTTAGGATATACAGGGTGTCCAGAAAGGTGAGCTCAAAAATGATAGAGGTGATAAAGAAAGCCAAAATAATGTTTGTACTTCATATAAAAAAAAGTTATATCGCGCTTCGTTAGGAAGATATAGTCCTTTAAAGTTGACATAAAAAAAACTTATTTTAATTATAACTTTTGAACTGTTGCCACAGTACCAATGATATTTGGGCTACTAAATAACCTTATGATAATGCTTCTTTCGATAGGTAAGCGGCTGTTCAGTAAGTCGGAATTGTACAGGGTGCGACGATTTTTTCATTTAATGTATGCATTTTTAAAACTGGTGACAAATTTCACATTTTGCTTTGACCGCCTAATTCCATCATCATTTTTGTACAAAAAGACATACCTTATTTAAATCGATATCGTGGATCGTTTTGCATTTTAAGTCCAGACATACCAGCCTTTTGTAAGTAATAAAATATTTTTTTTTTCAGATTTTTTTTAAATAGGGTAAATTCAGATTTAAGGGAGTTTACAAACGCCGTTTTTATTAATTTAACCACAGTTTAATAATTTTATCATAAAAATGAAATTTTTTGTTACATATTAAAAACTGGTATGTCTAAATTTAAAATGCGATTTTATGAAAAATGGTCCAAGATATCGATTCAAATAAGATATACCTTTTCTTTACAATAATAACGTTCAAAGCAAAATGTCGAATTCGTCACTAGCGTTAAAAATATATACATTAAATGAAAAAAATCGTCGCACCCTGTATAACTCCGAGTTACTGAACAGCCGTTTACCTTTGGAAAGAAGCATTATTATAAGGTTATTTAGTAGCCCAAATATAACTGGTACAGTGGCAACAGTTTAAAAGTAATAGTTGAAACAAGTTTTTTTTATGCCAACTTTAAAGGTCAAGATTTCCCTAACGAAGCGCGATAGAACTTTTTTATATGAAGTACTAACATTATTTTGGCTCACTTCACCACCCCTATCATTTTTGACCTCACCTTTCCGGACACCCTGTATATGTATTTAAATAAAATAAATAAATCGTTTGTATAAATAAAATACTAAATAATATTTTTTAATTAAAATTAAAATTTTATACGGCTGCGTTTTAAATTTAAACATAAATCCATGTTTTATTGTTAAACCACATAGCCAAAATTATCTCTTGCTATTAAATTGGTTTTAAATTATTGGGAAAACAATATTAATAAAACTAAAGTGATTTTATATTTTATTTATTAACTAATACATAATATGCATGCAGTATTTCTATAAACATTTTTAATTAAAGAGTGTTCAATAAATAACATTTAAATATTTTAGCAAATAGACGTTTGTTTAAAAGTATTTACCAGATAGGTCTGTTAAATAACTAAAATAATTCTTTTTATTTGTCTGTACAAATTTTATTACCATAATAATAATAACTATAAAACATTTTAAATATTGTTTAATATATTTTTTGTATATTATACAATGTGTCAACTTGAAAAGGTATTATTGTCAATAATATGTTGTTCCCTTATGGAAAACCTCGACTCTTTTGTTCAGTAAAAAATCAGAAAAAAGTTAGGTAATATATTAAGAGTTGCAATAAAACACTAAAATTATGAAATAATACTTAAATTGAAATAGGCTTATTTGCGACCGGCTCATCTGTGACCCACATTGAAAAGCACCGCGACCTATGGATTTAAATAAGAGTGAACCCCAATGGGGCATAAGGATTGTTGCCAAGTTGTTTATAAACTCTTCCCATCCAGTTGTTTTATTTTTGTGAAATATTTTCAAAAAAAAAACAAAAATCTAAATACATTTATAACATTATTTACGTAAATATAAAATACAAGAATATACGTATTGCAATATATGTACATATGTAGTATTCGTCTTGGGTTTAGTTAAGGAATTTTAAAAAAGGCGTTGCTTACCAGAACTAACCATTCGTTAGTGTGCATTATACTAGGGTTTAATTAAGTACCTACCCTTAGTACCCTTTTCTGATTCTAAGATATATCTTCAATAGTCCACCTTCATTTTGGAAACAGTGCGTCTTAAATTTAATGTATTCTAGACCCACAAGGTAAAAAATGGGGGTTTAAAAATCGTTCGCAGATAAGCCGGTCGCTGTTGGGCCGACACCCTTAAATTTATGAGTTTTTTAAAAAAGTGTAAATAAATTGATAGACAGTAGGACAGCACAAATTAACAATTAAAATCAATTGTTACTCTCGAACATGTAAATAAAAAACAAGTTACAAAACCTACAAGAAACAAGAAAATAATTTTCTACTGTCGCCATAATATACGAAATTAAATCTTCGTTTTTCGAAACTTAAGAAAAAAACTTCTGCTTTTGATGATATTAACGAGGCCCTCTACAGTAACGCGTTTCTCCTGCCTCACAGTTAAGTGGCTGTCTATGATAAATAAGATTTTTATCTTACCGTAGAATAACGATGGTTGTTGTATGAGAAAACGTTTGCTTTCTTTGTTATTCAACATGGACTAGGTATAGCCACTTTGCTAAGTTTCCTATTCCGAGCAGCAAAACGCCAAAAATAACAAACAAGTTTCTGTTATGCAGGTAAAACGCGTAAGTGGATAGGGTCTTGGTTATTCACATAAATAGCAGGAGTTCTTTTAACTTACGAAAAAAGAAAATTTAAATTCGTATGAGGTACCTACAACATCTTTTAAAAATAATGGTTTAAGTAATTTAAAGTGTTTTAGGATTAGCTAGGATATGTAATTTAAATGGGAATTGCATGATAATTATTATGCTACTATTATAATTAAAACTATGCAAAACTTACGTTTATTACGAGGCCCTCTACAGTAACCCGTTTCTCCTGCCTCGCAGCAATGTGGCTATCTATTATAAATAAGATTTGTATCCTACCGTAGAATAACGATGGTTGTTGTATAAGAAAACTTTTGCTTTCTCTGTTATTCAACATAGACTAGGTACAGCCACTGCTAAGTTCCCTATTTCGAGCAGCAAAACGCCAAAAATAACGAACAAGTTTCTGTCATGCGCGCAAAATGCGAAAGGTAAGAAGGTCTTGGTTAATCACATAAATAGCAGGACCTATTTTTACTATTATGTATGAGGTACAACATCTTTTAAAAATTATTGTTTTAGTGATTTGAAGTTTTTTAGAATTGGCTTAAATATAATTTAAAATGGAAAGTGCATGATAATTATTACCCTCCAATTATTATTAAAACTGTTTTAATTTTATCAAAACAAAATTGGAAAATTCTAAATAAACAAATATCTAAAAATCTTCGTTCATGGAGAGTTAAAAGAAGACTACCTGCTTTTCTATGTTATTCACTAAGACTCTCTTTTATCAATGAGGCTGCACCTGATCCCTTAAAAACCAGAGTGTATTAAAAGAATTAAGGAAAAACCTATACACAGGGTGTTTCTAAACAAATGCGAGAAATTTAAGGAGATGATTTTTAATAAAAAAATATGGACAAAACTTTATATGAACATATATCCTAAACGTCTTAGTTTTTAATATACAGGGATTAAAATTTTCAAAAAACGACAAAAATTTCGTAAAGACCTATTTTATTAAAAACTGTTTTACTGGATATAAACCTTGTTAAAATAGGTTTTAATTATTTTTGATACATAACTGATAATTCTTTATTATTATTATTATTATTAATTTTAAAAAATTAGGAGACATAAAAGCAGTATTTTTATTTGCTTAATCTAAAGAAAACACAAAAATTTTACACATATATACACAGTCAGTGGAGTACTGTTTTTCCCTCAGTTGCCTCCCGAGACGCACTGGACCAACTAAATGTAATTAAGTTAGTTATAAATTTCCCCCTTAATGCCATTAATAAAATTGCCAAAGTAAAACAAAATTGGGTAAAAAATAGTAGCGATATTTAAAAAAATTGAATTTTTAAAAAAAATTTAACACCCTGTAGTTCAAAGACCTAGACTTTTAGAACATATGTCCGTATAAAGTTTTTCCTTATTTTTCATTAAAATGTCACATCCTAAAATGTTTCGATTTTTTTGGAAGCACCCTGTATATATTTTTTAATACGACCGTTAAAAAAAATGCTGTTTTTTTAATCTTTAACATGAAGTTAAAGTAGCTCATTCTAGTACACTACATAAAGTGTTAAAAAATGTAACTTTTTTAACATTTGGAAACTTTTTTACACTTTGAATTAGTGTTTCGTTTCAGTGCCTACTACTTAAATATCAATTTATGTAATGTAACAGTAAACACGACATCAACTGACATCAACTTAGTTCATGTATCTCTAGTTTTAAATTTGTCAGTTTGGAAATAAATTTAACACAAATTATGGAAAATAAATTACTATTACTTATTACTATAATGAATTTAGATAACTAATTAATTAAAAAGGAATTTATACTGTTTCAGTATTGTTTCTACAAAATATAAGTACATACAATTTTCTAAAATGAAATAAAAAATGCATAGTTTTAAAGAGGACAATTGTCTTTTAAAAAATAAGGAGGCTATGATTTTTTGTTGATATATAATAGTTTTAATCAAAATTAATAGTAATAATGAATTTGGATGACTAAAAAATTAAAAAGGAATTTATACTATTTTAGTATTATTTCTAGAAAAAGTAATTATATACAATTTTCTAAAATTAAAATTAAAGGTATAGTCATGAAAAGAATAAATATTGACTTTTAAAAATAGAGGCTATGATTTTTTGTTGCAATATAATGGCTGTGCTGCAAAAATTTACTTATTAACTTTTTTTTATTTAAAATTATTAAGTTTGGATAAATAAAACATGTATAAAATGGTATTTTGGAAAACTTTTACACGGTCGTGGAAAAAATATAATATGTAACACATGCATAAAGTGTCTTTTTTGACCTCAATGGATTGCCGCACTCGCCTGACGGCTCGTGCTGTCAAACTTCCCATTTGTTAAAAATAGTAACTCTTTATGCACTTGTTACATACATTACTATTTTTGGACAAACATAAAGCATAAAATGACCCATGTTAATGTCAAATTTAGTTAAAAAATTGTATATGCATTTAAAAAAAAATCATAAAAATAATATCCTATGTGTAAATAAAATTAACAATACCAATCTAATTATATTTTATTTCTTTCATATGACATTATGTTTCACACCGCAATGACACATTTAATATTTAAATCCATTATCAAAGTAACATCAATAAATATTTATATAAAATTCTATTACATCATGCCAAAAATAAATTTGGTTTTACGGTTTTGTTTCGATATATCCAACGTTATGACACGCCGCGCTTATTCGGACAAATTTATTGAATAATGGATGCGACAAATCCTGTTAGGGTTAAAGGAACAACAACCAGCCATGACGGCGATAAAATACCACCGGTCCAAGGGGATTATTTTTATAAAAGCGTAAAAACCAATTTTAATATTAAATTTGAAAAGGACTGATTTCCTATGAGGTTTTTATATTTTTCGGTATGATATGCATTTGTTTGAAAATAATATATTGTCATTATTGAATTAGTTTTAGGTAAAAGGTGTCCAAATAGGTATATTGTTTTAAAATAATAGCCCCACGTTCGTTAAAAAAATGTTTTATTTACAGCCACAAAGAAAAAATCTAAAGATTATGATTTAATAAGAATGCTTATATCATCTGTCACCTTCTCTTTTTATTAATAGACAATCAGGTTTACTTAACGGTTGCTGACTTTATAAAGCCTACTTTAAAGTTTAAAACGGACAGAACAGCTTTTGTGCCAAGTCGGCGACCAAGCGGTGCAAAACACACGAGTCGGCGATCCGATTCTTATATTTCTTAACGTCAATTAGTATTTAATAGTTTTAAAGATTACACACAGCCCCACAAAAATAAAAAAGTTGGTAGTTCGAAGGAAAAACCATGGTATCTTTATGTTTTTGGGGTAGCTGAATCCGAATCTGGTGTCGGTTTGACCCCATCAGGTCATGCTCTAGGTCATTTCATCAATCTAAATCCAAAAGGGGTCAATTTGACTACAAAGATTTAGCGACCCAAAAAACCTCAAAATAACATGATTTTGGTGCATTTACAATAACTTCTGATATTTTGACCATTATATGACCTTGACCTTAACCTTATATGGTAAATTTGAGCACAATATTGGATTCAGCGACCTCGAAAACATAAATATGCCAGAATTGTGGTCTATTTTTAATAAAATTTAATGATTTGACTTTGAAATGACCCTGACCGTGATCTGATGGGATAAAACTGACCCGGGATTCGGATTCAGCGATTCCAAAAACATAAAAAGAACCACGATTATGGTATCTTTTCGATGAATTTTGATAATCTGACCTTAGAAAAACTTTGAGCCTGACCTGATGGGGTCAAACCGAACCCAGATTCGGATTCAGCGACCCCAAAAACAAAATGATAGCATGTTCTAGTCTTTTGGACCACATAACTTTTTTATTTTTGTTGGGCTGTGTTATTTGTTTTTGCTCTACCTACTAATTACATTTTCCAATGTATGTTATTTCGTTAATAATATCGGTGGTAAAGTGAGCCAAAATAGTTTATATAAAAAAATTATATTCCGCTTCGTTGGAGAGTTATTAATCTAAAAATAAAAAAAATACATTTATAACTTTTAAACGGTTTAAACTAATAATGATATTTTGACAGCTTTTTAAACTTATACTTAAGTATACTGGGTTAAATGATTTCTTTTTATTTAACATCTGGATTTTAGACAGATGTGATAAACTTGACATTGTGCTTTCGTATTTGATTTCTTTATCTTTTCTTTTTAACAGAATTGCCTTGTTTAATTACTATTTTTTTACCGTTCCTAATATCATTGATATTTTGACAGCTTTTTTAAACTTATACCTAAGTATACTGGGTTAAATGATTTCTTTTCATTTAACATCTGGATTTTAGACAGATGTGATAAACTTGACATTGTGCTTTCGTATTTGATTTCTTTTTCATTTTTTTTTTAAACAGAATTACCTTATTTAATTAATATTTTCTTACCGTTTTTCATAAAATTATTTTAGAAACATCTATATCAACCCTTTTAAACATAATAAAACTACATATAAATTATAACATTATGAATAAAAACCCACATTTCTTAAAACAGTCTTGAAGGTTTCAAGATAGTACAGCAATATACGGACAGCTCCCCCAAGCCAAAATTATTAATATAAAACAGACGAAACGGTTTTTGCCAAGTCCGCCGCTTCGTCTATTTTCAGCTACACACCAAGGATATTGATCTAAAAATAAAATATTAAGTAGGCCATATTTTTTACAAATTCTAAATCAGTAAAAATTTAAAAGTTACTTTTAAGCCTTGTTTTTTTGTGTTTGCATTTTTATAGCATTCATAGAAACAGACATTGGCGGAATGGTCACTGACACTGTATAAATTATGAAGAGCCAATATAATTTCAATTTTCACCAGTGAGTCATCTTACAGTGAACTCACTAAAAGGTTCATAAAACACTTTATTTCTTTTCATAACAAAAGCGATTCGTGCTCCAACTTTTTACCTTTTTTCTTTAATAGCTAACATAAAGTTTTCTTATATATTATCATAAATTTGTGCAAAGTTTAAAAAAACATAATATTTTATCCTAAACTCTCAAAAACAAAAAGTTTTAAAAAGTCAAGGCAGCTCTAATCAAAATTTTCTTTAACATAATTTTTAGAAAGTAGCTCCCAACAAGCGAAAATGATGTTTAGATGGTAAGAGATTTTACACTTGCCTTGGGATATTTTAAAAAACGTTTTCTTAGTAATAAAAAATTACAAAACTAAAGAAAATCTGTTAGTTTTATATATCTTTATTATTTTAACCGGATTTAAAAAAATAAATTATTATGTCGAAAATTACACTCACCAATTTATCTACTTAACAATTATCGCCTAATGACAGCGATAATTACAGAGTAAAATTAAAAATTGCACTGTTATGTTTTTAATTGTTAAATTTAACAAACTCATCCTAACAAAATTGTTTCACTTTTTTCGAGTAATTTTCTCCCTAAATTACTCTGGTGCATCAAAATAATCAAATAATTTAGCTGTCAAGTGTATTGTCTTTCAAAAATGAACTCTAGTACTTTTTAGGCAATACGCTTTCAAGCATAATTATCGCTAATTTTGATACACTTGTCGGGTTTTCAACTTATTGCAACAAGTGTATTTTTCTTCTAATTGGAACACCAGGTATATTATATTAGCATTTGAAAGATCTATTAAAAAGCTTTAAAAAAGTTCACTTGTGATATATCCAATTGTTGTTAATAGTTTCGGAAATATGGCCAACCCCAGGAATTCTATAGTTAACTAATTTTTTAAATAAAGCACTCTGTATATTGCATTACAATTAAATAGACATTTTAAAGTGCTTTTAGAAAATACAACATTTGATATGTCAATCTCTTATAGTTTAAAAAACATAGCCATTCAAATAACTTTTGTTAAATTTCCATTCTATCTACAGCTCTAAGCTTTAAGCATTAAGATTAGTGCCGAAGTTAAAGTAGACACTATTTTTACTATTTCTTGGATTTAAATGGCCATATTTCCGAAACTATAAGAGATAGACATATTAAATGTAGTATCTTAATAAAGCTCTTTAAAATATTAATTTAGAAGTGATGCAATGTAAAGAGTATTCATAAAAATGCCAGTTTGCTTCTTAATTTCCGATGATGTCCATATTTCCGAAACTACTAAACATTGGACATATAACATGCGGACTTGTTGTTTAAAGCTTTTAAACAGATTTTTAAATATAATAATATACAGAGTGATTTATTTAAAAAAAAGTATTTTCTTTTTAATTAATAAAAAACTCAATGTTATTTTTTTTTCTGTTGGCAAAGTGTTAATAAGCAGAAAAAATACTACAAATTTACTAATTTAACCGACTTTGTATCTCCTATAATAAGCAAGTTAGCAATAGTGCCGACTTAAGAATGATCACCCTGTATAGTGATATGAATATTTGTGGTAGACTCGTCAAAACCAATTCCCCTAAAAAAGTTATAAAAGTGATCTTATCATGAAGTCCATTTGATTACTGGCCGAGGGACTATTAACCTAATTTTCGTCAAGCTTTTTTGTTTTATTTTTTTATCCGCAAGCAAATATTGATAATTTCCTAAGTCGAATATTAAAGTACTTAGAGCGGCAACACTTTTAATTTTACATCCTTGACATGAAGATAAATTACACCTTCGGTAACAAACAACACTTTACTTACTTTATAGTTTGTCCTAATTTATTTTGCTTCAAAAACTTATATTAACTTAATTCCCAGGAAATTTGTTTGTAAAGTTTAGTGTTTTTTAAAGGTTATTTGTGTTGGATACTTTAACTTCATTTCTTAATTTAAATTATTTAAATATGCCTACTGATAGGCAACCACAAACACATACAGCTGTGCAACAGGTTGCACTTCTTTTCAGCCATTTTGACATTTGTTCGAATGACGTACTTCCGGTATTTTTATATAGAAGTGGGTAAGCCGGTAAGACGAAGAGTTTCCTTTTGTAACTCATTAGTGAAACATAAAAGCGGTTAGCTTTCAATCAGTATTTTATAACAGTTCTTTTGCGTAACTCATTTGAAGAGCATCAAAGCGGTTAGCTTTCAATCACTACCTTTATATCATTTTATGGGTTTTACCCAACTTTAGTGAAAATACAACATTGTACCAAACAGCAGAAATAAATACAGTCCACTACCAAATTATAACTTTGTTATAATTTCAACCAGCAAAACAAAAGGTCGAAAACTAAAAAGCTAGTTTTAAACCCGACAATTTGAAAAGCTGTTTCATCTTTAATAGGATTAGATATAAAAAAAAAGAAAATTATTTGACTTCAAAAGATAAATAAAAGTTACCAAAAATTTAAAAATAATAAATTTAAAAAACCTGAAAAATGAAGTCAAGTAATAACTTATGGTATTAAATTATAATTAAAAACTATTATTAAAGATGTAAAGTGTAAGGTGAAATAACATTCCTTCGTTCTTGGAAGCTTTAAAATAGACGCCCTGCATCTCGAAGGCAATAATTTTCGTTTGGCGCGTTATTGTTTATTGATTTTTATTATTACTTTTGGTATTTTTAAAGTATTTTTTTATTATTTTATCCTAATTGTTTGTCAACGTAATAAAATATTAGGGTAAAAGAAAAACCTGTTAAACTGTCACAGTTTTGTAAGTAACATAATAAAAATATGCAATATGTATTTTTTACTACGAACTTGAGAAATTGCTATTATTTACTCCATTCCCTAACGAGAATTAATATTTCTCACCCTTGGTAAATAATACTAATAAAAAACACCTAGATTAATAATAAGATCAATTTTATTACTTTAACCTAATTATCAACTAGAAGTAGGAAACTAATATTAGCAGTAAAAAATATAGGTTTTTTAATATTTGTTAAGTATTAAAAATCATTGCAAACTCTTATCGGTCATTCCAATTTTTTTTAAACGATTGATAATATAATGTGTATAAATAATGGAATTCTTTAATTTCTTACACCAATAGTAAGTTAAATAAATAAAACAAATAATTTTACAAAAAACAGTAATATTATTATTGGTTTGAATTTTGTTTCTTTTACACTTGAAATGTAAAGAAAAATTGTCAAATATTTTATTAAATACATAATAATATAATAAAAAGTAATTATATAACTATTATTTATATTAATAAACACAATGTAAGTACTATTAATAAATAAGTAATTATTTTGGAAATATAAAAAAATAGAATATAAACACAAAAAGAAAAATGTGTGATGGACCACTGATTATTTTGACTTTTATTGGGTTTTAAAAAAAACATGTATGTGCATAAAAAACGAAACATAAAAAGTAAATATTATTTAAACAAAACTTCATCTTTTTCTTAAGATAAAGAAAAAGACATAAACAACACATAAGGAAAAGACATAAACCCTTAGGCACACGTATTTGTCAAACAAAAGAAACAGAAAAATACGGCATAATTTAAAACTAAAAAATATTTTGTTTCTTTAGTAATATTTAGGAAAAAATGTATAATTTTTTATGAATACCGGTTGTTGTCCAATTGCTGTAAAAAAATAAAGGTGCATTTCTAAAAAAGATTTTATACAGGGTGTTTTATAACTTATCTGACAAACTTTCAGGGCTAATTCTAGAATAAAAAAATATAAAAAAACTTCATATAAATAATGTCCTGATTTTAAACTACAGGGTGTTAATTAAAAAAATGTTTTTTTATAATAACTTTTATATCAATTAAAATATTTTTAAAAATTGGGGGACGCCTTCTACGCACCAAAGGATATTTTTTGCATACGAGAAAAAATTAATTATTACCAGTGTCGTCCATGAGGGGTTTAAAGTAGATATTTTTAATAAAAAAATTATAAGCCACTGCATTTTGTAAAAATAAGCGTAATTTTTAGGATTCCCATTAGGTCTGGAACAAATTTGAATTCTTAACTTTTTATTTGATGCACGGTTTTTGCGTAAATAAATAAAAACCATTACTCGGCATGGTCATTTTGTATGGATAATATCTAATTCTACAGAAAAAAATCATCTGGGTTATTTATTTTTTAACTAGATAGGGATTTGACTATGCCGAGAAATGGTTTTTATTTGTTTACGCAAAAACCGTGCGTCAAATAAAAATCGCTGCAGTGAGAGGCTGGTACGTTAGCCCCTACACCATGCTCGCCACAATTATCCTAAATATTTCTGATGCGGATTTAATAAAATTTTGTAGTCCTATTTATTGCCGTAAGAGGCTTATGTGACCTAAACTTAGTTAATTTTTTAAGTCCAGTATCGTCTTGAGTGACCCCTAATAAATATTTTCTGACTTCTAAACAGTAATTATATTTTCTGTAAATTTGACACAGGCTTAGTTTTTGACAATAAGCGTAATAAAAAAAAAGGAAACTCTTTTATGATCTTAACTTATAATTGTCTTACAACACAAACAAATATTTACTTAAACCACATTTATATCCAAACTAAGAAATTTTACTAAAAACGTGATTTTAAAATTCTTAATGGGTTGTTCAAAAATATGCAGTAAAGCGTGTTTTTTTTAAGTAAACAAAATATTTAAAAAATCGTAAAGTAGAAAAAAACCATTAAAATACCTTTATTTTGTTAGAAATATTCGGTTAGGTGCTGCTTGACACACAACTGAAGGGTTACATTTTGTGAGTGGTATGTAAATCAGTGCCACTGATCTCGATGGATTGCCAATGTTATAACCTACGCGAAACAAAAGTTACATTTCATAGGCGAAAAAACCAGTTTGTGCGCAAGCAAGTTGAGGGTAAACGCACCTGGCGCCAAACAAACTATCCGCATTATCGGAAGGAATTCCTCGACGGCGTTCTGGTTTTCTGTTCGAAGTACGGTAGCTAATGAGCGTCACGGTCAGACCGCGGACGAAGAGTACGGGGCGCCGGTGTTTGTATTTTGTCACGGCTTAAGTGCGCATGTTCGTCCACCCATTCACTTGTTTACTGCGCGAGGTCGTAAAAATCCGAAAAATGCTTCTTGCCACTGCGGATCTAAATGTAGGTTATCTATGATCAGTGCTGATTGAAGAATAACTTCCATATGAACGTTATCTGGACAGTTGAAATCCGAATAGTTACTTCAGGGATATATAACATGTATAATTCATATTATTGGGCTACAGAAAACCCCCATGTTGTAGTGCCCGTATAAACAGACAAGAACAGCAAGGTTTTAATATTTGGGTTGGGAGTTTTGGTCGTCGATTTTTGGGTCTCCATTTTTTTAATGAAAATTTAACCGCACAAGATTATGTGAATATTTTACAAACATATGTTGCACCATTTCTGGAAGATTTGCCATTAGCGCAGGCTCGAAATATCCATTATCAGCAAGATGGTTGCCCTCCGCATACCGCACTAATTAATTACAACTGATTACAAGAGTTTCAAGATAAATGGATTGGTACTAGAGAATCTTTACTATGGCCTGCTAGGTCCTGCGAGTTAACATCATTGGATTTTTACGGGAAGTTTGCAGGATATAGTTTAAAAAAGAACTATCAAAACACGGAAAGAGTTGCAAGTAGCGACTAGGCAAGCTTTTGGTGCGATTAGACCTGTTGAACTAATAAACGCGTGTAATGCAGTGGAAAAAATATGTTTATTATGTTTTAGGGAAGAAGGAACCAACTTTGAACATCTACTTTAAATTAAATTTTTCCATAGGTTCTGGTTTTTATTTAAACTTGTTTAATTTTTTAGGCCATTTTTTTATTATAATATGTTCATAAACATAAAGTTTGTAATTAAATTGCATCATTTTTTTATTCTGTGTTTGATAGTTGACATGTTTGCATGGCCTACTTTAGCAAAAATGAAACAACTGGTATGCTATTTACCTGATTTTGACAAGTGCCGATGTTTTTCCATGGCCTACTATAGCAAAAATTAAAAAAATGAAATATTTCGCTTAATTTTAAAGATAAGTATAAATAATAATATATATCATTTAAAACAGCACAAAATAAGCAATTTTTTGAGTTTATGGCCAACTATGATTTATATTAAAAAAAAACTAAGCTTTATATATTTTCAACCAAACTAAAAATAATTTTAAAAATCTGAGTTGTCCAATAGATTCCACTCAAAAAGTGCCTTAAGAATGTTTACACCGTTTTCGGAAGTTTTCAAAAATAACAAACTTACGAGTTTTTTGTGCAAAATGGCCAAAAATGAAAAACGCCTTATGTCTCAGATACCGATAGAGATTTCGGGATGCGGTTTTCACCATTCATCTAATTTCGAAAATTGAGCCCAAGGCACCAATGTTATTTTTTTATCTGGTCAGGAAATAAGAGTTTCCTGTTGAAACAGTTGAAACTGCACCACTCTGTATATACCTGATGTCAATAAATTTTGTATTTCTTTTGGAAATATGGCTATTCCAGGAAAAATAGGTGTAAATTTTAAATTGGTATTGGTAATTATAATAATTATTGCGGGTACTAAGTTTGTAAAAAACTCTTTCTATGGCCCTAAACAGGGTGGCCATTTAAAAACAAAACAAAGCTGATTTTGGGCACTCCAAGTCATTTTAGGAAAAACGCTCGGAATCCTCGATTTTTGATTTTAGGGAAAAAATTTTTTTGCCACTTTTACACCCAGAACTGCCACCGTCAAGCGAGGGTGAGTCTTACCCCCAAAATTTTAGATGGAAAGGGGATTCCAGTAATATCTTATTTTAAAGATCTTATAACCCTGATTATAACTGCCAAGTTTAAAGTTTCTGCTATAAGTTCCGTTAATATGACAGCTGTCAAAATTTTTGTTTTTATTTTTTTAATGTATAATATTAAATTACCTGTTAGAGCAAGCTACTTTAAACTAAGGGGACATGATAAGGGTTAAACGATCTTTAAAATGATATATTAATTAAGGGTGTGACTCACCCCTAAAATTTAAGAGTAAATTACACCCTCGCTAAAAAAATTAATTGATTTGTTATTTTAAAGATCGTTAGTATCGTTAGTTATCATATACTCTGAGTTTAAACAAGCTTGCTCTTACAGGTAATTTAATATTATACATTAAAAAATAAAAATCACAGTTTTTATATGCTGTTATATCAACGGAAATCATTTCAGAGAAAGTAAAAAAATATTTTTGTATTTTTTACATTATGTAACAATTTTTAAAATACTTGGCTTAGCGTAGCGATATTTTAAAAAAATATTTAAAATTATTAAATATTCTTTTATATTTTGCTTCCTCTCGCCAGTTTTTAAGTTGTAAAGTGTAATGTAAAAATATTGACTATTACATGTTTTTTAGCTCTTACGTTTAAACTTTAAATTTTGACATAAAATTTATGTTTTTACAACATTAACATTTTTTTAACTTTGGACAATCCACGAAGGCTTAAAGCCTAAATACTAACGTACCGTGGGCGTATTAAGCGAGGTAAGAGAGAGTTTGTTGACACGGGACTTAAATAGTTGAAGATTTGAGGGGAGGAAATACCTCCGCGGGCAGCAGGTTTCACATTCTTGAAACTCTGAATAAAAGAACAAGCAAAGTGGGAAGTTCGGAGTCTGTCCAGTTGGACCGTATAAAGATGCCTACGCGTGGCATTACAAGTTTCTTTGCTGAGAATTTATACTGGAAAATTCCTCAGAGCAGAAGCCATGAAAGTACCTATAAAAAGCAATAAATCCCCCACAGCCAGACGATGGGCAAGGGAGGGAAGACTTTTGTAGGTAAAGGATCATTTATGAGACGAATAGCTCTTTTTGAATGGAATTAAGGATGCTGAGGGGGTTAAAAAAATTAAATAAACTCTTCAAAAGGTTAAAAATTATAAAAAAGGTAGTCAGGTAATAAAAATGTTTTCAACTATTCAATGTTAATAACAAAATAAACAACAGCCTTTTAAACTTTAATACAATATGTTAGTACCCGAATTTTTTTATTTTTTTATTATTATCTGTCTATTTTTAGTGAGTATTATTAATTGTTTTAAAGCGATTTATTTATTTGTTTAATGTTTATGTGGATCAAATAACGTTTGTTTTAATTATTTAGGACTTTTAATATAAAAAAACAATGACAACATTTAGTTGCTTTAATTTCTAGATTGTTATATCAAGTAAAATTAAATAGGTTTAATTAAATCTAAAAAAGAAAATTTGCTTAAATAAAAACCTGATTAATTGCAGTATTTTTAGTCGAACAAAAGTTAAATTACTTAAAATATGGAGGACCTAAATAAATGATGTTGCTTAAATTGCTAAAAAATGTATTCAAATTTTATTTAAAGAGATTCTTAATTTGTTAAAATGTGATTTTTCAACTTTTATATTTTATTTTGGCCAGAAGAATATTGAAACTCTTTAATTTAATATTTTTTATACAATTTTTGCTTTTTATGAGGACTTCTTAAAACGTCTTTGTGGATATACTAAATTAACAATAGTTAAAAGTATATAAGCCGGTAATGCAATAACAAAACAAGCAACCCATGTTTACATGCCGGTATTCACGTAATACTATCTCTTTTCCTTACATTGCCTATGTATAAAATCATCATCAGCTGCTCCTGTATGTATAAGGTCTTTAAAAATAAACGCAAAAAAAAATTAAAAAGGAATATTCTTTGCCTATAAAATAAAGTACATTTTGCTATATATATAACACTGGGGTCAAAAGTCAGCTCAAAGAAAAAAATGGCAAAAAAATATTATTTTTATTTTTTAAACGAAAAGTAATTTTAAAGAACATTACCTTTACAAAAACATATATAACACTGTGAAAGGGGTTTAGTCTACTCCTATCACTCTTGTCAGGTTAGTTTAGCGAAAAACTTATACAACGACTTAAAAAACAATTTTTGATAGTCTGGTTTATTAAAAAAATTATTGCTTATTAGTACAGAGATTAAAGCTCAAAAAAGGTAAAGCTTTGCAATTCCTTGGTCCTGGATTTGATAAAAAAATTTAACAAAAGGTAGAAAATAACCCGGGAGTTATAATCTTTGTTAAAACAAAGGGCGGCAAAACCCTTAAGTTGGTTGGCACCCCTTCTCGGAAGTGGATTTTTTTATTACATTTTAACCACAGGAATTAATCGAAATAGTGATTTTAAGCAAAAAATGGTTAAAAACTGTCAAATGCTAACATGACCATTTTTTAAGTTGTTTTCAGTATGAAAATTAAATGACTTATGAAAGAAATAAGGTCAGTACCTATTTTGTTCTATGAAAAAATCAATGGAAACAACCTCCTAACTACCTCCTAATTAAAATTGACCTTTTTGTACAGGGTAGGTCAAATTCGACGCCTTTTATAGGAAACTTAGGTTTCTGTATATGTTACACAAAAACCGACCCCCATTTGCGCGGCTGAAATTTCAAGCCAAACCTATTGGTGAAAACCGCAATTCGCTATCTTGCATCGTTTACTCGCTACAGCGTGTTTCTTTATATCGTGAGTTTTCTTTAATCCTCTATAACTTTTTCTTTTTAATTTTTTTTTAAATCTTTACAAACTTTTTACAGCAACTTTTTATGCAGATTGCAAAATTACTCTTTATTGTTTTGTAAGCTGACCCATTTTTAACTTATTTATTAACTTTTGTTAATTTTAAATAGAACACCCTGTATATTATTTTGGTACTAAAATGCCTAAAAATTAAATTTTCAAAAATGTATCACACTTTATCTTTCTTTTAATCCGTTTTTGAGTATTGCATATTTTGTCATTTATTAGAAATATTGGCTGGAAAATAGGTCATGGAAACAGTAATCATATTTTACTTTTAACAGTTGTAATATAACTTTTGTATTTTATTAAATTTTACGGCAAAAACCATTTATAAAAATAATGTAATAACTTAAATACGGGCTTAAAATAATAATATTTTTTAGAAATAAATTGATTTAGACTGTTGATGTCTTGCCCCAAGCACCTTTAACTTAGGTTTTATTAATACGTTGTAACTAAATGTAACAAAAAAATTTTTTTAACGTGTGCAGGTAAATGATAACCGTAAAGATCCAGAAACAAATTAAAAACTCAATCTTAGAATTTGTTTCTGCTTACAAAATCCTTTATCTAACCGTAAAGACTCAGCAACTAATTAAAAACTTAATCTTCGAATTTGTTTTTCCTACAAAATCGTTTATCTAACCGTAAAGTCCCAAAAAGAAATTAAAAATTCAATCTTAGAATTTGTTTCTTCCTACAAAATCGTTTATCTAACCTTAAAGACCCAGAAACAAATTAAAACTGAATCCTAAAATTTTTTTCTGCCTACAAAATAGTTTATCTAACCGTAAAGACCCAGAAAGAAATTAAAAATTTTATTTTAGAATCTGATTTTGCTTACAAAATCGTTTATCTTACTGTAAAGACCCAGCAACAAATTAAAAAATCAATCTAAAAATTTGTTTCTGCCTACAAAATGGTTTACCCAACTGTAGAGACTCAGAAACAAATTAAAAACTCAATCTTAGAATTTGTTTCTGCCTACAAAATAGTTTATTTAACCGTAAAACAATAATCAGATAAACAAAATTGTTTATCTGACCGTGAAGACCCAGAAACAAATTAAAAACTCAAGTTTAGAATCTGCTTTTGCTTACAAAATCGTTTATCTAACCGTAAAGACCCTGAAACAAATTAAAAACCTAATCTTAAAATTTGTTTCTGCTTACAAAATTGTTTGTCTAACCGTAAAGACCCAGCTACAAATTAAAAACTTAACCTTAAAATTTGTTTCTGCCTACAAAATCGTTCATCTAACCCTAAAGGCCCTCAAAAAATTAAAAATTCAATCTTAGAATTTGTTTCTTCCTACAAAATCGTTTATCTAACCGTAAGGACCCAAAAACAAATTAAAAACTTTATCTTAAAATTTGTTTCTGCCTGCAAAATAGTTTATCAACCGTAAAGACCCAGAAACAATTTAAAAACCTAATCTTAGAATTTGTTGCTGCTTACAAAATTGTTTATCTGATCGTGAAGACCCAGAAACAAATTAAAAACTCAATTTTATAATCTGCTTTTGCTTAGAAAATCGTTTATCTTACCGTAAAGACCCAGCAACAACTTAAAAATTTAATCTTAGAATTTGTTTTTGCCTACAAAATTGTTTATGTAACAGTAAAGACCCAGAAACAAATTAAAAACTCAATCTTAGAATTTGTTTCTGCTTACAAAGTCCTTTATATAAACGTAAAGACGCAGAAACAAATTAAAAACCTAATCTTAGAATCAGTTTCTGCTCACAAAATTGTTTATCTAACCGTAAAGACCCAGAAACAAATTAAAAACTCAATCTTAGAATTTGTTTCTGCCTACAAAATAGTTTATCTAACCGTAAAGACTCAGAAACAAATTAAAAACCTAATCTGAGAATCTCTTTCTGCTTACAAAATTGTTTATTTAACCGTAAAGACCCACAAACAAATTAAAAACTCAAGTTTCGAATCTGCTTTTGCTTACAAAATCGTTTATCTAACCGTAAAGACCCTGAAACAAATTAAAAACCTAATCTTAAAATTTGTTTCTGCTTACAAAATCGTTTGTCTAACCGTAAAGACCCAGCAACAAATTAAAAACTTAACCTTAAAATTTGTTTCTGCCTACAAAATCGTTTATGTAACCCTAAAGGCCCTCAAAAAAATTAAAAATTCAATCTTAGAATTTGTTTTTCCTACAAAATCGTTTATCTAACCGTAAGGACCCAAAAACAAATAAAAAACTTTATCTTAAAATTTGTTTCTGCCTGCAAAATAGTTTATCCAACCGTAAGGACCCAGAAACAAATTAATAATTCAATTTTAGAATCTGCTTTTGCTTACAAAATCGTTTTTCTTACCGTAAAGACCCAGAAACAAATTAAAAACTTAATCTTAGAATTTGTTTCTGCATACAAAATAGTTTATCTAACCGTAAAGACCCAGAAACAAATTAAAAACCTAATCTTAGAATCTGTTTCTGCTTACAAAATTGTTTATCTAACCGTAAAGACCCAGAAACAAATTAAAAACCCAATTTTAGAATCTGCTTCTGCTTACAAAATCGTTTATCTTACCGTAAAGACCCAACACCAAATTAAAAACTCAAACTTGGAATTTGTTTCTGCTTACAAAATCGTTTATCTAACCGTAAAGACCCTGAAACAAATTAAAAACCTAATTTTAAAATTTGTTTCTGCTTACAGAATCGTTTATCTAACCGTAAGATCCCAGAAACAAATAAAACCTTAATCTTAAAATTTGTTTCTGCTTACAAAATCGTTTGTCTAACCGTAAAGACCCAGCAACAAATTAAAAACTTAACCTTAAAATTTGTTTCTGCCTACAAAATCGTTTATCTAACCCTAAAGGCCCTCGAAACAAATTAAAAATTCAATCTTAGAATTTGTTTCTTCCTACAAAATCGTTTATCTAACCATAAGGACCCACAAACAAATTAAAAACTTAATCTTAAAATTTGTTTCTGCCTGCAAAATAGTTTATCCAACCGTAAAGACCCAGAAACAAATTAATAATTCAATTTTAGAATCTGCTTCTGCTTACAAAATCGTTTATCTTACCGTAAAGACCTAGAAACAAATTAAAAACTTAATTTTAGAATTTGTTTCTGCATACAAAATAGTTTATCTAACCGTAAAGACCCAGAAATCAAATTAAAAACTTAACCTTAGAATTTGTTTCTGCCTACAAAATCGTTCATCTAACCCTAAAGGCCCTCAAAACAAATTAAAAATTCAATCTTAGAATTTGTTTCTGCCTACAAAATCGTTTATCTAACCGTAAAGACCCAGAAACAAATTAAAAACTCTAATCTTAGAATCTGTTTCTGCTTACAAAATTGTTTATCTTAACCGTAAAGACCCAGAAACAAATTAAAAACTCAATTTTAGAATTTGTTTCTGCCTACAAAATCGTTTATCTAACCGTAAAGACCCAGACATCAAATTAAAAACTCAAATCTTGAGAATTTGTTTCTGCTTACAAAATCGTTTATCTAACCGTAAAGACCCTGAAACAAATAAAAAACTCAATCTTAGAATTTGTTTCTGCTTACAAAATCGTATATTTAACGGTAAAGACTCAGAAACAAATTAAAAACTTAATCTTAGAATTTGTTTCTGCTTACAAAATCGTATATTTAACGGTAAAGACTCGGAAACAAATAAAAACTCAATCTTAGAATTTGTTCTGCATTACAAAATTGTATATATCTTACCATAAGACTCACAAACAAATTAAAAACTCAATATTAGAATTTGTTTCTGCCTACAAACATCGTTTATTTAACCGTATAGACCTAGAATCAAATTAAAAACTCAATCTTAGAATTTTTCTGCTTACAAAATTGTATATCTTACCATAAGACCTACAAACAAATTAAAAACTCAATGTTAGAATTTGTTTCTGCTTACAATAATCGTTTATTTAACCGTATAGCCCCAGAATCAAATTACCAAAATTCAATCTTAGAATTTGTTTCTGCTTCACAGAAATAATATAAGAAAACAATTGAAAACTTTGCATCACTAGGATGATATATACTTTTCCTTACTGCAATATATTATACTGTTTAGAAATATCGTTTATATCAAAAATCACCTACCTATTAGACTTTTATCATATCAGAATTAAAAAGGTCCTCAATCTTAAAAATATTGTTTCTGCTTTCAATGTAAATCCAGTTAACAGCCTGGTAACTTCAAATTTATTTTAAATATCAATGACAGCTGATGACAGCTTTATATTATACTTTGCAACACTAGTGCTGTAAAGTACTTTGCAACTACTAGTGTTGATATAAGGCATTTTCTATGCATGAAAACAGTGTGCTATTTACTATTTTCACCTGTGGTCGTAGGATAAAATAATTTTTACTTGTTACATTTAATTACATTGTTTTAATAAGACCTGATTAAAAAGTTCTTTGAGCAAAAGTTCAACAAAATAAATATATTTATCCTTAAAGAAAGAATATTTTAACTTCTATTTAATAAATTATTATCATAAATGTTTTTTTGCCATAAAAATCACTAAAATACAAAAGTAATATTGAGATTGTAAAGGAAAGCCTAATTAGTTTTTTATGGCCCACTTTCTAACAAGTATCAGTAATAAATGACAAAATATGCAATATCTTAAAAACGGATAATATGAAATATAAAGTGTGATACATTTTTAAAAAGGTAATTTGTTAAGCATTTTATACTAAAATAATATATAGGGTGTTTCATTTAAAATTTACAAAATTAAATAAATAAAGAATACACAAAAAATGAGGAGCATTTCGGCAATCTGCATTAAAAGTTGCTGTGATTTTTTTTACAGATTTAAAAATCTTAAAAAATAATAAAATTAAAAACGAAATGCACGAAACTAAGAAACACGCTGTAGTGAGTAAACGATGCAAGATAGCGAATTGAGGTTTTCACCAGTAATTTTGGCTTGAAATTTGAGCTACGCAAAGGGGGTCAGTTTTTGTATAAAACATACACAAATATGAGTTTTACCTAAAAGCTTCGAATTTGGCTTACTCTATACAAATCTTTTTTACATGTATTTTAATACGTTTAAGAAGGTTTAGCAATTAAATTGTTTTAAAACACCTTGTATATTAAATTTTATTCTTTTCTTATTTTTTTACGCTTTCTAAAGCAAAGAAAGGAAAAAAGACTTTACCCAAAATATATTTTCTCAAGAACCACGCAGAGTAAATAAAAACGTAGTAAAAATAAACCTAAGCCACAAGGCACATATTTTAATTATACAAAGAAAATAATACAAAAGTTCAAGGGCCAGAAGAATTTTATTATTATGATGTCCTTCAGGCACGAAATGGCTGAGAATTTTTTTATTATTTCTTTTGAAAACATAAAAAATGTGGTGTGATATGGCTTAATGGTGGAATTTATTTTTATTACTGTTTATCCTTAAAAAATTCATTAATTTAAAATAAAGTAGAATAAAAATAATTATTCATACAAAAAAATGGTTTTAAAACATCTAATAGTTTATAATAAACCGCACTTCAATTGAGTGATTTAAAACCAGTACCTAGTTTATTATAAAATCAACAAAAAAGAAAAAAACGGGAAACACATAATTTTGTTCAAATTTATTCATATATAACTATTTGCTTTTTTGACCAATTTCAATTAACTTTTGGTTTAGTTGTAGCTCTTTAATTCAAGATTATTATTTAATATGGGAGTAGTAAAAAGTTTTATAGGATTGTGTGTTATACAGAAAAGAGTCAAAAGTTGCATTTTGACCCAAATTTCTGGACACCCTGTGGAATAATTTAACGTCATAATTTATTTCCAGTTTATTGGATTTTAAAGCCCATTATTTCTGTTTTTAATCTATATCGATATCTCTGTTTTAAGAGGAAATACGTAATATACGCTATAATGCAAACATATTGGAAAAACTTAGATTTGGATGGTCATATTTCCAAAAGTAATAAAGATACGTGTATAAAATGTCGCGTTTTTTAAAGGTATTCAAAAGATCTTTTTACTGGTGATATAATATACACGGTGTTATTTTTTAAAATCACACTTTCTGTCGTAACCTGTATATTTTAGGAGACAACAAAATAATAATTTCTGATTTGGAAGTTACGAAACCAACTTAATAAACTAATATATGGGTTTTTTAAATTAAAAAAAACCATTTGAGAAGGTGTAAAACAGGTATGGACAACCTTTGACATGTTGCGGGTCAAATATTAGTGTGCAAATATGTTCGCGGACCGCATTTAAAAGTACTACATTTTAAAGTAGTTTTGTAGAGTTCATAAATTTTTGCGATAGGTACAAAGCAAATAGAGGTTCGCTAGGATTTTGCTCGTCGAAGTTGTCACTTCGGTGACTCCGATAGAACTGAACTAAAGTTCAAGCCATTCTCTATACCGGGTAACAACGAGATCACTTATCGGCTGCCATTTTTTTATTTCTTTATCGATCCTGACGAAACTTGGTAGGGTTGTTAGACTAATGAAATGGTATTTTTAGGTGTATATGACAGGCTTTTACCACTTCCGGTTTCACCGGAAATGGCTGGAACTCTTGATTTTTAAATGAAACTTTAAAAGAAAAATAAAATTTTAATTTAAAAATTAAATTTGACCAAAATTTGTTATAAAAATGTTATATTCCGACTAAAAATAATCTGAAAAATACGAAAAACCAAAAATATATAGGGTGTCCCATTTAAAAATCAAAAGTTATAGTCATTTCTGGTGACACCGGAAGTGGTAAAAGTCTATCATATACACTAAAAAATGACTTTTTGTTTGTCTAACAACCTTACCAAATTTAGTCAGTATCGATAAAAAAATAAAAAAATGGCAGCCAGGCAGTGATCTCGTTGTTACTCGGCATTGGGACTTTATTTAAATTAAATTACACTACTTTCAAACTCACGAAATTAAGTGAGCGAGGAAGCCGAGTGGCGGCGAACATCAGAGAGTGAGACACAACAAAAGATTATTTCTACTTAACTATTCTACACTAGACTATATTATAGTCGTTGAATTTAAAGAAGAGAAATTATAAAAATCAAACAAAATACCGCCATTTGTTTTTATTAGAAAAAACTCTTTATCATACCGCGCCGCTTTGTTAACTATCAATTTTGCAATTCCCAGCTATTGGCTAAACCTTAGCACACGCCGTGTTTTAATTGGTTCGCGGCTTACTAAATATTTTTAACAAACTTATCAAGTCCACGTTGACTACAAAATTTTAGTTCGCCGGTCGTCGGCACCTTTTTGCGCTGAGAGTGGACTTAGTGGCAAGGGATGATAAAGGGTTTTTGTTTGTAACAAGTGGCGGTATTTTGTTTGGGTTTTTATAATTTTTTTATTTTATGCCAACGACTTTGGACAAAATAATAGTTTGTTGCACCTAACTGCCTTTTCACATTAGCGGAAGATGGAAAGTTGTTCGACAACCGACGCTATCGAAGTGTATGGAGTTTTATAAGACCATTCACACGTTGAGAACGCGAAAAGTCGGCTGCGCGTAAGAAAGGTTTCATAAGACTCCATACAGTTTGCCAACTGAGTCTAGCCAGATGGAAGGAATGCGGAAAAAACCGAAAGTTGCTTTTTAGATGTTGCCAGATTTTCATCCTACTGCTGTGAACCTATTTTACACATTTTTAAATATAATATTTCATATTTTATAAAGTACTTGTTTACACCTTGTTATTGATTTATTTTTAATTTTCTAAAGAGATTTTAATTTATTGCTCTATTTCCTTAGAGGAACCGATTACACTATGCTTTAATATTCATATCGTCCCTAAAATATTTTTACGTTCTTAATTTCCAACAACAAGGCCGCCCTACCAAGATAACTACTCAAATAATGTTTACCGATTGGTTTCCGCTGGAACGAGCCTCCAAAGAGGTAGAGCCACGCATCAACATAGACGGGAAATGGTTTGGAATTTATTGTACTTACCTGGGTTTTTAAATATTTGTTTCTTATAAACAATTTTTAGTATTGTGGTTTTGTGTCGGTATTATACCGTAGAAATTTAATTCAGTATTTTGATTTTGTATCGCATTCAAAAATAATTAAGGTAAGTATGTATGTAACTAAATAATAAATTCAATAAATAAATCCGTTCTTCTTTCAAGCTTAAAGGTGGGTTTCACGCTCATGAAATTTGCGCAAATTGACTTGTGCATACCAATTTGTGTAAATAAATTGGAGCATATAAACGAAAACCGTTTACTTGAGCAAGCAAAAGGTTGGCTTGTGTAAAATCTGGATGGTCAGATAATTTGCATGCGGTTGGTGCAAATGTATGAACGTGTAAACGACATACAAATTTAAGACATGCGTAGTGAGTAAATAATAGTTGTATTGGCGTTACTTATTTATCGTTTTCTGTTTGATGGGTCTTTAATATTATTTATTATTTTTGTCGTAATAATAATATCAGTGAACAAAAAGTTTCTTGTGGAATTTATTTGGCTCTATTCTATTATTAAATGAATATGAAAGTAAGTAGTAACACCAGATCATGCTAACAATTCGTCGTCGTACTCCATCGTTGACCGATAAACAAATTTGTGCATGTAAAAACGAATGTAATAGTTTAGTCTAATTTGCACAAATCAACTTGCGCAAATTGCATGAGCGTGAAAACCCACCTTTACGTAGACATTTCTTGTTGGTTATAAAAAACTATTTTTAACGCCAGTTAAAATTATGGAAAAAAGAATCCTTTTTAAAGGGCAAAATTATCTATGGCCAATTTAGAGAAATAATTGCCAATATCTATGCGATTTAAAAGGAACAAATAATACTTTAAACTGCCTCTAAAAAAAAAAAAATTGCGTTAGTACATTCGGACTTTCATTATCTTTATTTATAAATATTCACACAACGTTTCAGACAGTCCTATCTCTGTCCGTTTTTAAGAGTGTAAACTGTAAAACGGACAGAGATAGGACTACCCAAAACGTTGTGTGAATAGTTATAAATAAAGACAGTGGAAGTCTAAAATAAATTTAATGTCACTAATGCTATTAATTATATTACTGAAATGCTATTCTCATTACAATTAAAAATATTTAGATCTTGGCAATTTCCACTATATTTAAAAAATAAATTATTGCTTTCATATTTTTATCATATTTAAACTGTTTAGCTATCATTTATTCTGCACGCCTCTGTTTAGACCTCGATAATGCACAATTATTATTTCTCCTGCCTTCTTGCGTCGTCTGGCTCGTTTCACTGGGCGAACTTTACACTTCGATAGCGTTGGTCCGTCGCCCAACTTTCCGTCTTTCGCTAGTGTGAAAGGGTAGTCACTCCTTGATAATCGCCGCCACTCGCTTGCTCGCTTACTTGATTCCAGTGAGTTTGAGTAAGAAGAGTAAAGTGAACAAATATGGAATAGTATCCCTAATATGGAATACCGGCATTTCTCTTAAACGGAAACTTACACATGCAATTAGAGGGGTTTGTCCCTTTTTTTATTATGCCCATTAGTGAGTAGAAGTGGTGACATGCCAGTAGTGCAAGCCCTTTTGTCGCTGGTGCAACGTTTTGTTTATCGTTTTTCATACCTTTTTAGGTTATTTAAAATTAGTATTTTTTGTATAAAAAGTGCACGAAATACTGTTTTTATAACTTTTAGAGATAGTTCAGATGTTTTTTGCAGGTTTTATTAGTATTTATTTGTATATCTTTCCTAAATATAAAAATATAAAAATTAGTTTAAAGTAGTCGGAAAATCCAAATATGGGCAAATCATACTAACCAATTATGGATTATTTCATTATTGGATTTATTGATCATTTAAAACGGCCTATGATTGGGGAAAAAACATAATAAATAAATAAAGACCAAAAAGGGCTGTCCGCCTGATCCTTCACTTACAGAGAGGCTTCTTTCCCACTTGCTCATGGTCAGCCTGTGGCGTGATTTATTTGATTTTATAGGTACTTTCATCGCTTCTGCTGCCACAAAATTGCCCAGTATAGTTCCTCCAATTTGTTCTTATAAAGAAACTCGTGATGCCGACGTATGCATCCCTATACGGTACAACTGGATGGGCCCCGCGCACCACCCACTTTGTTCGTTCTTGTATACCTAGAGTTTCTAAATTGTGGAACCTACTGCCCGCGCAAGTTTTTCCTCCCACACCCAAATCTTTAAGTATTTAAGTCCCGTGACAACGAAACTCCCTCTTACCTCGCTTGAGACACTAAGTTTGACGACGACCTGTGTTTTTTCAAATTATTTTTGTTGATTTCTATGTTATTTTAAAATTTCCAAAGAGTTTCGTGTTAGTTAAGTTTAGTTCTTAATGGTCTTTAAAGTAATCCATATTTGGGGCACCTATTCCATATTTACCTACCCTCATCACTTTTTAGTTTTTTAAACAATCTTAATTAAAATTAATTAACGTAGGTAACTAAAAAAATTTTCAAAATAAAGGAGAAAATATATGATTGTAAATAATTACTACAATTTTTTTATTTTTAATGTTTATGCAAATTATGTCTGTGTAAAAAACAAAATGGTATTCCATATTGGGTCACTTTCAAATTTTTTTTAAATGTCTTGTCGCAGGTCGGATCAAATCATACAGCGGATCGGCTGTTGTCCATATATGGTGTCAAGGTATACCAAAATTTTATTGTCTTTTTAAAAAAAATGTGCTTCCTTTTAAAACAGATATACCGATGTAAATTAAAAAGAGAAATGGTAAAAAAAAAGATAAAGCTTTAAAATCCAATACACTAGTTAAAAATTGTGACGTTAAATTATTCCACAGGGTGTTCGAAAATATTAGTCAAAATACAACATTTGGCTCTTTTCTGTATAACACCTTATCCTATAAAACTTTATTAAATCCCCATATTTAATAATAATCTTATTGAAAAAGAAGCTACCACTGGACGAAAAGATAATCTTGATGGAAAAAGCTACAACTGGACTAAAAGATAATTAAAATCTGTAAAAAACCAAAAACTTATTTAAGATTGAATTTGATCAAAATTTTGTTTGTCCGTTTTATTTTTGTCGAGGTGTGTGGAAGCACTTTAGGCCTTTTAAGATTAAAGAATAAAAAAAATCGGTATTTCGACTTACAGAGTATAATAGAATTTTTTCAATAGAACATTCTATATTTTCATTATTAAATGGGTAATTTAAAAAACTTAGAGAAAAATACCACATTTAATGGGTCTAACTTTAAAAGTTTTGGAAATAAAGGTGATAAAATCTAAAACTTAGTGTTGTAGATGAAATGGAGATCATATCCACTCAATTTTTAGATCTGAATGTCCATATTTTTAAAACTATAAGGGATAGATAAATCAAATGCAATATTTTCTTAAAAATCTATCGTATTAACCTTTTTAGTGGTAATTCTATTAATCTCTTGAGAATGGTCATATTTCTGAAACTATTAAAAACCTTGTATATCACATATTAACTTTTTACTTTTGATTGATCCTTCGAATGGTAATTCGGCTATTATACTTTGTAACTTAAAAACACGAATGGTAATTGTTTTTTAATTGGTAAATTTAAAAGAGGCGCTCAAAATGTTACAAAGTTTGACAATAAATAATTGTTTATTCTAACTCAATACCATAGTTACTAATGGCAAACAATTATTTTGAATGACCCTGTTTCCTGAAACGACATAAATCCCGACTTTACACAATTGGTAGTATTAACACGTATCTTGTTTAATAACATCGCTGAAAAGGTAGCTTAAGACGTAGAAAAATGGCTGCCAATATGGTGGCCATGTCGTTACCCTCTTAATAAAATTAACAGTGAGGAGCTCCAGATCAAAACAAAGTTTTTTACTAAAACGTAACTTTAAGAGTATGTTGCCACATCTTACTCCGCGTGTTATTATATGTTTAAAAAAGTTTTTAATTTGAAGTATGTGACATATATAAAGATGAAATATTTCAATTAAGAACGGGTGATCTGGGTGTGCAAAGTCCGGTTTGCTGACGATAGTTGGGCAGTGACAACGTCACCCTTTATCGCCGCAATTATCGTTTGCTATAAAACAATTGACACCACGTTTACTTTTCACTGCACGCTCACTCAAGGTAGGAGAGAAACAGATGTTAAACGACGCAAACATCAGCAAAAAGGGCGTCGCCAGTATTTTTAAATTATTTTATCTAAAAAACTAGCTTCCTCGGTTAGTGGGTACCAGCTTGGGGCTACGATGTAAAAGTGGGCTTACCGAGCATGAAAGCCTCACCGCGGATCCAGCTCCCCCAAGCCTAAGGTGGAAGCAATCGTGCTGAGGGGTTAAATTGCACCGGGGCTAATGGTGTAATGAACGATGCCCTTAGGGTACCAGGTGCAACCCTATTGTATTTATTCACCTTGCCCGCGTAATCAGGCTCTGCGTGGGTCGACCTTTATTTCCTGACTACTCGTGGGACTTTTATGGATAAAGGAACACAAAAAACAACAACGGATGTTGGAAACAACACCCAAAACAACGATGGTGTCTCGACGCCATCAAACGCTCTTGCGACACCTTCCCCAATGGAAGGGATAGTCCAAGGGACAACGGGAGGTTCCGAACCCCATTGTACTGCAGGGAGGGGGCGAATACCTCCTTAACTCAGGGGATGGGGCTGGAAACTCTCAACCTCAGGAAATGGAGGTTGAAACAAATGTACCTCCAAACCCTGAAACCGGAAAACCTAAGAAAAACGGTTAAGTGGGGCGGCTCGGAAGAGACTCCAAAAGCTGAAAAGAGCTGGGGTCGCCGAAGCTGGTACCACAACAAATACGGAGGGGAGTGCTGACCAAGAGGCTGGGCAGAAAAGGCCTAGATCTTCGGGCGGTACTCCTACAGGAATAAAGAACCCGGAAAAGAAAATCAGAAGGGAAGAGAGGGTTTCTTTTAATCCTTCGGGGTATGGGGATGCCTTACGGGTGGACAGGAAGGTCGCAATTGTGCCTACTGACTTCCCGGAGGTAACTCTGAACCAGAAGGATGCCGAAGGGGTGGCCAATGCGTTACTAAGCGCATTAGATGCTATCCCGGAAGGCGAATTTACGCCTCGGTTCGAAGGCAACAGATGGGACCAGGGTGCACTCTGGCTAACCTGTGCTGACGATAATTCGAAAGCGTGGGTTATAGAAGCCACCAAAAGAGTTACCTTTAGGGAGGGTTTGACACTCCAGGCACTGGAGAAAGATAAACTCCCTAAACTGGCCCGAGTTACAGCGGTTGTCCAGGGGACCGGGGACAGCGTTGATACCATCCTGAAAGGTTGGGACGACAAAACCCTGGTCTCGCGACCAACCTGTGGAGAGTCTGGGACCGTAAGGTAACAGACAAAAGCACCAACCTGGTTCTGGGGATCGACTCCTCCTCGTTGACGGTGCTGAAGGGGATTGGGATGAAACCGCACTGTGGTTTGGGGCAGGCTCGATTTTACGAGACTGCCGCGAAGCCGTCAGCTGCGGGGGCAGCCCAGACTCAGAAGCCACCTGAGGGAAGGAAATCGGTCCCAGTGCCAGCGGCGAAGGGGCTGGCTGATGTACAGACTGGGGAGCCATCAAATAGGATGGAGACCCAGCATGTTCAGAGGCCAGAAAAAACCCAAAAGCAGCGCCCAAAAAGGTGGAGATAACGAAAAGGAGCGGCAAGCCCTCCGGATCGCAAAAAAGCTGACCGAAGTTGGAGTCAGCAAGGGCGGTAGTAAAAACTCGGAGGCAGATGGACCCAAGTGAAGGATCTAATCACCCCGAGGGTCATACCCAAAACAATAATCCCAACCCCCAACTCCCAACCCCACTTTCCACCCTATCCCCAATATCCATCCAGGGAGGGGAGTGTGCGATGCTGGCATCATGGCATCATCGTGCATTCGATTCTCCCAGATTAACTTGCAACACTGCAAAGCGGCCTCTGCGGTACATAGCAGAGACCTGACAGTGGAGCAGACAAACATATCCCTCATCCAAGAACCTTGGTCCGTACGGGGGTTGTCAATGGATTAAACACGAAAGGAGGCAGGCTTATCTATAACGGCAAGGGGCAGGAACCAAGAACCTGTATATATATGTATATATATATATATATATATATATATATATATATAGGTAATGGTATAGATGCCCTGGCCATGGATAGCCTGTGCACCAGAGATCTCACAGTGGTCACTGTGTTCGTAAATGAGGAGGGAAGGCGGAGGAAACTAATAGTCTGTTCTGCCTACTTTCCTGGAGACTCGACTGACGCCCCTCCCACTAGGGAGTTAAGGAGAGTGGTCGAGTTCTGTAATAAAGAAGGGCTAGACCTAGTGGTGGGTTGCGATGCAAATGCGCACAATACCATCTGGGGTAGTACAAATACAAACGAAAGAGGTGAAGCCCTATTGGAATACCTCTTTACATGGAATCTAGAAATTCTTAACACAGGATCCAAACCTACCTTCGTAACATCAAGAAGGCAAGAGGTATTGGACATAACAATAACGACAAAAAGAGTCACTGAAAAGATGAGGCATTGGAGAGTGAGAGGAGAGGATACACTTTCTGATCATCGCCGCATCACTTTTGATTTAGAGACTGCCACCGCTTCGTCGGAGGAAGCCTACAGGAATCCTAGAGAGGCTGACTGGGCGGAATATAAATCTAGCCTAGAAGGTATGCTCGGGGGTGCCGAGGGTCATCTGAGGACGGAGAGGGTGATAGAGGGGAGGTAACAAGAATCTCCTCAGCTATCAGGCAGTCTTACGAAAAATCCTGCCCTATTAAGGTAAATAGAGGAACTAAAAAGGTGGCTTGGTGGAGCAGGGAGCTTAATAAACTTAGAACCAGCTCCAGACAGCTACTTAATAAGGCTATGAAAACCAAAAGGACTGAAGACTGGACTGCGTACAAGGCCGAGCAAAAGGCATATAAGCGTCTGGTTCGAAAGTCTAAATTGGAATCATGGCAAGACTACTGTGGGGAACTGGAGAATTTATCCTTGGTTGCAAAATTCAGGAGAATATTCGCAGGAGGACCACATATTAAAATTGGGGAACTCAAGACACCTCAAGGGGTAGTTTTAGAAGAACCCGAGCAAATAATGAATCATCTCTTGGAGATACACTTTCCAGGATCCAAGAGGGTTGATTCTGACAACAATCAGACCGGGGAGGGAAGTAAACATCCCCCTCTAGGTCTGATTGGAAGATGGCTTGTAAGGTTGTTACGTTCAGCAAGGTGCGCTGGGCGGTTAACTCCTTTGAGAAATACAAAAGCCCTGGCACGGATGGCGTTTTCCCGGCTCTCCTATCTGAAGGGGGAGACGAGTTGACGAGGCATCTGGTCAGGGTATTTAGAGCGTGTGTGGCACTAAGATACACACCCAAAGCCTGGCGTGAAGTGAGAGTAGTCTTCATACCCAAGCCGGGGAAGAACTCATACGACACAGCCAAGGCATTTAGACCGATCAGTCTTACCTCTTTCCTACTTAAAACGCTGGAAAAGGTAATAGATCGTTTTCTAAGGGATGAGATGCTAACTACTGGTAAAAAGTTACATCCATCTCAACACGCGTATCAACCCGGTAAATCCACCGAAACAGCCCTTCACGCCCTTGTCGGCGATATCGAAGAGGCGTTAAGGAGGAAAAAAGGGTTACTTTGCGCGTTTTTAGACATTGAAGGGGCTTTTGATAATACCTCCTTTGATGCCATATGTAAAGCAGCTAAGGAATTCCGGGTCAACGACACTCTAGTCGACTGGATACATAGCATGCTAAAGACAAGGAATGTCACAGTCGCGCTAGCTGGGACAAGCGTCAAGGCAAGAGTCGACAGAGGATGCCCGCAGGGGGAGTTTTATCACCACTGCTATGGCTTCTCGTAGTAGACAGCCTGCTGGCCCAGCTAGAAAAAATGGGTGTTAAGGTGGTGGGATTCGCTGATGATATCTGCATTGCAGTGCAAGGTGATCACGCCCCAACCCTAAAGAGTAAGATGCAAAAAGCACTGAACATAGTTGACGAATGGTGCGGTCTCCGCTCCCTGAGGGTCAACCCTGGGAAAGCGGAGATAGTACTATTCACAAAAAAGAGAAGGATGATTATTGAATCACTTCAGATACAAGGCGAGGATATTGCATTCAAGGACCAGGTTCGTTACCTGGGAGTGACCCTTGACAAAAAACTCAGCTGGAATGAACACATCCGTGTACAAACAGAGAAGGCTAAAAATAGCCTCTGGGCGTGCCAGCGGATGATAGGTAAAAGTTGGGGACTTAAGCCGAGAGTGGTCAATTGGATCTACTCTGCGATTATGATCCCACAGCTAACTTATGCATCGGTCGTGTGGTGGCCGGCAGCCACCAAGACCATTAACAAAAGCAGAATGGAGAAGGTGCTCAGACTAGCGTGTTTGGGGATTACGGGGGCATTCCGTACCACTCCCACAATGGCCATGAGCTACCTATTCTGCTTAGAACCCCCTGACATTAAAGCTAAAGAAGGGGCGATTAAAACTGCTTTTAGACTCAAATCAGGCGGGAAGTGGAAAGACAGATCGTATGGTCATGCGGCGGTACTCAGGGAGGTGGGAGGAAATGATATCTCACGGCCTGAGGGCTCCGATGTCATACCGAGGATCTACCACTTCCACAGAAATTATAAAACAAAGATCCCGGACAGAAATGAATGGACGGATCATATGGAAGACATTCTCACTCCTAAAGGACTTGTCTGGTACACAGATGGGGCTAAAAATAGGAGTGGGACTGGAGCTGGTGTGTGGAGTGAAAATCCAAGGATGGAGCTGGCGCTTGCCCTTGGAGATCACTCAACAGTAGTCCAAACAGAGGTGTATGCAATCTGGGCTTGTGCCAGATGGATCTTGGACAAGCAATACAGAGGCAAACACCTATATATATGCAGTGACTCAAGAACCGCCCTACAACTACTGAATAGGGTAACAATTGAGTCTAAGCTAGTTAAAGACTGTACAGAGACTCTCAATACATTAGCAGAGTCCAATACGGTCAACCTGGTATGGGTACCAGGACACACTGGTATCAAAGGAAATGAGGCAGCGGATAGACTGGCGGTAGCGGGTAGCAATAACCCAAACCTGGCAGTACCCTGCCCCCGGGCATGTTCGGTGGGGTCCTCAAGTGCTGGGCCAAGGACTGGACCAAAAGAAAGTTTGAGGAACTGTGGTCATCGGAGACAAAGATAATGCATACCAGGGCAATGCTTAAGGGTCCCTCTCAGGACCTTGCATCCAGATTACTGGGCATGAGTAGAACTCAGCTGAGGACTATTACAGGCCTGGTATCTGGACACTGGTATACTAAAAAGCACCTAGCCATATTGGGTCTGGTAGCAGATTACATCTGCAGGTGGTGCGGAAATGGGGATGAAACCCCTTTTCACGTGATAATGGAATTAGGGATCCACGAGAGGACATATTTGGAACCTACAAAATTAAATCCGAATCACTAAACCTTGCGGGACTGGACCTAGGACGAATGCTACAGTTGGCACATAGCACCGACCTGGACAAAGTACCGACACTCTAAAGGATATCCCCCTGTAAATGGGATCTGCGTACAATGGCCAGCGCTGGCTGAGTGCGCAGCAAATATCTTAAATAAGAAAAAAAACGAAAAACTGAGGCATGGGACCCACACTAAACCTTTACCAGATACTATTAATGATAAGATGAACATTTTGGTAAAAAAAGTATTTTAGTTTTTACGAAAAAAAAAAGATTTTTTGTTTGCCCCCCTCCCTAGCAAAATCCAAGTTTCAGGAACGAATCCTCTATTTGTATTTTTTCGTAAATTTGTTGAAATTTTATTAACAAATCCCAAATTTTGTAAAATTATCTGTATTTTTAAAAAACTATTGCCAGTTAAAATATTTCTACGCTAAACTTTTTTATGCAAGATTTTCAGATGCCCTTAATTATAAGAAAAAGTAAGATATTTTTGCGAAATTGATAAAATTTGGTTAATGTCACGAAAAAAATACAAATAGGGGATTTGCTTTTAAAACTTAGATTTTTCAAGGGGAGGGGGCCAAACAAAATATCAACTTTTTTCGCAAATTCCAAAATAGAAATTTTCTTATCAAAGTGTTCCTCTTAGCATCAATAACATTTGGTATAAATTTGGTATGGGTCCCATGTTTCAGTTTTTAGATAAACTAAATTTGAAAATTCTGGCGGCGCCCATGGCGGAGTTTGTGCCTCTTTGTCGCTCGTTCCGCGCTCTCGCTTGCACTTCAAGCCTTAAATGGAACGGCGCGAGGTAACGGCACATGTGTCATGTTTTTGGTGCGTGCAGCCCAGTCGGTCCATCAAATTTTAAGATAGAAAACGCAAAAGTTGAGGGGCATTCTAAAAATGCGTTTTTATTTGGAACTTCCTAATTGTGTATGTAGTTTGTAACGTAAATATTTTGTATTTTGGCTTTGTAACGAAGTTATTTATAGCAAAACCTAATTTGAAGATTTTGTATACGAGGTGGCCACTAATTATTGGTACTCAGAAACCATAGATTCTTTATGCCAAAATATTATAAATAAATGAACCATACCTACATTTTAATGTTGGTAAGTTCATGGAAAATATAGGGTATCAAAGTATTAAAAAATATAAACGAAATATTTTATTATTTTTTGTAACGTGTTGCAGATTTTAGCAAAACCAGGGATTAAGGAACTTTTGACATAAAAAATTTAAATCCCAAATAATTTTTATGTATAACTAGTTTGATCTGACAACTACCAGATTTCACAACTACCACACTACGTCACACAGGGTGTCTCACTCGGGAACTGCTGCAATCGATTTGTTAAAAAGTACACTTTGGAAAATTTTGACAGCTATACCACTTCCGGTTAAACCGGAAGTTAATGTCAACTTCCTTATTTTAAATGGAACACCCCATATATTATTTTTATTTTGGATTCTGCCTAAAACACTTAACATAATTTCTGTATATTGTTCCAACCGTTTTTAACTTATTTTAAATATTACGTCAAAAATGACGTTTACAAGCAATTACATAACCCTAAAAATTTTTCTAAACAAAAGCCTTTAATATGAGTTAGGGTCGGGTTTCCCGTAGCGATAGAACTGCTTTAATGAACTGTATTAATATTTTCACAATTAATAAATACAGAGTGGTTAAAAATTATCGTTAAAATTATAACGACAAAAACCCTAAAAGTCAATTATTTCAAATGGAAACCCCTGTCTTTTATTACCTTATCCTATTAGGCATTAAAAATAAAGGTAAGTTTTGCATACGAATGTTTATTTCAAAAATTTGTGGTTTTTGAAATATTAACGATTTAATATTTATCTATTCTAACAATGCATTTAAGCACGGGTAGGTACGGGGTAGCTGGCTGTGGCACCACATTTTGTTTTCAAGGCCAACAAGAAATCAAACTAATCCTATAATCCGCATTGTTAGAATATCTTGTAAATATTAAATTCCTAATATTTCAAAATTTATATATTTTTGAAATAAACATCCCTATACAAACGTATCCTCATTTTTGATGCTTAATGGGATAGGGTAAAAAGATAGGGGTCATTTAAAAAATTTGACTTTTATGGTTTTTGTCGTAATCATTTTTAATAATTATTTTTGACCACTCTGTATTTATTAATTGTAAAAATATCAATACAGTCTGCTAAATTAGTTCTTCTCTACGGGAAACCCAACCCAAACTCATTTTAGAGGCTTTTGTTTAGAGGAACTGATGGTTATGTAATGGCTTGCAAACTTCATTTTTGACATAAAATTTCAAATAAGTCAAAAACGGTTGGACTTAGGTATAGTACATTATGCATTAATTAGGTTTAGAATCTTGCGCAGATTCTAAAAATAAATTATATATAGGGTATTTCATTAAAAGTAAGGTACTTGACATTAACTTCTGGTATAACCGCGAGTGGTAGAGCTGTCAAAATAGTTTAGTTGTATGTAACCCACTTTATAATGTTACCAAATTTTCAAAATTTTACAAGCGTGCTTTTGAGAAACCAATCGCGGCAGTTTCCGGTGAGACACCCTGTATGTACGTATGTACCATCTTAGTTGAACTGTTAACTTTTCTAGAATTTTTATGGTAGGAGAGCCCAAGAGGGGAATTTCGGGATTTACTAGAGCTCGGCAGATTAATATACCCGAGGATACCTTGTACGCACTACATTATTTTTTTTTGCAATGAAACCATTTACACTTATTTTGTTCTTTATAATTTTTCTTTCAAGTTTTTAGTTTGTCAGTTTATATTTCTCATTTAATTGACTTTATTTATTTCAAATAAGCTCTATCTACTAATCAAGCCCTTTTATTTGATGCCCATATTGAGGTTGTTGTAAAGTAATAAGTAATTCGCCATCTTAAATAGGCGGTCATCTTGAATTTACAATCATGAAAAAATGTGTATTGTTATCAAGATTTAAAAGTGTGTGCCAAATTTTTATATTGCTCTATGTCGTCAGAAATGTGGTCAATTGCCAATTACTAAATTTGACCCTACTAATAAACAAACCAATCTAAGTAAAACCGTTAAAGGCATACGTTGATAAAAACGCTGTAAGCAACCGTTTTTAAATATTCAATATATTTGTGTTTCAATTGTTTATTGTAATCAAAAAATGTTGTTAAAAATCGCGTATCAGCAAAAATTAAAATTGACTCGCTTACAAATAATTTAATGTATTCTTCCATACTGGATCATCTCAAATACATAACACATAGGCAATATGAGGAAAAGAGACAGTCTTACGTGAATTCCGACATGTAAACATTTCGTATTGAACTATTTATCTTACATCATTTGTTTGCCTTTAGCTATTGCTTATACAGTAAATTGTATTTGAAACAAAATTAATTTATCCAAAGTCATAAGCAAAAAAAATGTTTGTTACATCCCGTTTCTATCGGCAAATCCCCGTGCATAGGAAACTATATGCGAATAATAGAGCAGATTTAACTAACTTAACTCTATCAATAACTAGAAGAAACTTATCCGCTCGCCTAAAACTAAAACAATGAAATTAATTCGGCAGCGCTCTACAAAATGAAGGTTAGTTTCGGATAATAAATTTCTGGTTGAGAAGTTGCTCTTTTGTTGTGTTTCAGAAAGTTTACAATTTTTAGTAAAAGTTTACGAAAATTATGCACTATAGAATATAAAGCAGTACTTTAGTTTATTAAAAATAAAGATTAAATGCAAGTGCTTCATAGTTTTTATGTAATGACCTTCACAAAGCGGGGGAAATAAAGGGCATAATAATCCAATGGAGAAAATGTGCTTTATTTTAAGGGAATGTATACCGGGTAACACAGGATGGGATATAAAATTTATAATAAGAATAAGTATTTGTTGTGAAAGGTATATTTACAATTTTTTTAATGTTATAAAATATTATCTAAAATTACCTTAGCAGTAAATAAAAGCAATCCGGTAATAATATAATTAAATTATGTTATTTAATTATCTTTACTTAATAATAAAGAATCACTTTTTTCCATTTTTACGTTTATAGAAAAGACGTTACGTTTCGTAAATTATTAACAACGTTTTAGTTCATTCTGTAATCATTAGTTACCTATAATTTATACAGGGTATTTGAAAACTTTTTTAGCAAATGAATAAATTATTTAAAAAGTATCAAAAAAGAATAACAATATTTTTCAAAATATTATACTTTTTAAATCAGGGGTGTAAAAATGTTAGGAAAATTAAATTTTCTAATAATACTTTTTTACCAATTCAATTTTTAAAAAGTTTTAAAACAATTTCCAAAATAATTAAATAAATATAAAAAAATATTTAATATCCAATACCCATTTTTTTTTAATTTAATTACTTTATAATTAGATATTAGCAATATAACTGTGCCGATTACTGGTTTGTAATTATTATTGCGAACACCATACATCAAATAAAAAGTCAAGAGATATTGTTCAAAAACTCAACAAAAATTTAAAATAATATATTTATTTTAGAAGAATAAAATAATTTACCGTTTTTTTATATATAAAAAATATTTACGGTTAATACCTTACTACACAATAGTAAAAATTTATTGTTTTCCTGTATCTTGAAAACTGTCTTTGGATGCAAAGAAGATGTTTTTCTAATTTTTTAATATATTTAAATTAATGAAAACAAACAACATATGTTCTTAAAATTTTAACCCTGTAGCTCAAAAATGTTCAGGGTGGGCCAAATTAACCTTGCACACTTTTTAGGTAACAATAACTTTTTAATTTGTTGCGCCTATCTTTTTATTTTTAAAGGGCTAATGGCTAGATATGTTCTCTTTAGGTTTGCCAATTTTGGTTTAACAGATTTAGACAGTACTGGACTTACGGGACTTTTCCAAAATTCGGTATTTAACCTCGTTGCAAAAGAAATCGGATTTAGCTACAATTGAGCTAATACGTTGTTTTTTGTAGACAAACTATGGGAAATGATTTAGTAGAAGCAAGAATTATGATTATTCTTGATAAATGGAGCGCATCATTTTTCCCGATTTGAACAGGGAACTTTTTTTTAGTGTGCTTTCAAAATCAAAAATGTGAGGTAACCATGATTCCTGAGTTGGATGCTGACACAACTTAACAATCAATTAATAAAAATTTAACGTATGAGCCTAATTGTAAATAAATTCGATTTCTTTTGCAAAGAATTTTGGAAAAAGTCCCGTAAGTCCGGTCCTGACTAAATCTATTCGATCAAAATTGACAAACCTGAAAAAGATATGTCTACCTATTAGCTTTGTAAAAATAAAAAGATAGGCGTAACAGATAACAAGTTATCATTAGTTAAAAAGTTTGCAAGTTTAATTTGGCCCGCACTGTATGTTTAATTTTATGCAGTTTTTTTCTAATTTTTAACTAATGAATCACCTTAAAGTTTGTCCGCCAAGTTTCTAGGCACCCATTATAGACTGAATTTTAAATTAAAATAAATTGTATAAAATTCCATCAACCTTGAAAAACCAAGGATTCTATTTTCTTGGGAATATCAAAAGCTCATAAACCACACATGCGAAAAAGTACATTTAGTGTTAACCCTAAGGCACACGTTTTAGGCATAAAAAGAAATAACAGAGACAAAATAATTTAGAACCAAAAAGTGTTTTGCTTTTATGATGTTCCTGGGACACGAAGAAGCCGCAAATTTTTTATTATTTTGTTAAACGTGTTTACACATAAATAGGATAACAAGAAACGTAAAAAAATAATTTTAGTGTATTGCGTAACTGGGTATAAAAATAAAGAAATTTTAAGAAAAGAAGATTAAACCCCGTCGATTTTCGACGAATTTATAATTGGACAAAAAAACGCAACAACAAAATAAAATACATCAAGTGAAAAACCTTTGCGGCGGTATTTATAAACTATTATTTGTGTTAAGTCAGGGAACTACAACGAGCGCGCCGGTTTAGCCAGAACGAGATCATAGGCTGCCGGTCCTCCGCTTTTGTCTTTCGTCGGACCACTAACCTGGAATATTTACTATGCTTTTTATTTCCTATGGTCGGCAAGTTGGTTGCTTTACCTGTATATAAAGATATATCAATAAGAACAAAAACATTTTTTTTTATTATACCTTAGGGATAAAACAAAATCCCTTTGCTAATTGAGCAACTACAGAGTAATCCGAACAAATAATTTTTTTAATTTCCTGGTAACATAAAAAAAAATTAAGTAGGTGTAAATTTATAACTTGATAATTGGTACAATTTTTTAACTTTATTTATGAATTTACCTGCTGAAAGAGAAATTAAATGTTCCTTGTTTGTGGTTACGAATTCTCAAAGAAAAAAGTATTTTTGATGCCAGTTATCAAATTTCTCCAGAGCTTGTGAAATAGAAAAAAATTGTATTTAGGTAAATAAGTTGCAGGCTCTGAGAATTTAGAGGCAACCAATGATACATCAAACACGTGCCAGCGTAACTAGCGTGAAGGCATACTAAAGATCTATTCAATAGTAAAAAACCACAAGCGACATAAAAATAAGGACGGCAATCAACTATTGCTGTCTAAACGCGTCGTTAAAATAGTGTGCGAGCAACAAAAAGGGAAATAATTGAAAGTGAGACAGAACTACTGACGCCGTGGTTTTTACTATTGACGCTTGGTCTACCATCGTACATTGTGCTGGAATAATGCATATGTTGCGCGTCTTTAGCTACATGCAATATTTTGGAGTTTTGCTGCAGTATGTAGGGCTTGTTGGGGGGAAGTAAATATGTTTACTTTTTAACGGCAAAAAATACTTAAGTCGCAAGAATCGCTAACCTGCCACTAACTTTATCTTTGAAGAACGCGTTGAATTTGGACTACTCTGGTACCAGTTATATATATAGCCCATTTACCCTCCTTTTTTGGCAAAAACAAACAATTTATTTTAATAGAAAACATAGAAAAAAAACACAATAAAACAATGTTATTGATAGTATCTCAGTAAACGGACCATTAAAAAAAGTCGTATAAATTGCTACACGTGCTTATTTAACAATTGAGCTTAGCGTTTTTATTATTGTTTTTAGTAATTTAATATACAGCGTGTCTTCGGAAGTTCTTAACAAATGGGAAACTTTTTATTTGTAATTTTACGAAAGAAATTTATTCTTTATAAAAGTTCTGCTTGATGAGAAAATACATTTTCACAAAACTATTTGAAGGTTGATGTACAGGGTGGCTTAAAAATGACTTGTTTTCAAATTAAAATAAGGGTTATTTCCTAACTACGGTACCAAACTTTAAAGGTGATTTCTTATGTCATTTTACTAAGAAAAGTTCCCATAAACATATTATGTCCAGAATTGCTTCGTTTCTGAGATATAGGGCGTTAAATATTTTTTAAAGGTCTGTTTGTTTTTAAATATCTTAAATAAGAAGCCACATAAAAAAATTTACTACACTAAAAAGTTGTATTTTTAGTTGCTTTAAAGAAAAAATACTAAAACTGCATAAAAGTCAGTGGCCCACATTTTTCTCTCAATAATATTGGCTGTTGTTACCACTGTACGCCACTGGCTTTTATGCAGTTTTTATTTTTCTTAGTGTAATACATTTTTTGTATCTGGCTTCGTATTTAAGATATTTAAAACTAACAGACCTTTAAAAAATATGTATGTATCTCAGAAACGAAGCATCTCCGAACATATGTTTATCAGAACTTTTCTTCATAAAATGACAGAAGAAATCACCCTTTAAGTCTAGTACCGTGTTTAGGAAGTAACCCTTATTTTAATTTGGAAACAAGTCCTTTTTAAGCCACCCTGTACATCCAACCTTCAAATATTTTTGTGGAAATGTATTTTCTCATCAAGCAGGACTTTTATAAAGAGGCACTTTTTTCGTAAAATTAATAATAAAAAGTTTCCCATTTGTTAAGAACTTCCGAAGACACGTTGTATAAAAAAAAGCCACGGCACACTTATTCTCCGGTTTTATTAACGTATTTATCGTTATAAGCAGTTTGGACTCTTTTCAAGAGTTTAAATTTTGTGTCTGTGATTTGAATCTGTTCTTTTAAGAAAAAACATAGATAATTGAATGCTGAAGCAGTTGAACAGTACATGCAAAGAGCTTGTTGCTTCTTTAATAGGCTATTTTGAGCAAAAATGGGAAAATAATGGACCTTTGTTGCCTGTAGCTGCAGTAAGAGAAGTTAGTTACAATGAATTCCAGTTAATAGGTATTCAGTGTTTTAGTGGATAAATCCATGTTTCTAAAATGAATTTGTAATAGCTGAATTTCTTAAAATATTTTTTTTGTGTTATTGCTTCATTTTTGTAATGAAAATTATGACATTAACTAAAATCAACAAATTCGTTAATCGACAAATGCTAGTGTAAAAGTTTGCATATCCATATCGGACAGTGTTCGACAGATGCGACCTTGCAGTGCAAGGAAATTACAAGTAGTAAGGAGATTTTTCTTTTTCATTTTCGTATCGACTGCTTGTTAAGGATACTTTTGCGTTAAGTATTGGTTTATGGACCTAGGTTCGATTAGTGTTTTACACTGCCAACAGAGGGCGTGATGGATAATAAACTAATTTGTTTATTCGAGATTTCCGCTTTTACGGATTTTTTTTAAATGTAGATATTTAGTTTAAACAGGTCGGCGGTTGGTGATCATTTAGCTTTTAAAGAAATACATTCAACTAGTGTGAAAATTTGTATCTCTGGAGAGTGTTCGACAGATGAGACCTTGCAGTGCAAGTAAATAGCAAGCAGTAAGAAGTATTTTCCTCTTTAATGTAGAATGATTTTCACTGCTTGTTAAAAAATATTTTGTTCTTGATCTCTAACCCAGAAGAGCTGGGTTCATTCCATTTCAGGGGAGACATTTTTAGGTGGTAGTTATTTAAAATTAACAAACGTCCGTAGGGACTTTAAGGCATTGTTTTAAAAAGTGCTGTAAAATGCAAAAACTGCATGATTCAGTACTTAGACAACGTCGACAAAACAGGAAAAAGATGGGTTAAAGTAATTTAATAAACGACGATTTTTATTTGGTTGGTTTCTTATAATCATTTTTTAAATATGGGTATGTTTTTGTTAAATGGTAATATATTGTTACAAAGAATCTGTGTTTAGTTTTTATGTGTATCTATTAATAATTTGTAGACATCCTGTATAAATCTAATGAAGCAAAATACGAAACATGTATATTTATTTATTATAAGGAGGTGATTCATGACGAGGTACTTTTTTAAAAAGTAATTCAAAAAAATTCTTTATTAAGTAATATTTATTATCATACGGAAGACCTATATCTTACGCTTATTTTTTAAAGATTATAGCTTTCAAATGTGGCCTCAACTGCGCCTAACATGGTCTGTTCTTAAGTTCCAATTTCCGATGCCAAATAAACTCGTTAGAATCATCACGTACACTTGCAGTTACTGCCGCTATATTTTCTGCACTACGAGCTGGATGTCGCTCATTTGGTCAGAAATTATCCAATAATGGAAATTGCAGTTCAAATTTTGGGATGGTACAGCCAATAGTCGGCTCAGTATTATGCGTGGACTATAAGTTGCCCGAAGCGCACGAAACACATTTCTCGGAGAATAATAATATTCATATTACGGTTGAACAAGTTTTAGACGTTGTACCGGGGGTCTAAGTGTTTTCAGGATAAATTGTCAAACAGTACTGAACACAAATACCATAACAGTTTAAATTTGGACCCTCTCATCTATCAAAAAATACCTACTAGAAAATGTACCTCTAAATAAATCACCCCTTACAAATGAAAATAAAAATAAGAAGTTTTATTCAAAAACAACCATTTTCTTTCTGTATCTTAGTAACAAATAAACTCCATACTTTGTTAGAGACTAACAGGAAGTAAGTTATAATTCTTTTCAGTCTAGAAGAGGATTTCCCCAGGGGAAGTTGCTGAAGCTCATATATTTTAGGAATATGCCGTTTTGTTCGCTTAGCTTAAAATTTAAAAATATTTTTGCTCTTTCTATGTTCCTAATATTTTGATTAGACTTTAATTTAGTAAACACAAATACAAGAAACTAAAATGCGATACAAATACAATATTTTACTGTATTCGGTCTAAAACTATTCGCATACTATGCAATTAGTTGTAAGACGGGTTAGGCAGATTCAGCTAAGTGAAAAGGTATACTGGGTGTTACAATTTCGATGCATTATCATTTTTATTTCGGTAATTATAAGAGATAGAGAGTTGGTTAGATTAAGTTGTGCTTCCTAATGCTAAATAATTGGACAAAAAGAACTTTAAAAAATTTGGTTACTTCCGGGAACTAACCTAACCCAAAAACTAATATTGTTATTTGTTTTGTACGATAAAAAATAAAAAGTGGTGTAAATTTATAATTTGACGCCCGGTACATTAGATTTTTTGAGAAATATACGGGGCTATTTTTAAGTTGATATTTTCCTTTTAACACTGTATAGAATGCAAGAAAATATGAAACATTTTCAAATAAAAATATGTCAAAAAATGCGTGTGCGAGATACAGGATGAAAAAGTTAAACAAGCCAAATGAGTTGTAAATTTATTTAACTGCCTGAAAACCCAAGGCAAAAGAGTTTATGCTTAATAAAAATTGTAAAATTTTATACAGTGTGTCTACGTAAGTTGGCGTCATATGGAAAACTTTTTATTATTGAAATAAGTTTTTCTTTATAAAAAGTTCTGCATGGTCCAAAACTTAAAAAGCATCAGATATCAATTGTATTAGTCATCTACGAGGTTTGGCCAAAAATGTAATATTTGCCTAAGAGTAAAGTATCTGTATTTTTGCTGATATCAAAAATTGTTATAAAGACAAAATGTTTAGAATTTAAAATTACTTTTAAATATGCAATTTTGTTTATTAAAAAAAAACAAGTATTTTTTTTTTTCTGCGATAATGGTTGAATATAGGTTTGTACATTAGTGCACTACATTTCATGATGATAAATGTCATGGGACAGTTTTAACTAAGTTTTTACATTTATTGTTATTAAAAGAAAAAAATGTACCATGCTTGAATGTATAAACCTAAATTTTCTCGATTTTCGTAAAAAAATAAAAAAATGAACACAATTGCATATTTAGAAGAAAATTTTAATTCTAAACATCTTTTCCTATAACTGGTATTTTACAATCTTAAGCAAAATTACATTTTTGGCCAAACCTCGTAAAAGAATAACACAATTTATTAACTGATGATTATATTTTAGACTTTGTATTATGCAGAACTTTTTATAAAGAATAACTTTTTTTTGCAAAATTAATCCTAAATAAGTTCGGAATCTAATAAGGCCATAACTTCTTTTGACAAACAAAAACCATAATATGTCAATTTTCTCAAAACTGTATTTTTGCAAAAAGAATCTTTTGCCTTTGCACGATAGAAGTGAGTAGGGTACAATATTCTGCTAATACAAAAGAAATACTCTAATATTATTATAAATTTAACACATTATTACACAAATTATACATTTAAATCGTTATGAAAATAATACGTTTTGACAATCAAATCTATTTTAGTGGTACAAGTTACAACCTGTCAAAGAACCAGTTGCATAGTTTATATAAACATGGGTTCTATTTAAAAAACTAAAAAAATGGGAAAACACAAACTAATTTTAGTAAAATTGTTAATACATAATTGCTACTAAAAAATTATAAAACCTAATTTAAAAAAGTTTCCATGGGCGTTGCTAGGTTTTTCAAATTTAGTTTATCTAAAAACTGAGGCATGGGACCCATACTAAATTTATTTTAGATGCAATTGCTGCTAAGAGGAACACTTTGGTGGCGACGCTCATGGTTTCCACAATATTTCTTTTATGGTCCAAAAATATGCAATTTCCTGAAGTGAATTATTTTTTTCTTTTAAACTGAACATTAAGTATACGAAAAAATACAAAAACATAAAAACTGTATCTTTATTTGCTTAAACTTAAAAAAGCACAAGAACATTTACATAGTCAGAGGCGTACTGTTTTTTGTTAAAAATATTCCTTCTGATGCGGTTCAAGACCCCACTTAACTGTAATTATGTTAATATTAACTATAACAGATTAAAGCAAAATTGAGCAAAGAATATTTGAAATATAAAAACAGTTTTTATATGTATATAAAAATGTTAACTTCCTGTATCTTGAGAACGAGGAATTTGCGAACCAAAATTTATACAGGTTGTGCATGTGCATTTTAAAACTACTTAATTTATCTGCGAAAAAAGATGGATCTTAGAACATCGCCGAAACTCGTAAAGGTATTTATTAAAGGGAAACGTTTTTTACAAATAGTTGGACGGCGGCCCATCAACACCTTAACCCCCAGGGCTACCACCCCAAAAATCCTAAGTGAGAAAAGGGATTGAGTAATACATAGTTTTAAGGCTTCTAACCTTATAACCTTGGAATATACAGTCAATACCCTTACCTACTACAAAATAGCGGTACTTAAAAAATTACCCAAATACCTGATTGGAATGACGTATTTCCGAAACTACATACAAAATAACTATACCGAAAGTAATAAAGTAAGATATACCTAATGTGATATCTTCTTCAAGCTTTTTAAAAATCCTATTAATGGTTATTAGGTAAATAATTTAGATAACCAAGAGCGCCAGCCAGACAATAAAAAACTGAGAAGAAACAATACTGAACATATTAAAAATAATTATGTGGCAGAAATTATATTTAAAAAGGGTCTTACATAATTATTATGAAAGAGATTTTTAAAATAAACTTATAATTCTAATTATTTTAAATAACACCCACACTTTTTTATTTCGTTAGGATTTAAACAACCCTTGTATCTCTGCTTCACTATTGCATGCCCCCATCGACCCTCGTATTACAATGGCATCGCCGCTAATGCTCCGAGTCACGTAGTTTTCTAGTAGGAAAAGCGGGTGCTCTTTGTATCCAAAACATTAAATTGCCGACGAAGAGTGGGGTAGCTTAACAATATTTAAACTATGCCCGTAGGCTATAAATTTGTGCCGCCCCTAAACCTTTTTTTTACCATTTCGGGGTCACCCACCCAGGTCCGACTGTCGGTTGCCCCCTAGGTAAAGCACTGCAGCCTTAAGGCTTATTGTACCTTGACCCCTACTCCTTTTCATTCACACACCATACATTCCATAACTTGGATGGTTGCTGCTCGGTCCGTTCGTTCACCCTCGAGCAGAAAACTGCGTGCCCGGTCACTCATCCAAGTTATGGCAGCGCTTTCACTGCCTAACTCCGGTGATCGACAAGGCCGACCCCACCGGAGCAGCCACAAGCGCGGCTTCCTCTAAACCTTACTTCACTATCTCATATGGACATAAAAAAATTGAGAAGCAAAAAGAGGTCCCAACCTAAAAAATATGTTTACTAACAACCCTAATTGTAATAAATCATTTTGTAATTATTTTTATTTTTAAACTGAAATACAAAATTTATGAAGTAAATCGGCCGCCCCCAAAAATTTGTAACCCTAGGCTTTAGTCCACTCAGCCTGCTGGTAAATCAAACACTGATTGACATTTATTCGGGAACATCGACCCTCTTCGATCAACGTACGATTCCGGTGGCTGGGAAAATTATCCGTCCAAACTAACCAGCCTGTTCGCGCGCTCCTTTGACCCCAAAAAAAAACGACAAGCTCTAATTTACCCGCAAATAATTCGCCAGACCCATAAAACGACGTAAATTCTGTCCATACAATAGGTGCGCGCTATGTGGCGTGTAGCGGCGCGGCGTATTGTTGCAAGTCTGGACGGGGCTTTACAAAAAAATTGCCACAAGCAGTATGATATTGCAATTATAAATATTCTCTTCGCTTTGACGGTAATTGTTTTTTGACAAGGTTATACTTTTAAAGTCTCCAAACAATTATCATTTTTTATTTTTTTACCTAAATGATATATTTTTAGAACGAAATCTATATGTCTTTTTTTTAGGGTTTCGTGACTAAAACTTATCGCGTTTAGCATCAAAGATTAATGTAAATTTGCTTTATTCCATTTTAAAAGAAATGTAATGTAATAAGAGTCTAATCTATCATGTGTTGGAATAAAAATAAAAATAATTAATAAAAATAAAGAGATAGAAGAAACATTTATATATATATATATATATATATATATATATATATATATATATATATATATATATATATATATATATATATATATATTAATATATAATGTTGTTAAAATAAAACAATTAAAGTGGTAAGTAACAACTTTAGGTAAAAATTAAATTAAAAAGGCATTTTTTTTTCATAAATTTCTTATGAGCATGATATTTTTTAGATTGCAAAAAAAATATATAAATATAGCTATAAAACTTTTGTTTTATGTATTTAAATATTATACTCAATAAAATGATATAAAAATCATTACAAATAAAATACGCAAGTATACTTATACAAAGTGTCTTTAAAAGGTGCGGAGAAAATGCTACCACAAATTCCTAAGGCTATAATATGACAATCTTATCATACTTACTTTAGTCCAAAAGTGAATGATTTCGAAAAGTGCCAAAAATAAGTTTCTTTAAACCGGCAATGGAAAATTGGCGGTAATAAAAAAATCAGAATTTGTTGCTTTTAACTTGCCTATTGGTTACCAAATAAACAATTTTTGTTGCTTAAGATGATCTTGAAAAATCTGTAACATCTTTTCATTAAGTAAGCATAGGTATAAGCTTAAAAGGTGTAATACATTGAATAAAGGTTAACTGATTTCTTGCTGAAGAAAAAAAAATAGAAATAGATTTTTTAAAAATTCTAACGAAGTTAATACAGTCGTTGCTAGCTTAACACCTAATTTTTCCAGGTAAAATTCATTCCAAAAATTGATTTTGTTTGTAACAGTGTTAAGAATCAGCAACAGCCCTGGATCTTCATTTTTTCTAAGGTGGGGCAAAATTGCCCTCTGCCGCTCCCACTGACATTTTTTTGTGGGGCGAAGAATACACTTTGCGTCATTTAAATTTTTTGAAAGAAAAAATTAAAGTCAAAAAAAGGTCCTCTTCATTATGACCTGGCTCCTTATGTATAATACAGAAAATTATCCCCAATGATAAAAAGGCCTCGCCTATATCAATCACGACTTCCCATAAATAAGTTAAAAAATTTAGAATTGCAAACACAAGTGGTCACCGTCCGGTACACGTCAGCAATGCTTAAATTTGCCGGCCCTTGAAGGCGTTCGCCCCAGGTGACCCCCTCTTGATCCGGGCCTGCTCAGCAACAAAATAATAACCGAAAGTCGGGGAGATTGGAGATCGGTTAACTTACAAATCGGTAACGCCAGCTTTACACCTGATATTTTCGGATATAATTTAAGTTGAGAATGTATTGCTGCTCACGAAATCGTTTATCCAACTGTATAGAGTCAGCAACAAAATAGAAACCGGAAGTAGGGGAAGATTGAAAATCGGTTTGTACACCCGATTTTTCCGGATAAAATTAAATATAAATTTTATTGCTCTTACTCACGAAATTGTAGCTGACTCTAGACAGTTAGATAAGCGATTTCTTAGGCAAGAGCTAATTTTACTATAGAAAACCCACATTTAGATTGGCAGTGGCTAGAAGCATTTTTTACATTTTTTCGACCTTGCGCGGGTAATAACTCGGGGGTTTACGAACCTGCGTACTTAAAAGCCATGACAGAATACAAACCGGCAAACCGTGCTCTCCATCCACGGTCTTTAGCTAACCTTCTACGAACATACTTTGAACGGAAAACTCATACGGCGTCCGGTAATGCGGATAGTCTGTTTACCGCCCATGCGTTAAATCTAGGGCAGAGACAACAATAAGACGAGTAACTGGTCCTCACAATTTGTCCATTGTATTTATCTCTTTCTGGTTTAACGCAAGTTCCAATAAATATGTCTTTGTCTTTCATCATGGCAGGCTATCGTAGATGGAGTAATCATCGCTTTGCCCTGGTTGCCAAGTTGTTTACAATTTCTGCATGTAAACTTTAATGTCCTTTTTGGCTCACATCTCATTAAGAAAAAGAAAATATACCATAAATCGAATATTTTTAACTTGACAACGTTGCCGCAGGCAGTCACGACGAAATGTTAATCGATATTTGTGTTTGATATTTTTCAAACGATTTGTTTGGACAGTTTGTTTACATTTTCTGTGATTTATTGTGTTTCGTGGTTTTTTACACTTAATTGGACTTTGAATATTGACTTTTATTAGTGATCACAGTGTATATATTTAATTTGTGCTTTTCAACAGATAATTTAAGGTAATATTGACATGGTTATCTGTAAGAAAAAATCTTTATAAAAACCAAATAAATGACATTTTTAATAAGGTGTGTGTAATTATTGAACTAAACCCCAATATTTTATATTAATAGGAAACAAAAACAAGTACCTAACATTAAGGGGAAAAATAGCACAGCTATATAATTTGAATTTGGCGGGCAAACGATAAAGTCGACTCACGCGCCATCTGCGTTTACCTGCCTTGAAGACAGACAAGGAAGGCCCAGCAGCTATCTCTCTCTCGGATAATTTATTTACATTTAGTTGCTCGTCTCATTCTTGTCTCTGTCTAGGGGATGACTGGTACCCAAGCGCGCAAACACATTTGTTTCGCCCAAGTAATAAGATTGGCAGTCCATCCAGATCAGAGGTATATACATGTACAATATACATGCTTACTTAACCATAAGCTAGAACTGTTACCGATTTATCATGATCGGTTTGTGCAACAACGTCGTTAATTTGACAACTAAAAATCAACAAATTGTGGTGTTTTTTCAATTTTCGCCGAGTTTTTATTGCCTGTTTTAGGGCCCTCTAAAAAAAATCCGGTTTTAGTCTTTTCTTAAATAGTTTTGCTAATAATAGGTGTATTATCACAATATTTAACTAGTAGGGTTTGTAGGGTGGAAATTAAAAATATAAATGCTCTTAATTTTATGGTCAACACTTGAGATATTATACAAACCTTTAAAACACACTAACCTTTTTGAACCGTTTCTGTATGCAGTGGAGTAGCGTAGGCAAATACAGGCGTTGTCGTAAAGATAAAATAAAAACGATAAGTTAAGTAGGCAACCAAACAACAAGAAAAAAGGTCCTCACTCTTAGACAATAGGGTACAATATTTTTAGAATACACATAAAAGACAGGCGTAGGTGAACTTGTATCTGCGAAGCCCCTTTTGTTAAATATTAGGTAAAGAAGAAAATTAACTTGACAAGCAAAAACAGTTCCTCACCTTCAAAAATACAGAAAGTACATGATTTCTACATTTCTATCACGCCTATAATTTTCCATCTGTGTTACCGTTTGGGCTGTCCTTTTCATGTTTTACTTGGCCTCACATTTAATCTCTTTAACTGCAAGGCCTTCTAGCCACAAAGACCCCAGGCGCAAGGCCCTAGGCTACCGCCTCCACCGCCTCCACCGCCTACTGCCTCCACCGCCAACGCCTAGCTACGCTAACGTCTGTATAACCAGGTCTAAACTATACCGTGTATTTTAGAATAAGATGCTGATCATTAGAAGGGTAAATTCCTAGGTGATTTTAGGAGAAAAAGTAACGTCATAAACAGTGTTCTAAGCAATCCACTCCCGTTGGCCCCCTAGCTATAAATTATATAAGCCCTTTAAAATTAAAAAAGGAGCTTATGTTTAGACATACAAAATTTATTTTGCGTTTAATTTTTTAGGATAATAAATAAAAAAAGAATAAAAAAACTGTTTACCTTTTTAAAACACACACAAAACGCATTTTGTTTCTTTTTTACTCTCTATGGTGCCCCCTTTGTGCTGCCCTCCACAACGTGATGCCCTAAGCAATTTATTATTTGGCTTATAGGTTACTTTTGCACTGGTAATAAAAATAAATAATTTGTATGATAAATACAGGGTTGTGAAGCTTAAACAAATATTAGGATTATTTTACACCTCTTTATTTCAAAGTTGGAATATTAAGGACATGGGACACAGGACTTCTTACAATCACCAAAAGATTTACTCTCCTGAACTTTAAATTCTTATTTTGAAACAGACTGTATAGTTTGGTAGTGATTATTATTAAAGTTAAGAGCATATTCTTATTTTTTACTACACAAAAATCTCCTTAGTTAAATATTGCGACAATTTACCAAACATAAACAAATTTATAACAAACAAACTAACATTTGATTAAATATTAACACTTTGTATTTCCGTAATTAACTACTTCTGGACTAATATAAGATCGTTGTAAAAGCCCCAAAAATTTGTAGTAGCTTTCTTTCCTCACACCCTGTCTTGGTAAAATTTTTACAAAAAGTAATTCTACAAGGTAGGTTTAATACGAAAATATAGTTTTTTTTTTAATTTGTGTGCAGTTGGATTCAGTGGCGACCACAACTTTTTGGTTTTGGGGGTAACCAAGGCGGAGCCAAGAATTTTCAGGGGTGGCCAAGATTTCTATGTTATTAAAAAAAATGATAACCAAAAAATACTCATTGCATTGTCTGTTTTGCCAGTTTTCCTTTATTATTATTAATATTATTATTAACATATAATTATGATTTTAACATTATATTCACATTTCTTTTAGGAGGCGGGGGCGGCGATATTTAAGGGAGACACCGGGCCACCCCTGACTTTCCCCCTTAGAGTTGCCACAGGTCCCATTTAACAGATTTTTCATGTTATTAGGCAGGGTGATCCAACTTAAGTCGGCAGTTTCGCTAAGTTCTTATTATTGGAGATACGAAGTTGTTTAAATAAGAGAAGTATTTGCATTTTTTTCTTTTGATTAACGCAATGTAAACAGATACAGATTTACGACAGTTAACAGATAACAGAACTTATAGTTTTGGAAATATGGCTATCCAATTCTGAAAATTATGTTTAATTTTATATTCACAGCCCTAACACCGATCTCGATGGATTGCCAATGTTATTACCTGTGCGAAACAAAAGTTACATTTCATGGGCTAAAACACGGGTTTGTGCTCAAGCAAATCATGGGTGAATGCACCTGGCGCCAAACAGACTATCTGCATTAACGGAAAGAATTTGTCGACGGCGTCCTGGTTTTCTGTTTTGAGTACGGTAGCTAATGAGCGCCTCGGTGAGACCGCGGACGGAGGGTACGGAGAGCCATTGTTTGTATTTTGCCCAGGCTTTTAAGTGCGCAGGTTGGTCCACCCGTTCATTTGTTTACTGCGCGAGGTCGTAAAAATCCGACAAATCCTTCTTGCCACTGCTGATCTAAATGTAGCTTATCTATGAGCCCTAAACACTAAGTTTAGTGTTGTAGATAAAACGGACATTATATCTAATATTTTTTAATATGGATGGCCATATTTCCCAAACTATAAGAGATAGACATATCAAATAAGGTATTTTCATTAAGCTCTTCAAAATGTCTATTTAATGATGGTACAATATACAGAGTGTCTTATTTAAAAATTGTCAGTTACTCATTAAATAGCTTAGGATGACCATGTTTCCAAAACCTTTAAGAATTGGATATACCACATGTTACCTCTTTTAAGGTTCTTTAATAGATATATACACAAGGTGTTTCATTAAAAAAATTGCAATAAATTAAAAACTTTATGTTTAATTGTTTTTCTGTTGGCAGTACTTTAATAAGCGGAAAAAATACTACTACTTCTCTAATTTAACCGACTTTGTATCCCCATTAAGCTAAAGAAGTTAGCAATACTGCCGACTTAAGTTTAATCACCCTGTAGAGTTAATACACAATTTAAATATTTAAATTGGCACATTTTAGTACTGATCCTTCAATTAAGTAGAAAATTACCTCATTAGCTTTTTGCAATATTAGTTTTTAAGTCCTAATTTGACTTTTCCCTGGTTGGTCTTTATAACAGATTGACAATTTTGTCTTTTCTGCTTTACTTTACATTCAGGCCATTTGCCAGGCATATTTATTAAAATTGCCTCAACGTTTTTCAATTTGCTTACTTTATTAATGTATTTTTGTCTAAGCGAAGAGAAAGTGGGAAATCAAAATTTATTAACTTGTTTTTGTTCTTGTAAGTCAGGTTAAAAAATAATATCGGTGGCATTTTATTATTAATTTTTAAATAAATTATGTAAAGAAATATTTTATGTTAAACGGTTTTGTTGTACTAAAAGTTAAAAAAATAATTCGGTAAGTCCTAGCTACCAGATAGAAAGCAATATAAAACATTCTTTATGGTTGTAAATCCTAGTTACCAGATCGCAACAAACTTCTCTTGGCCATCTTGAATTTTAATTTTTTTATAGTGAGCTCTATTCTACCAATCAAGCCCTTTCATTTCATACCTACGTTGAGGTTGTAGTAAAGTAATATATAATCCGCCATTTTGTATTGTCGGCCATCTTAGATTTACAATTATAAAGAATATTGTATTGTCATCAAGATTAAGGGTGTGTACCAAATTTTAGATCTATCGGTCGTCAGGAAGGAGGTCAAATTCGAATTACTAAATTTGATACAAATATACAAATAAATAAACAGGTCAAGTTAGGTAAAACCGTTTAAAAATAAATAAAATATAAAAAAATTATAAGATTCAAATGGATTGCGACCTTTACTTATGTGTTTTAAAATCTAATTTACAAGCATTTAATTTGTTTTGTTTTATTTTTTTTTGGTCTTTAGTATTATGAGTACCCAATCTCGGTATTTTGATACAGCAGTATTTGAATACAGGAAGGAACACTTAAAATTCTTTTTGGGTAAAAACTAAAACACTTTTCCGAATGTGGATTAAAAAAACCTTTAAGTATTTATAAATATCTTAAACTTAACAATGGAGATTTTATTTGTTCATTGTCTTTTAAGTCACGGATTACCTGGATATGCCAAATGTGCCGTATGCAGAGTAAGGGGCTTAGATAATTAAAATTATGCATACCTCGATTGTTACCAAAGTTTACTGTAAACGTGTTAACGTTTTGAGGGTATACTGGCTTTACTAATATCATTCTTTTAATAAACATAATAATAATTGTGGTAATATGCGATAACTTTAATCCTGGTAAGAAAGCATTATTTAACATAAAAATCAAAAGATATCTTTCCTTTAAAGTTTTTATCTTATGTCACAAGAAATGTATTTCAAATTAAATAATAAACAATTTCTTGGGGCTGCAAATGTTAATTTTGACAAATAAATTTGAATATGTCAAAAACGCTTTGGACCTATAGGACATGAACAAAATTGGCTTTTAATGGTGTGCAGAATCTAAAAATGTTATTATGTACATGGTGTCCGGAAGTCTGTAGGCATTCTCTCGTATTCATATAGAGTACATAAAAATAATTCCTATTTTTTTAAATAACTTTTATAGTACTTGGGATAATAAAATAATTTTTTAATATGACAGATATTACTAAAGACTTTTTCAGGTGGTACTCTCTTGAAATATTTGCATTTATTAGGTCGTCAGTTTATCTATTTGAGTAGGCATCCCTACCTATTTATTTATTTGTTTTGGCCAAATTAAGTAATTGGAATTTTACCCCCTTCCTTACGACATCTGATATTTGGTACACACTCTTAATTTAGATGACAATACGATATAATACATTCTTGAGGATCGTAAATCCTAGCTACCAGATCGCAACAATCTCCTCATCAATCAGGGGTATTGGATCAGACAAATAAGAAAATCGTTGGGCACGTGGAATTTTTATTACAATATAAACTATGGATACTCTACGCCTAACGATTTTATTATTTATCTGATCTATATCTCAAATTAATGAAAATATTGGTATGAAAGCTAGAATTTATCAATTTATTTTTAGCTTTAATTAAGTACATAACCCACATCATTTTTATTGTAATAAAACCGTTTACCATATTTTTTTATTTAATTTATTTAAATTATGCATATAAAACGGAATTGAAAATGATTTATATGTATAAAAAATAACCTAAGCTATATTTACTTTTTTAAGCTAGTAGTGATTAATGATGCACCTAATAATAAATTCTCCCTAATGCTCATATATCTTCGTGTCCCTTAGAATTAATATTAAGGTGACAACTTTTTATCTATTTTTGATTAAATTTCTGTTTAAAAGTTTTTTTATTAGACAGGTAAAGTAAAAAATGATTGTAGATAAACTATAATTAATTATTAAGTCTTGCTGCTGTCTTTGGTTTTACATAAAATTTGAAAAAATCTATTTTCTTACTGTAGTTTAAATTTCAAGGAAAAAATAAACGAGAGGGCTAGTTTCAAAGCGTACAATTCCCAAAATTAGATTATTCTGTTATGTAGAATAAAAAATTTATTCAGTTTAGACACTCTGATCTCACATTGATTTTTTAATCACCCTGCATATAGATAAGCGTTCATTAAAAAAAAAAATAAAAAATTATTGGCTTAAAAAAAGGATATTTAACAAAATCCAATTGACTTTTTTTGGCATCAGTAAAGGGTCTTTAAAAAAAGTAAATTACGCAATATAAAAAAATTCAAAGTTAAAGCGTTAAAAGCCTGACTGGAGCATTTCACAAAACCTAAAAAAACATTAACGCGAATTTTCAATAGCAGAAGACTTATTTTTCAGGTCTAAAGTGGACTTAGTAAGCTACTGCCGTCCTATAATAGAAGTTGCTGATGAAAAGTTTGGTCTAGTCGATCGATTTTAATTTTCAATGCCTTACTGGATTATGCAGCTTATATTAGTCTACAAGGCAGACAGTTAAAATATTGCTTATTTTGGTGGGTTTATTATCAGTTATACGTCTTTTTGTGTACTTACTATTTTTAATATTAAGTAAAAGTACGTATGTATGTGGTTTTAAAAAGTTTAACTAGAAAAATTACATGTCAAAAAATAGCAAATAAGCTATTTAATCATTTTGTATGTAATACATTGCGAATATAACCACTGCTAATCTAACTTTAGGCCTATGAAAAAATAAATCAATAGTTTTAATGAAAGAATACCCATTTATCGTACATTTTAAATATGACATTATTAAGAGTCAACCTATACAAACATAGTGTCTAAAAAAATATTTTAATAGTTTCAGTTTCAGAGATCTTCACCTCTCTTGTACCCAAATTGGAACTGTGTATCAGCGGCCATAATAAAAGGATCTACAGTTATTTGACTTTCTCTAATCAATCTATCATAAATTTTTATATAATATAAGTTTTTCAGTCTTTAAAAACTTTATCGGAAGCGCCTGATATTCTAATAGTTGATAAAAAAAATTTGTACATGTTTCTTTTAAAATCTTTTAAATTTTTAAGTTTTTTAAATTTATATATACCGTAAAATGATTATTTTGTAATAAAATGATATTAAAAATTTAATGTTGTCTTATTTGGTTATGGTTCACTATGAAAAAAATAAAATTTTATGAAACCAGAGTGTATTAGGCCACAAAAACTTTATATAATTTTAGCTCAACACAACATTACGTTTTTTTTATGATTAAACCGAAAAATTTATGTTTTGGTTTGTTTGTTGTTCTTAATATAATTTTCGTCTACTAAAAATTTTTTAACAAATCTACCATTTTTCAAACGCCAAATTTATAATATTTATAAAAATATTATGATTTATTGGTTCTGTATTATTTAAACATACATTATTATTAACTAGCCTAAAAATGTATTTAATTAACCAGAACTAACCACCCTTGGGCTAAAATCAGTTGGGATTGGGCGCTTGTGGCGGCTTCGGTTGTATCGGCAAGTGTCGATCTCCGGAGTTAAGCAGTGAAATGCGCGCCCATAATTTGGATGGGTGACCGGCACCAGCGGTGTTTTGGGCAACGACACACGGTGTTCTGCTCGGGGATGCGGACCGAGCAACAACCATCCAAGTTATGGAATGAATGGTGTGTGAATGGGAAGGAGTAGGGGTCAAGGTACATTAAGCCTTAAGGCTGCAGTGCACCACCTAGGGGGCGGTCGTCGGACCTGGGTGGGATGACCCCGAAAGGGTGAAAAAAAAAGATCAGTTGGGCATTAATAAAAATAAAACATAAGCACACATATTTATTGTTTTTTGTTACCAATTTGATGTTATTTGAATTTAGTTAAATAGCGGCCTATACAGGGTGTCCTACCGGGAACTACCGCGATCAATTTCTCAAAAAGTAAGCATTGTAAATTTTTGAAAATTTGGTAACGTTATAAACTTAGTGGGGACATACAACTAAAAAATTTGACAGCACTATCACTTCCGGTTATACCGGAAGTTAATGTCAACTTATTTTAAATGGAACCCCTATATATTATTTATTTTTAGATTCTGCATAAAATTCTAAACAAAATTTAAGTTTACGTTTCTTTACACAAGTCTAACCGTTTTTGACTTATTTAAATGTTATGTCAAAAATGACGTTTGCAAGCCATTATACATAACCATCAATTTATTCTAAACAAAAGCCTTTTATATGAGTTGGGGTTGGGTTCCACTAAAGAAAGAACTTCTTTAGTGGACTGTATCGATATTATCACAATTAATAAATACAAAATGATCAAAAATAATAGTTTAAAATTATAACGACAAAACCCTTAAAAGTTATTTTTTTCAAATGGAAACCCCTGTCTTGTATTACCTTATCATATTAAGCATCAAAAATAAGGGTAAGTTTGTATAAGGATGTCTATTCCAAAAACTTATAGTTTTTGAAAAATTAACGATTTAATATTTATCTACCCGGGTAGTTGCCTGTGATGCCGCATTTTGTTGTCAAGGACAACTAGAAGCTAAACTAAGCCGTATTTAAAAGCATTATAAGAATAGATAAATATAAATTTATTTAATATTTAAAAAACTATAAATTTTTGAAATAGACATCTAATACAAACTTATCCTTATTTTTGAGGCTTAATTGGATAAGGTAAAAAGATAGGGGTTTCCATTTAAAAAATTGACTTTCAAAGTTTTTGTTGTAATTATTTTTAGCGATTATTTTTGACCACTCTGTATTTATTAATTGTAAAAATATTATCACAGTTTGCTAAAGTAGTTCTTTCTCAATAAGAAACCCAAACCCAACCCATATTGAAGGATTTTGTTTAGAAGAAATTGATGATTATGTAATGGTTTGCAAACGTCATTTTTAACATTCTAAAATAAGTCAAAAACGGTTGGACTTAGTTATAGAACATTATTCATATATTATGTTTATAATTTTACGTAAAATGTAATAAATAAATAATATATAGGGTGTTCTATTTAAAATACGGAAATTGACATTTACTTCCAGTATAATCGGAAGTGATAGAGCTATCAAAATATTTTAGTTGTATGTCCCCCACTGAGCTTATAACGTAACCAAAGTTTCAAAATTTTCTAAACCGTAGTTTTCAAGAAATCGGTCGCAGCAGTTCCCGGTGGGCCACCCTGTATTAAATCCAGTGGTTTTGAACGTTATGATAGACAGAGTTAAAAAAATAATTATAAAGCGACTTTATAACAATAATAAAACTTACTAAAAAGTAAGAAATAATAAAAAACATGTTAGGTAAAACCATGTTATGGTATTAAAGTATAAAAAGCTTTTACTTAGTTATTAACACTGAGTAGTATAGCACATATATGTTATAACCCGACTTATTTATTTTTTATTTTTAGTGAGTTTTATAATTGTTTTAAGGTCGGCTTAATAAAAAAACGGTTTATTTTATAAAAATTACTATTAAATCGGTAAACATATACTAAAAATACAGACTACAATAAAAAGCACAAGCACGTGTAATTTGATTGGTTTAAAGCGAATAAAAACAATATATTAAACTAACCAGAACTAACCATGACCTCCCCCAATTTAACAGTTTTGCATGACCGTCTGTAGCGGTTTCAACCAATCAAATTACACGTGCTTGTGATTTTTACTGTAGTCTAAAAACACTACTACTACCTCTGTGAAAAGGTTAATTTTTTCCAAGGTTGTCGATTCTAAATACGCCCATTTTTTATCAAGCACATTGCCTACCTAGAGGCAGCTTGGCCGCACGAACAACGTACGGGAGAGAGAAAAAATAGGTTTAGTACCTTTTTTTCTTGCGATTTTGACTTGTTTTTTTATAGGACCTCCGTAGAAGTACACTCTTAAAAAAAAAAAATATTGGTCCACAAACGCTGGAGTAATAGCGTAACAAAAAAAAAACACACACAGGCGATTTGAGAACCTTCTCGTTTATGAGGTCGGTTAAAAATACTTAATTTAAATTGCCAATCCACAACACACAAACCAAAAACATTAACTGTTTTAGAATCCCGTTTAATTATAATGACAAGTTAGAACCATTCATATCAGTATGGCATTCATGAAATTATTGCAGCTAAAATAGACGCTTAAAATGGATATTACAGAGTTAATTAAATAATGATCCAGTCAGTTATTTTAATAAACACCTTGCGAAAAGAAAATTATATCTAGTAAACTTTTTTAAAATAAAACACTTCTTACATTGTATCACCTTTTAAAAGGTGTTTAAAAAAGTTTTATGAAAACACCACATTTAATATGTTCATTTAATATAGTGACCATTTAATCTAAAAATAATGGTATGCTTTTAATATACTACTGTTCCAAGCTTCATAAGCACCAAGTTTAGTGCAATATATACGATGAAGATTATATCTACTTGTTTTTTTTCAATTTGGCTAGCCATATTTCCAAAACTATAAAAGATAGACATGTCAAATGGTTCTTTCTTAAAGCTCTTTAAAATACTTTTTAATGACAGGGTGTTTCCTAACTACCATACGAAACTTCAAGGAATTATTTCTTATGTCTTTTTATTAAAAAAGTTTTTATGAACATATACCCGGGCTTGCTTCATTTCTAAGATACTGGGCGTTAAAGTTTAAAAAAAAACTTACTGTGACAGTAGTACGCAAGTAATCTACTAGGACCCTTCTGAGGATGCCAACCACTCACGCTGGCGAAACGTCAAGGATACAAAATCTACAACGACTGCCGAATAGCCCAAATAACTTAAGAAATGGCCGCGAAAGTCTTACACAGTATATTTATATTAAATATATAAAAAAAAACAAGTTTGTTAACACAAAAGCAGCTCATTGCCATTTAAACACACTTAAATTTTAAAAGCAGGATAAATTATACAGGGTGTTTTAGAACTATGGGATCAAACATTTGAGTATAGGAACCCATGTCCGGAAAAGTGTCACAACGGCACTAAGGCCCTAAGACGCAATTAAATTTAGAAAGACGATGAATTGCTTTTTGTACATGATATCATCACAACAATTAATAAACAAAAAAAATTAATTATAAAATTAAAATAAAATTTTGAAATAAAAAATAAAATAATAAATTGTTTAAACATTGACATTGACATTTTAAACAATTGCTGTGATGATGTCAAGTACAAAAAGCAAAAATTAAATGCAATAATTACTATTTACGCACTTTATCGTCTTTCTAAATTTTAACGCGTCTAAGGGATGCCAGTGACACTTTTCCGGACGTTATTCTGATAATTTACACCAGTAGCAGATCTTGGTTTAACAGTCGACAATTTATGCATTGCATCGAAGAAAGTACAATAAGTATTAACAATTAAAAAGTAAAAAGCTCGGGAGCCACCAGGGGCACAGGCCCGACCTACTGGAGACTCCTACCCAGAATACAACACCCTCTCGACACAGAGGGACGTACTGGCAATTGGACCCTCGGCCTCGGGGACCTAAGCCACAAACAAAGCAACAACAACAATTTGTGCCTATACTTAAATGTTTTCTACTGTTGCACTGAATAACCCCTAAATGTTTGATCCCACAGTTCTGAAACATCCTGTATAATTTGTTCAGCAGCATCTGCCTTTTATTTAAAATTCTTAATATTATTTTTTCCCGCTTTTAATTATCATTTTAATCTTTGATTTTAGATAACGTAATTACTTTATTATGCAGTGTGTCCAAGATAAGGATCCTAAGCATGGGAGTCTCAGTACCTATTGGAGATACAGCTTAGGTTAAATTAGGAAAAAGTTGTGTTTTTTAAAGCTTATTTACATGCCGTTTAAAAACATGAAAAATTTTCATGGCCTGCTGAGATATTTGACAAAAACGAAAATTTGACTATATCGATTTTATTTTTTCTGACTTTATTTGAAAAGATATAAAAAAAAACTAATAACACTTTTTCATCGGCACTTTTTAGCTACTACATGATGGTATTTTTAGATTTTGTATCTGACGTTTCGTTTTTAAGTTCATCATGTCATATTTTAATTTTTAGTAAAAAAATTTGGGTGGATATATTTTAAAACTAATTTGGGTTGGATATATTTATGTTGTGGCTGCAAGGAAATTAATATTGACATATTTAATTAATATTAATAAATTTAAGCATATCAAATAAAAGCGTTAAAAGTATTGTCGTAATATTGTTCCGAATCACCTCGTATAAAAACACGTGTCTTCACATACCTTTATTAACAATGGAACGTAACTATGGTTACAACAACGACAAAATCTACCTTGTCAATGTCTCGAAGTTTACAACACAAAGTCGAATCTATACTAACTAATCGGAGGTTTCCCGTCGCCCTTTTATAGTATGGTGGAAGAGTAAAGAATGATCTAGAATATTCGAGAAATATCGTGAAAATTCCATAGTACAGGATGGCATAAAAGTTCTTAATGGATAATTCGGGCGTTTTCGGAAACCTTCGAAAGTGATGAAAGAACTTGGAAAAATTAAGGTAAATTATTTAAATAAATTAACAAACTAAATTAAATGATCCTAACTCTCTAAAATTCTATAACCTAAACACATTTTTGAAAGTCTGTAACATTGCCCCCTTCCAAGTTTTGATCGTCTCGATCAAGTATCTTCACTGTCTTGATAACGGCTTAGCCTTTCTAGATGTACTACTTTCATCTTTGCCTGTGGACTCTTCTGTATACGGTACACCAGATCATTAAGCCGTGTCACCACTTTATATGGTCCCTCCCATGACTTCTATAGTTTCGGTGAACGCCCCTTGGTTCTTCTCGGATTGTATAACGAAACGTCTTCACCTTCTTCTGAGTCTTCAAATCTTGCTTGAATAATGCTCTCTGAACTTGGCCGTAAGGTGACATCTTCTGCAAGTACAACTTCTTGAATTGATGTTACATTACTTTTTGGAAATCTCATCACAATTTCCTCATTGTTAGTTCTCAGTACCCGTTGTGCAAGGTCTAGTACAAACTTCTGATTTTTCATAATGTCAAGGCCAAGAATAACTTCGTCCATTATATCGGCAACAAACACGACATGTGTAAATGTTGTTGTTCCTAGGGATAATTCTAGCTTCGTGTATGCCTTGAACTGGTATGACTTCACCATTGGCAGTTTCCAAAATATAATTCTTCTCAGGTCGGAATATTTTGCAGTGGGCTATGATGTTCTGCCTTACGATGGTATGTGTAGAACCAGTATCTAGTACCATCTCGCATTGTCGACCGCATACATTTCCAGGTACTACCAAGCTGGAGCCATTGTTCTGTAACCGGGATACCCTAATTGCTGTTGTTGATGGTTCTGGTAACACTTAGCTAGCACCCGCCCCTTGAACTGGGAGTTCGTGTACACTTTATTTAGTGGTAAATAAAATATTTTATACAGTATGTCTACGGATTGGACTTTACAATGAGACAAATGGATCAAAAAATTTAGGTGTTTAAAAAGTTGTGTATGTGCAATTGGTTGGCTTTTAAAAATACAAGATTTACAGTAAAGAATTTGTTTGATTTGTACATAAGCTTTAAAAAATACAAAAATGTGAAAATGAACCAAGACAAAACTGCCTTTAATTTTATTAATTTAGCAAAATGTCAAATAAAGAGGTTTTAAGAATTAAATGAGGGTTGGATATCGGAAATTTCATATAGAAATAAACAAAAATTGTATTTTGGTTTTATATTGTTTTAATCATGTTTTACACCTCTTTTGCGTAATTTACCTGGTTTTACATTTTTTATTTAAATATATTTGACAAACTTTAACATTAATTATTGTGTTGTAATAAAACTAGGCGAATTACGTTAAAAGGTGTAAAAATGATATTAGCTTCTTATTCAATTCTAAAACCCTTTTTTTTAAACATTTTGCTGATTTACTAAAAATAAAAGTAGTTTTTCTTGGTTAATTTTCACATTTTGTAGTTTTTAGAGATTCTGTACCAAACAAAACAAATTTCTCAACGTAAATCATGTTTTTTTTAAAGAAGCAAAATCATTTGCAATACAGAACATTTTTGAAGACTTCAATTTTTAATCCATTTGCCCCATTGTAAAGTCTAATCGTGGACATACTGTATATTAAGTTTGGTAGTTTTGTACGTAATAAAATTGGCCACTTTTAATTGTTGTCCCACAAAGACACACCACAAACATAAACTGGTTTAAAATCTCGTTTAATTATAATGACTAGTTAAAATTCATACTAGTATGGCATAATTAAAATTATTGCAGCTAAGCAGACGCACAAAATAGATTTTACAGAGTTAATTAAATGATAATCCAGTCTGTTATTGTCATTAACCCTTTGCGGGACATAAAAGGACATTCGTATATTATAATAAATTATAAATTATGATACTGCTTTAATATTAGCGGGCAATTGCAACAATGCAATTATTATTTTAGTGATCTATAATCTCTTTGCATAATAAACCAAAGTAGGGTAGATGTTTTATTCGTGGCCAATTTAAGATTTATAAATGAATATTAAATATTTAGTTTTTACCATAGTCTTATGAAGTATGTTTATCGGATTAGGTATTGGATATGTTGGCACATTTTGAACTGTTTTCTCTACTCCTTAAAACTCTAGTTTAATAAATAATAATATTATGCTTAAACTCAACAAACTGTTTTTGGAAACGCTGAATCTGAATCTGTGGTCAGTTTGGTCTTATCAGGTCATGATTAGGGACACTTCAAGGTCAAATCATTAAATTTTATTAAAAAAGACCAGAATCATGATATATTTATGTTTTCGAGGTCGCTAAAACCAAATTGAGGTCAAGGTAATATTCTTGGTGAAATTATAAGAAATTATCGTAAATTCACCAAAATCATGATATTGTGGGGTTTTTGGGTCGCTTAATCCGAATCCGTAGTCAAATTGACCCTCCCGGATTCGGATTAAGCGAACACTTAAAACATAAAGGTACCACGTTTGTGCATGGTCTATTTTGAATGAATTTTGATGATTTGACTTTAAAATAATTTTAATCAGGACCTGATGGGGTCAAACTGACCGCGGATTCAGATTTAGCGATCCCAAAGACATAAAGATACCATGGTCTAGTCTTACGGACCACTTTTTTTGTGGGGCTGTGTTATTTAAAAAATATTTAACTACTAAAGCCATAAAAAACGATTGTAATTGTTTGTAGTATAATTTTATAAAATTACTGTAAGGGCAGTAAATAGTATTTGCTCTTTATCTTTTTGTGTTGTCAGATTAAGAGGTTTAATAAAATGTTTTTAAAAATATACAATTTATAAAAGTTTAATCCTGCCAAAATTCCTTTTTTAAGTACTTTAATTGTTCCGAGAGAAAATATGATTTATTTTTTATTATAAACTGTCAAATATATTAAATTTAATATTTTTTTAGAAAGTAAATAGTAAACATATTTTTTATCTTTGTCTTACTCTAAGGAAATAACCGTAAATAAATGTGAACTATATGGAATGGGGGTAGCAAATAGACTTTATTTATAACTAGACATATTTTGACGTGACTAAGTATAATAATTATAGACTAAGGTATTAAGTCCCAAAATAATTGGGAGTGCCGGCCTTACAAATTAGTGAACTTTCAGTAATATTTTACACAACCCTGTCATCAAGTCGACCTTTTGACGTAAGTAAAATTTAAATGGACTAGAGTTAATAAATTAGAGGCCCTATTTAAGCAATGTTACTTTTACTTATGACACCCTTATTTGAAATTAGTTTTGTTAACTTATTAATTTATTGGGGCTGAAAAGCGAATTGCTGCTAATATTACAAGGCAATAAAGTTTAACTATAAATAGCACTTTATGTAACAAGCGCATAAAGTTTTATTTTTTTACAAATAGAAAGCTTGACAGCAAAAATCGTCGGGCAAGTTTGGAAATTTTATGAATAAAAGACACGTTATGCATGTGTTGCATACTATATTTTTTCTACAAACATATAAATTATATAATTTTTATTTGGGAGTCAACCAACCTCACTATTATGTATTAATAATTATTTTTATTAAATTTAGCAGCAAACTGTAAAATTTTAAACCTATTGGCACATAAACTTAAATAAGTAATGACGGAATTTTTGGTGGTTTAGTCAATATCGCGTTTTTTATAACACTGCGTAAATTTAAAAATTATATTTAAATAACTTTTGGTAAGTTTTAAAAGAGATAATTATTTTAAACTATAAGAAAAAAACGACAAACAGTGATTTTTTTTTATTATTTTTAATACTTTATACATACTATACCGAAATGTACTATTTTAGCTGTAATATACAGATAAAAAACTGCATTTTTCCAACGGTCGAATAGTAAAATATTTTTAAAAGACTTTTTGGACTGTAAGGTATTGTATTGACCAAAAAATCTTACTTTGAATTGCTATAAATGTTTACGTGATAGATTTCACCGGCACACAAAAAAGTAATTAGTACTTTTGACCAGACCAACTTTTTAATATGACTTGATGCCCTTGTTCAAATCCGAGGCCCGATTTGCTCCATCAGGTTTCAGGTTTGAGTAAATTTCGAAAATCACCACTTGATTTTTATGGTTTTTCGTAGTTTACTCAAAACTCGAGTGTGATGAAGTAAAACGGACCACGTAATTAAATTTAAGGCATCAAAACACATACAACAAAGAACGTCCAGATTGACAAATACTGTATGACGCTGAGAAATATTAGAATAAAAATAAATATTTGTTTTTACTTTCCTAAGACACTCATTAAAAATATATTGTTCCTTACACTTGCGCAAAGTGTCTTTCCCGCACTTAAACCTTAAGCAGCTCCCAGACTTGCAAAAATTCGACAAAACATCCGTCCAAACTAACCAAACCTGTTTGCGCGCTTCGTTGACGCCAAAAAAACAACAAGCTCTGAATCACCGGCGAATAATTCGCCAAGCCCTCAAAACGACGTGAATTCGTCCCAAGTTCATGTCCGCACTATGTAGCGGGGTATGCGGCATTGAGCGACACGGCGAATTGTAGCAAGTTTGCACGCGTCTTTCGTCGAACTTCTTCGTGTCGTTCGTCTAACTGCTCTTGCGTGCGGGAAAGTATCACTTTTACTTGTTAGGAAAATAGCTAATTTAGGTTTTAAAAAATGTTTTAAATAAAAAAAATGCAACAACTTTTTCCAAATGCAAATTTCCATATTTTCTTTTTATATCTTAATAACCAAACAAGATATATTAAAATGATTCATTGACCTTATACTATTTTATTAATAAGTAAATAGTTTTTAGGGCAAAGAGTATGCCAAAAATCACTGACAAAAATCTATTATATTAAATTATCTAGAAAACAATAAATAAAAATAAAGCTATGCTAATTTTTTTTATATCTTTAAATTTTTTAAGGTTTTAAAATAAAAAAAAACAGCTTCTAAAATAAATTTTGGGTTAAAGAAATGTGTTTGTGTACTTTAAAAAGAAAATATGATTATGTATTTTTTACAGTTTATTAGGAGTGTGTAGCAATGTGTTTTTATTGTTTCTACCACAGTTGAAACATGTCTAAGTCATAAGGAGTTTTGGTTACACACATGGATAAAGATAAAAATAAAAATGAATTTTTATGTGGCAAAGGGGAAGGACCACACATACCATACGTAAAACACATTTCTTATTTTTAAAGTCGTAATCGTTTTACGATCCTTACGTGCTGCAGTATCGTTATTTTTAGTAGTAGCTTGGATGCTCTTCTTAAGTTAAAATATGTCTTTTTTGCACAAGTGTTACAAAAATAAACTTGTTTCACAGTTTTAAGCTTTTTTCACACTTTGACTAAGAGTTTTGTTTTCAAATATGAATTTACAAAATGTAACAGCAAACGCAATACCAAGAACTAAACTGAAGGTCAGGTTAACATTTATTTTGCCTTTATATCTTTTAGTTCATGTGTCACTTTATTTAAACAGTTTGCAAATAAATTTAATAGAAATAATTAAAATTTAATAGAAATTTATTGAATTTGGATGACTTAGAAAAGAATTTATGGTATGTTCTGTATTGGTTCGGCCACTCAGATCATTTTTCCTAAAACAAAATAAATAAAAACCTCCCTCAAAACCTAATAAATTTAAATTATGTAATTAAAAAACTAAAAATCGAAACGGTGGCAATCCTGCCACTGTTGTCAAGATAAAATTTAAAAAAAAATTAAAAAATAAATTATTAGTTACTTAATCATTATTTAGGTTTAAAATTTTAAAATTTAGGCTTTACTTTCTCGAATATTCTGAACTTCTGATGATCTTAAACATAAAATTTTACAAATCTAAAAATTTGTCAACACCAATTTGAAAACAATCACAGGATAAACTGAAATGCTTTAGGTACTTAAGCAAAGAGAAACATGTACTAAATAACGCAAATGAAAGAAATGCATACATAATATTAAATAAAAGTACCTAAATGTGAAACATTAATATCTCTTAATTTAAATAACACATGTTAGTTACCTTTGCTTGATGCTGACGTGTCTTCCGGAAAACCTTAAATCAACTAACTCATTGCCTTTTGCTATTATAAATACTAAATACACCAGCAACCAGCTATATGTCACTCCAAAATTTGACATTTTAATGTCAGAAAAGTCTTCAAAATGTCCGAAAAACTCTTGCAAAGCTAAAGCTTTCAAATTCTAGACCGAACATATTAAATACCTTCTAAAAATTTATATTTTTATTTAATTTTATCTTGACAACGGTTGCAGACTTCTGCACCAGAACGTCGATTTTTAGTTCTTTTGTTACTTGTTTTACATTTTTGGAGGTTTTTTGTTTAGTTTATTAGGAAAAACGGTCTGATTTGGCCTGTACCCAAATAAATACCATCAATAAAGATAATTTACGTGATGGTCGACTTTAGAGACAGTACTTTCTTCGAAACTTTTACAAGTAGATGAATTTTTTGCAACATTTTACAACAATTTACAAAGTGCGGCTAATCACATTTAGAGCCAGCTACTTAAAAAAAAAACGCTTTTAAAACAGTAATAAAATACTCTGATAGTGAAATAAAATATATTGAGAAATAATTCTAGTCAAAAATTTACATTATTCTTTTTAACAGCCATTACTTGACAACTTCTTGACGTAACGTTTTTATTAAAACTGGCTCTAACCTTAAAAAACTAAAAACACTAAACTCAGTATGTCATTGTTGCCAATTGTAGATAATAAAAAACAACACTAACTTGATTTTGATTGCTACAACTACACCCCCGCTCAATCAAAAATTTTTGAGAAAATAAAGTAACAAAAAACAAAGTAAGCAACTTAAAATGTAGTAACTTGCAACAAAAATACTTAACCAAGCATAAAACTCCTTAGCTTTTCAAATATTACTCTACTTAAGGGTTTAGTAAGCATATCTGCAATTTGTTCACTACTAGGAACATATTTTAATTCTATAATACCCTCATTGATTTTTTCCTTTGCAAAATGGTATTTAATATCTAAGTGTTTAATTCTTTTTAACTGTTCATTTGAACTACAGGAACGAATTGCAGATTGATTATCTTCATAAATAGTAACTTTTAACTGTTTAACTAAGCCTAATTCTAATAACAAATTACGTAGCCAACAAGCTTCACTAATACAAGAACTTAAGGCTATTATTTCGGCCTCAGTAGTTGAAATAGCGACAGTACTTTGTTTTTTTGAGTTCCATGATACAATATTGCCAAATACATATAGACAAAATCCACTTGTGGATTTTCGATCAGTAGTATCGCCACCCCAATCTGCATCAGCATATCCTGACATAACATCATTATTTTTTCTATAAAAGATTAATTTAAGTTCAAGTGTTCCTTTAATGTACCTTAACACTCTTTTTAATGCACTTAATAAGTTGTCACTTGCACAATTTTGATATCTAGATAATAAACTAATACTAGAACATAAGTCAGGTCGAGTCCCTAACATAGCATACATGATGCAGCCAATAATTTGCCTACATTTATTTTCAATATCAAGGCTCTCAGACTTTTCACCTTTTAAGCTATCATAGTTAAAGTTGCAATCCATTGGCGTGCATACAGGTTTGCAATCGAACATACCAAATTTAGTAAGAACATTTTCTAAATATTTTTTCTGTGTTAATACAATCATACCACCATTTATGTCTTGTTCTATAGATATACCTAGAAAATAACTTAACAAGCCCAGATCTTTCATTTTAAAGGACAAATTTAAGTTTAATTTTAAATTGCTAATTTCTTTTACACAAGATCCAGAGATTAAAATGTCATCTACAAAGATTATTACATATATAATTACATCTTTAGTCATTTTTATGTATAAACAGTTGTCACATTTATTTTTATAAAAACCTTCGTTTAACATAAAGTTATCAAATTTTTTATACCAATATAGGGGTGCCTTTTTCAAGCCATAAATGGCTTTATTTAGTTTACAAACTTTACCAGTCATTTCACAACCCTTAGGCAAATACATATACAAATTTTCTTTTAATTCACCATGTAGAAAAGCATTGCAAACGTCCATTTGATAAATGGTCCACCCTTTCTGAACACACACAGCCAAAAAGCTCGAACAGTAGTCAATCTGACTACTGGACTATAAACATCTTCCATTACATTTTGCTTAAACCCCCTTGCTACTAATCTACATTTAAATTTATGTATCTTACCTTCTTTATCCTTTTTGATCTTAAAAACCCATTTGCTATCTATTATCTCACATTTTTCTGGTTTTTTTACAAGTTGCCAGGTATCATTTTCTTCTAGGGCCTTGATCTCCTCATCTATTGCTTCTTTCCACCTATCTGCATAATTACTCTTCATTGCTTCCTCGTATGTTGTGGGCTCATCAACATCCAAGCTAAAAAACTCGTATCATATTCTGTATATAAGTGTTGTGGCATTTTTAGTACTCGTGAAGGTCTTAATCTTTCATTTCTCTCTCTAAAAGGTATTTCATTTAATGATTGATCCAACACTGGTTCTATAATATCCAAATTTTCTTCATTTAATATTCCATTTCCTGGTTCATCCACTAAATTTTCAAAAATACCCTCGTCAATCCCTTTTCCTTCCGCTGGGATTGAATCTAGATCTAAAGAAACAGATTTTTGTTCTAAACATTCATCTTCTTTTGCCATGAATGTTATCTCTCTTCTATAGCAACCTTGTTCTCTTTTTCATAAAAATTCTGTAACCTTTAACATTCTCAGAGTATCCAACAAAAATTCCATTTTTACTTTTCATATCAAGCTTCTTTCTTTTTTCATTAGGTATATATGCCCATACTTCACTACCAAATATTCCTTTTACCATGCTTATATTAAAAGATCTTTGAAATAACAACTCATAAGGGGTCTTACCTTCTACAGGACTCTTTCCAGTTCGATTTAGTAAGAAAACTGCAGTATTTGCTGCCTCTGCCCAAAAGCTTTTATCCAACTTACTTTCAGCAAGCATTGCTCTCACTGCTTCCATTATTGTTCGAAATTCCCTCTCGGCTCTGCCATTTTGTTGAGGTGTGTAAGGTACCGTAAACTCTTGCTTTATACCATTATTTTTACATAACTTGCCTACAGAAGCATTCACAAATTCAGTGCCATTGTCACTCCTTAACACCTTAACTGTTTTTCCTGTTTGATTTCGAAAATAAATTAAAAATTCCCTAAGATTTTCATATACATCACCTTTATTTTTTAGAAAGTAAACAAATCGATAGTTGCTGAAATCATCTTTTAATAAAAAAATATAGCGGGAATTATTTAATGATGGTTCTTCCATAGGACCACATAAATCTAAATGTATTATACCCCCAGGCTCTTTTGCCCTGCTGGCATTTATGTTAAAAGGTTCCCTACAATATTTCCCCTGAACGCAAGAACTGCAAAACTGTTCAGTTTGTTTAGCTTCAATTTTATTCTTATCTAAAATATTCTTTACGAATCTAAAGTTTTGATGACCTAGAGCTTTATGCCACCATTTGAGATCATGACTATTTTTTACAAAAAACATGTATTCCCCCAAATTTATCCAATTTTGAACATTGGCATGTGTGTTCAGAAATATTAGACCACTTAAACAACATTTTAAACAATTTTTCACATCTAATTGCCATAGCTACAGTGACATTATCTTTATTAACAAACTGTGCCTTTTCAGCATCAGAAAACAATGACAAACCCTTATCTAAAGCTTTTCCTTGTGAAAATAAATTTACTTTTAAATTAGGAACAAAAAATACATCATACAAAGTGACAGAATGAAAATTTGTACCATTATAGGCAGAAATACAAATGTTACCTTGTCCTTTTACCTCCAAAGTTGCACCATCACCAATTTTCACATATTTTGGTTCTTTTAGCTCCGCAAAACTACAAAAAGGTCTCTGTCTTTGCACATATGTTGGGAGGCTCCACTATCCATATACCATTCCATATTTACTTGGGACTGAATGTCATTTGACACTGCTACAAGTGCAAAAGCTCCACCGTTACCACTGGCATTATTTCGTGAAGATTTGTCACGTTCTTCTTTTTTCTTCTTGGCAAAACAATCCTTTACCAAATGACCTCTTTTTTACAATAATTGCATTCAATATTTCGGCATTGACTTTTAACGTGACCTTCTTTTCCACAAACAAAACATTTTTTGTTTACTTTTTGATTTGACATTTTACCTGCTTCTCTCTGCACTGTTGCTACACGCTGAAATGCCATCAATGCTACGGATTGCTCCTCATCATTAGTCAGCCGTTGCTCTTCGATTAACAGCCGCGCTGTCAAATTATTTAAAGTTTGTTTATCGGAGCTGACACTTTCCCATGCAGATCGAAAATGTCGAAATTTTTCAGGAAGGGCCATTATGATTTTTGTAAGAACCATTTTCTCTGGAATATCTTCACCACACTGCTTCAGCTTGGCTTGTAAATTAGTCACTTTAGAAATGAAACTGTTTACCGTTTCATTTTGAAACTTCAAATTATAAAATTGCTCATTTAGCATATGAGTGCTAACCTCGGATTTTCTTTCGAAAATGCTTTCCAATTTTTCCCACATTTCTCGTGCCGTTTCACACTGCATTACGTGAGAAATAACATCTTCCTCCATTCGAAGAACGAGTGCTTCTTGGGCACGTGCATCTTTTATTTTCCACTTTGAAATTTTATCGGCATCTTCATTGGGTATGAATTCATCACCACAAGTAATTTCATATAACGACTTTGCCCTCAAAAATAACTTAGCTTGAAACTTCCAAACATTCCAGTTGGAGTTATTTAACTTACTGCCGGTCACGGTCACCTCCATTTTATTTTCACTATTTTGCACGTAGACTCACAACGTACACAAAAATAAACTCGGATTACTACCACTATATTAGACTTTCTGGGCCCATAACCTGTGATGGAAGCTGGTGGTAGTAATAAAATACTCTGATAGTGAAATAAAATATATTGAGAAATAATTCTAGTCAAAAATTTACATTATTCTTTTTAACAGCCATTACTTGACAACTTCTTGACGTAACGTTTTTATTAAAACTAGCTCTAACCTTAAAAAACTAAAAACACTAAACTCAGTATGTCATTGTTGCCAATTGTAGATAATAAAAAACAACACTAACTTGATTTTGATTGCTACAACTACATTTTTTCTTTTAAATCTTTGACAAACCAGACGAAGACTAAAAAGCCTAAATACTAACGTACCGTGGGTCTCTTAAGTGCAAGAGGGAGTTTGTTGACACGGACTTAAATAATTGAAGATTTGGCGGGAAAGGAAAGACCTCCGTGGGCAGCAGGTTCCACATTCTAGAAACTCTAGGGATAAATGAACGAACAAAGTGGGAAGTTCGGAGCCTGTTCAGTTGGACCGTATAGGGAGGCATACGCGCGGAACCACGAGTTTCTCTGTTGGGAACCGTGAGTGGAGGAACTATACTGGACAATTCTTCAGAGCAGAAGCCATGGAAGTACCTATAAAAAAGCGATAAATCCACCACAGCCCGACGATGGGCAAGAGAGGGAAGCCTTTCTGTAAGTGAAGGATCATTAATGAGACGAATAGCTCTTCATTGAATGGAATCCAGAATGCTTAGGGTTGTGGGGGAAGCCATCCCCCAGATATGAGAGCAATACTCCAAGGGAGGTCCGATTTGGGACACATATAAAGTGTATAAATTAGAAGGGGTAAAATACTTTTGCGCCCCAAAATTCATATTTTCAATTTTTTTCCCTATCTCAAAAACTAAAATAGCGCCATATCACTTTCATAATATTTCTAAATGCAGTTTTTTAAAGCAAATTCAACTATGTAAGACTACTACACTTTACTTTATTTTCATTAAAAACATTTATTATGTAGGTAAATGATCTTGTTGATACTGAATGGCGTATACATATCAAATTATCGTTGTATAGTAACTACCTAGAATATGTTGTAAAAACAATTAATTTTATGCCTATATTTGATTAAAATTGTATTAAAATTTATGACGATACACAACTACTTTTTATTTTTAAAATTTTAAAACTACGAAAGCAAAGATAGTTTTAACCTAACTTTTGCAAGCAGCAAGCAATGCTTTAACTTAACTTTACGAACACTTTATAGCACAATAAATATTTTTCCTTACTTTATTTACACGAATTCCAGTGGAATACTTAAAGTGACCTGTACCTTATATTTAAAATTAACATTTAATTACATTAATAACAGGAATAATAGTAATGGTAGGTAATAAACTGGAGTAGGAAAACCTATTAAATCTGAAACTACAATAGATATTAACTATTTTATGATCTGCAGTGGTATTGCATGAAGACAGTAAAAGTATTATGAACTTTTAAACCTGTTTGGCGCAAAATAAATTTTTATATATTATAAAACCTAATTTTTACATTTTTATGCTTTAAACTGTCTTTATAACTTACATATAATAACATTAATATAAATTTTTTGCAATAATTCACAAAATTTCTGGTATTACAAACCCATGATAAAACAAATACAAGGTAGGATAAACAGCTATTTCAAATGGGTCCGCTTTACGCAATGACGTAACACTGTAAGTTTTTTTCCCGAAACATTTAAATTGAAGGCCTAAAAAAGCCTTAAATTTTGTGAATTTCGTTTTTTTTTATCAGAAAATACCCTAAAAATTGCTAAATTATAGAAATAAATCGCCGATCCGGCTATTTTATCCATTTACGTATAGAAAGGTTTTTACTAGAGGATATATTCTTCAAGCCTTTTTTAATCCTGGCCAGCATTCAGGCACAGACAATCCCGGGATTTGAGGGTTGAGTTCAAGAAATGCGAAATTATTTAAAAATCAACTTTTATTTTTTTACATTTCTTTAGGAACGTATAAAAATCTGAAGACAAAAGAAGTTTTCTTTTTAAAACGAAAGACAAACTAATTAAAATATTTAAAAAATATCTTCAAACACACTTTCCTTTGATAAAGACATTTCTACAGTCGTCTTGATTAGATACCCTTAAAAAAATAAAAACAAAACTGTATAGAACATTGGCAACAACATCGGCATACCCTCACATAACCTCTAATTGATCGCATTCAAACATTTGTAATTTATTACAATACAACAAACATAAGGCAATAATAAACCCTATAAATAGTAATAATTAAAATATTCAAAATATACTATAACTACCGATACCACAAACAAATGAGTGCTTAAGGTAATTTGAGTACAATGGTATTTACATTTGGCAGCGCTGTGTAAAAACAATAGAAATCATACGCAAAAATCTACTGCACAAGCATCCTTAAACAAGTTATAGGTTTAAAATTGTTATGTTTGTTTTACTAATAAAATCTCTAAACCACCCTTATCATATCACCAAAACATATATTTCATTAAACAAAATTGTAAAACAAGGTCAAGTAGCACATAAATTTAAAGAAAACATGTACAATCTGTCAACTGTAAAAAATATTGATACATCGAATTATTGTCGTCGAATTGTTTTCAAAACCCTCGGAAAAAAAACATGTTTTCTAATTATTGCGGATACTTATTATCACTTATTGGATCTTGTAACCGAAAAACGTATTGGAATGGCATCAATTTTTTGAATGTCACAAATACCGTATTCGATAAACTTTTTTCCACATGTCAGTCACATATTTTTTTATTATTTATAAATTTATTCCTATCACAAGCTCTAAAGGTCGAATTTTAATTGGTCAGAATGTTCCAGAATTGTTTTTCTCCCGTTGATACAACTTTCATTAAAATCTGAACATCAGTTTTTCAATAAGTAAAATAAAATTTGCGATTTTTCACTAGGATCAATGTTAAAGAAATAAAGTATTTAATAATATATTAACTATTTTTAGTTCTCTATATAGACCTTTGAAAATTTAACTGGTTTGGGATATTCTTGTTATAAAGTACACAGTAGCATACTGGTACTTTAGACCAAAGAATATAATAACTGGTTTCATAATTTTTCTGAACAGTAATTCTTACACCGGTGATTACTACCTTAAATAAAAATATTTTATGGCAAAATTCTAATAATTTGCGTGATGCGGATTGTATCTTTAAAAAATTTATTCCAGAAAATTTTGAGACTATATAAAAGGGGGCGCGATTTCGGGTTCTCTAGTTTTTACTATTTTATTGGTAGATGCGCCGCTGTCCGGCGGCTATGCTTATAAAAACGGCTAATATTAGTTAACCTACCTTAATAATTATTCAATTTATTGGCCCTAAGCGTTAAATTTTCTTGTGGTTCTATTGTTAAATAATTATAGGTATTTTTATCAATCAACAAACAAAATAAAAAATTAGAACACGTCTGCCCTACACCAAGATATTGTTGTAATTGTTATTGATGACGGCAAATAGATTATTTATAAAAACCATTTTTTCGTCGGGGCACGTTATGATTAAATATGTTATTTTATTTTATTTGAAATTGGTAAGTTTAATAAATAAAATACAAAGAGTAAAAAAAAGTTTTTGAATCCGATCAACAGTTTATCCAAATTTATATTTCTCGAGGTCATTACACTTAATAACTGTTTTTTTTTTAAATTTGTAGTTTAGCAAAGTAGGGGTAGTCTATTACTACTACTTCCAATAGCGCTTTTTTAGATAAAAAAAAAAAAGAACGTAATTTTCTCTTAGTACCGCGATTGTTCGCATTCATTTAGAAACACCCTGTATATCATGAGAACTAGTTCTTTATTTAAGATGCACGTAGCATCTTAATTATATTTAGTTTTATTTACCTGGTTTTACACTTATCAAACTTCTTGTCAAATAAGTTGGACCAAGTATACCTTGAATAAATTTGATAATGTAAAACAGAAAATTGGATATCAAAGAAACTTATGGTGGCCTTGTCAAATTTGTTTAAACGATTAGAAGACGCCCTATTTATCTATCTATCTATCTATCTATCTATGTAACGGAATCTTTGAGCCTAATCTTTACCAACTTCCAGCTGATTCAATTTCTTTGAAACTTTGCACACGTATCAAGGACCGATGACAATGCAATAATTTAAAAACAGTATCCCGTTATCCTGATTAGGACCGCCAGGATAAATAAATTCCTTTACAGATCCTCTGTGTCTCTTGACAAAATGGCGAAGGAATTTTTTAGTGAATAAACTGGAGACATTTATTTTTAAAAAACTAATTGATATATCGAACTAAAAATGAAAATAAATAATAGTTAAAAAACTAAAAACACGCTTTTATATGCAACCGAACTAAAAATTAGAAAATAATTTTTCATTACAAAAGAGTTTGTCACTTCAGAATAAAAGCGTGGGTGCTTAATATATTAAATTTCGTTAAATATTTCAAAACCACCAACACAATGAGTTAAAATTGACAGTTGGCAACTACTTAACCTCTATTTTATCGTAATTAGTGTGGTGTTACCCTGATATTTGCTTCAAAGAAGTTTGTCAAATAATTTAATTTTTACACTTTCGTCTTTAAACAAGTTGTATCAAATATTTGATCAAGAAGTTTGATAAGTGTAAAAACCAGCAAAATATAATAAATTATTTGACAAACTTCTTTGAAACAAATATCAGGGTAAAACCAAACACCACACTAATCACGATAAGATTGAGGTTAAGTAGTTGCCAATTGTAAATTTTAATTTATTGGGTTGTTAGTTTTAAAGTTTTGCATCAAATATTTGATGAAAAACAGGACGTGTTCTAGTCTTTCAAACAAATTTGACAAGGCGACATTGAACTTATTTGATATCTAATTTTCTGTTGCACATTATTAAATTTATTCAAGGTTAACTTGACAATAACTTTGATAAGTGTAAAACAGCGTTTAAGTCTCGTGGTACTTACTTTCTTGTCTTAAAGAAAATATCTCTTAATGGAAAGCGCAAGTAATTCCATTGTGAATCTAAATACTTAATATACGGGTGCAAATATTTTTAGCCAAATTCCTAAAGGCCTCCAAAGGAAGTTAACGAAATATTAATATATAAGTTAGGACACTTGTCGGCGGACCTTTAAACTCGTAGCATCTAAGGGCTGTTGTCGCAATACAGTTGTTAGATAAAGGTCGTAAAAATTGTAAGGGATACTGGTGCAACTGATGAAAATATTAGGAATATCGTGGAAGGCGGTGCATTGTTGATTATTTTAAATAAACTAAAATAATTATTTGTTTACGTAAACGATAACAAATGGTATGCCAGTGATAATAAATTTAACATATTTTCGATAGGACGAAAAAATAAAAATTAATGGGCAGAGGAATTTTTGAACCAAGCAGGTAGTGACTAAAATTTAATGACAATTTTCGAGACCAGATTCAAAAGTCCGTTTTTATCCAAATAAATACTCTTGTTCGATATATGCAACAGTTTATTTAGGAAATAATATACAATATTTTAATTAATAAAGACCTTTTAGTTCTTTAATATAACCCCATTGTGATCACTAAATGAAATGGGGTAATTTTTATTACAAGCGCATTGTTTTAAATTTAGAACGCAAAGCTGTTTGATATCCTATTTAATTAACACAATTATCTTAAATTAAAACTAAGACGTTTATTTTAAGATATTGTTTTTAGTGTATATTTAAAAAAATCCTATTTAGTACGTGGAAAACAAATCCTTTTATTATTTTGTTATAATTTACTCAGGTATCTCTCTAATTGTAACTAATTTGTGAAACTGTATTAAAAACAGTGCCCCTACTACCAAGAATTGTTTCATATATGGGGCAGATTAAGCTAGATTAGTATATTATACTATTTTAATTATCCAGCTTTACACCGAAGCTTCAATAAAATCCGCACCAGTGAATAATAATTAGAAATAATAATTTTGCGAATTCCATGAAGCGTCAAAAGCAGATACGGCCGAAATAGCTAATATTATTAATATTATGAACGTAATTTAATTGTGCAGTAATTTGCTGTCCTGTAAAATACGTATATTAAAATTAAATGTTTTTCAATTTATACGAAATGGCAGTAATAAAATACCGATTTTAGTTTTAAATCTTATTTATATTTAGGTCATTTATTTAACAAGGTGCTTCCAATAAATTATGTCGCTTATTTTATAAACAGATTATCTAAGCATGTTTTTTTTAAAATATTTATTATGTAATGTTATTTAATTAAAGTGTTACAACAAAACTATTGTTCTTAATTTAATATAAAACGGACAACTAAGTTCAGTGTTAGTTATGTGTTTATCAAATTTAATTATTTACAAAAAAACACATGTTTTTAAATGAATTAAAAAGTAAGTATTTTTATAACACATATTAATTACCATAATTTTTATAACTAATATGTAAATTATGCCTTTCTAAACTACAAAGCCATGAAGTAGCAGAACCCGGCAACACAGCATGCTAGGAATGTCAGGTGAAGTTGAGAATTAAGCAGCAATAGATTTAAACGTATGCAAAAATGTTTCTTCTGTTTTTATTTATTTAATATTTTAAGAAAATAGGTAGTTCATTGTAATAAAAGTAGTGCAAAAGTATTAAGGTGGGGTCACACATAACCGCACAAAGCCTGATTTTACGGTAATGGAGAAAAGTAGGACAAATTAATTCGGAAAAACTCAAAGCACTTTTCTGGCCCTCAAAATGATACAAACATTTTGTCAAGCTAATTCCATTGTTTTATGTATGTATATCTCTTTGTTACAATACAACAGATATTCTTACTTATCTTTGTTTTGCTTTTTCCAAACTTTAAGTGTAGTATAGGTAAGAGTCTAGCCACACATAACCGCAGCGATCTCCCGCAAGACCCGCATTCTAGCACAATCGTGTCTCGTACGGTCTGAAACATGCCCAGCAAATGAAATCATACGTGGATCGGATAGCGCCGATGTTTCTCGAGCCAAGCTTGAATTTACAAGCGTCACTTTTATTTCTGTCACATTACGTATAAAATTTTAAAGTTAGTGATTAAAGGTCACTTGTTGTAAACAAACAATACAAAAAAGTGATTTAATAAGTATTAAGTGTAAAATTAATTTTATTGAAAATTTTGTTTCTTTGACAAAAGAGATTCTTTACCAAAAGGAGGGTGACCCAAAAGTCGTAAGACAAAAGGGATTTTTTCCAAAAGGTGGGTAACTCAAAAGTCAAACATCGCTCAAAGAGTTGGAAATCAGTGCCTTCCTCACTTCGCGGTAACCGATCGTAACGGATCTTCTCGCGCAGTTACCGATAGTAACAGGTCTGCAAGAGGGTGTGCGACTTTGCACTTTGACAACTGAAAACCTTTTCACATACATTGGACAAAGATAAAACCGCCTTGTGGTTTCTTCACAACGAAAGAGCCGAATTGAAGGCGAAACAGAAAAAATCAAACTTGTTCCAGACGCGACGTGGCACACCCTCTTGCAATTTCGTTACTGATCGGTTACTGCAAAGTGAGGAAGACACTGATATCCGGCTCTTTGAGCAAGATAACTGTTACCGACTTTGGAGTTACCTACCTTTGGAAGAGGATCCCTTTGTCTTACGACTTTTGGGTTACTCCGTTTTGGTAAAGGATCTAATTTGTCAAAAAAACTAAATTTTTTAAATTAGCTCTAGGACTTCTTTGACCTACTAATGAGACCACAGAAGGCCGAAAGCAGATTTTTCCAAAATCCCTTTACCTTAAGACTGAAAAAAAACTGCTGGATAGTAATTTCATTGTCACCCGGTATACATAAACACAGTGGTAAGTTACAAATTTTCGGAATATGATAAATAATAATTAATAAAGCGGTGCTTGCATATTGCTACAATTTGATAAACTGTATTGTTAATAAGCGTAATTCCAATAACTAATCACCGACTCAGATTTTATATTGGATCGTGCGGTAATGTAAATATCCAAAATTAAATTCTAAATATGTGCACTTAACCATACAATTTAATTTGTCTACCGCAAATTACTATTTTGTACTGTTATTAGTACCTACTAGACAAATCTATACTAATAGTATAAAGGGGTAAGTTTGTAACGTTGTTTGTTTGTAGCCGCTAATCTTTGGAAATACTGAACCGATCATAAAAATTCTTTTACACTCAGAATGCTAAACTATTTAGGAGTGTTATACGTTATATTTTATTATGATTACACAAAAAGTTTAGATATTAACGCTCAACGAAGTGAATACGGGTCGGCTATCTTGGATAAACTATAACTTTTTTAAGGGCTGATCTTCAAGAAAAACTTGACATATGCTTATCAAGTCAGCAAAAGAACATGTATTCGTTTCGTCGGATTTCTTATATAAGTTCCGTGGTAGTTCGCCCGCCACGCGGGTTCAATTCTTGCCCGAAGCAAGTTTTTTTAAATAAAAATATATTAAAAAAGGAACGAAATTACTTATTCTTATTTTTAGAATTTTTTTTCTTCAGTATTTATTTATATTAATATTATAAATAAAGAGGTTAAGTTTGTAACTTTAATTGTTTGATTGTAAGGACTCATTTTCGGAAATACTGAACTGATCATGAAAATTCTGTTTTAATCAGAGAAGCTACACTTTTCAGAAATGCTATAGGCTATATTTTGTTATGATGAAACAAAAAGTTCAAAAATAAATATAATTAACGCCCAGCAGAAGTGGGCACAGGTCGGCTAGTATTAAACAAGATTTTTCTATTACTGTTAAAAAATGCAGTTCTTACCGTTATCATAAAGATAAAGATTTTTTTTTAGTACACTTAAAATGTAAAAAAAAGTTACTCTTTTTAACAGCATCATGCTTTGTCTCACTCTTAAACTTGGTGTTTTGTTTCCGTGAGTTCTAGAATTTATTTTAATTGGAACTTATGCAATGTAACAGTATAGGCGACATCAACTAAATTAAAAGATTAAGGTGTCATAGAATTCGCCTTTACTTTTTAAAATTCATGTGTCACTAAATTTAAATATTTCTTCTTTACACGAAAAAAAATCTGGTAAATATTTATGCAATTGTAACCTAAACAGTTACAATGTGTAGGCCCCAGGTAAACAGTAGAAGTAAAACTCGCTCCGTTTTTGTAGGAAATAATGTGCAGTAGTATTTAATACTTTTGTAGCAGTTACCGTTTTCGATACTACGATAATGTAGTCAAGTTTCTTATTTGGTTACTGTTGTTAGCTACTATCATTCACTTACAAAACTTTAGGGACTCGTTGATTTTCATAACAGAAAATTAATGATTAAAATTATACTTAGAACGTCAATAATAAACATATTTAACACAATTTTTGCGCTACAGTCTTATAGCACAAAACGCCTTTCGATTATCTTTTCGTGCAATATTTAAGTTAACAGTTTAGGGTTAAATTTGCTTTGCATCTACTAAAGCTCAGATGTCATAATAAGGCCGGTTTAATTAGTGCCTGGCCTTATTACACTGTGGAATATTTCTCTAATATTTTTACAGAAAGACCTTTGTATATACACCTTTTGCCACCACCAGCTGAAATATATAAGTGTAAATACACAGGGTGTGTTTCCTAATTGCGGCCAAGAAGAAATCAAAGGACATATTCCTGAGTCAATTTTATGAAAACAAGGTTTATTTTTTATTTATTTATTGTATTCTTTACAAACACCAGTACAATTGGTAATTACATGTAAAGATTCTAAAACTAGAGAACAAAGAAAAAAACAATCTTACATACTAAACAACAAGGACGGAACAACCATAACATATAATGAAAAAATAAAGACTTTTACTAAAGTACAGATTTCAGTTTTTTTAAACTATCACTGAAGAAATCTGTCTGGACCTCCCTAAGAAGCTCGTTTGCCACAGCCATCATACGGTTAAAAGGAGACAAGCTAGATGGGTCTACACTAAATATTTTACGGTTTACTGACATTCTTAAGTTAATCTTTGGTACATTTAAATTAACATAATCGATAAAATTAAAATCTTTGTATTTTAAGTTATGTATTATATAATATAAAAATATCACAGCTTGTTTATTTTCTTCTTTGGGACAAAGATGTAACCCCAAAACCACTTAACATACTTTTATAAGAAACTTTAAATGGATAATTATTATATTTAACAACATAGAGATACCTCAAAAACCTTTTTTGTACCTTTTCTATAAAATCATCATGTGTGGTCTCCATTGGCATCCATATTTGTGATGCATATTCAAGATGTGGCCTTACTAGGCTGTTGTATAATTTAATTATTGTGGAGATCTTAAAATGTTTACTATTTCTGATTATAAATCCCAGTGCCTTTACAGCTTTATTTTTATAAAAGAAAAGTGCTTATTAAACTTCAGATTAGATTGAAATAGCACTCCCAAATCCTTAACCTCTTTTTCACATTTTAAGTTAAATTTTTCAATTCTATACGTATTTAAAATTGGGTTTGTTTTTCTTGTGAATTTTACAACTGAGCATTTTTGTATATTTAAGAACATTTTGTTTTCTTTACACCATTTATTCACATTATCTATATCATGTTGTAACTTTTCACAATCCTCTATAGTTTTAACAATCCTGCAGAGCTTGAAATCATCTGCGAAAAGAAGTCCTATGGAATGATTTAGGCAATCTGGTAAAGAGTTGATGAAGCACAAGAAGAGCAAAGGCCCCAAATTACTTCCCTGCTGAATGCCTGAGGTGGCAACAAAGCTCTCCGACATGCTTCCACCAACCCTCACCCACTGCCTTCTATCTGTAAGATATGACTTTATAAAATGATATGCATCCTCAGAGATTCCAAACTCTACAAGCTTTTCCAACAACATGGTGTGGTTGACCTTGTCAAATGCCTTTTCACAGTCGGTGTATATGACATCTAATTGACACTTGTTTTGTATAGCTTGGGCTGCCAATTCTGACAATATTGTCAGATTTGTAACCGTGGATCTATCTTCCATAAAACCATGTTGGAAAATAGACATTTTTGGTTTCAAAAAGTTTGTCAAGTCTTCACAAAGTATTGTTTCATAAATTTTTGACAAAACATTAATCAAACTAATGGGTCTGTAATTCTTTATTTACTTTTTATTCCCGCTCTTATAAACTGGTGATTTGCGCAGTTTTTAGGGCTTCTTGGAAATTGCCTATTTTTGATGGCTAAATTAAAAATATGTTTTAAGGGTGATGCTATGTACTATTTTTAATTTTAACGTTTCGGCTCTCGGTATGAGGCCTTCATCAGAACTGGAAGCACAAAAGAGAAAAAAAAAAGCACAATAGGGCTGTTGTCCAATTACAAAAATGAATATTATAGCTACTACCTTTAGTATGTAATTTTCCATGTCTGTCAGTGCTAGAAATCACTTAACATAAACACACCACTTTTTGGACGATCACATAACGGATTTTAAAAACATATGTTACACACACAGCGACATTATTTTTAAAAGTTAATAATAAAAGGGGAGCAGCCGTTATGACTATTATTTTGTTTTCTTTTTTTTAATATAAATTATTAAAGGGAATTTATTTTTTGTACCGTTCAGGAAAGCGACATCTATGGTATATTAAAAATATATGTTAATCCAGTGGGACGTATCTTAGCTAATATTATTGACAAAAAATGTACGGCACTGACTTTTTGCAACTGTTATATTTTTTCCGGATAAAACAACTGAAAATACAACTTTTAGGGTGTTTTAAGTAGCTTGGTTAGTTTCAAAAATCCGCTAAACTGCACAATCCCGGACCATACAAGGAATATTGTAGCATTTTTAAAATTAAGTCGCTATAACTTCTTATTAGCAATTATGTAGTAATAACAAAAAATGGCCTATTTAAATAGGAGTTTTATTTAAAGTCAAACAATCCAAACTAGTAGAATGTTTTAGAAATTTTTTAGGTTTCTTGATAGAGTTTAACATCCCGTATCTTGAGGAACGAAAAATTTGAGGGACCACATGTTTATACGACCTTTTTTTTCTGTCACAAAAATAGCTCAGAAATACGTTCCCTAAAATTTTTAATGCCTCTCTGAAAAAACCTTGTATTTATAAAAAGAATAATTGTCTGTCAAGACCAGGATTTTTGTTGCCAAAAGAGATAAGGCTCTGTTAAAAAAGAATTACCGTTAATTTATAAGGTATAGATAAATAAAATATGTAAACATGTTAGTTTGGATTTTTAAACTATTTACCATGCAACTCATGCATAAAGTGCCCTTTTCAGTTATTGGATGGGAAACCTTCCATTTGTAAAAATTATCACTATACGTACTTGTTACATGTTTTTTTTTTGTTCAGAAATGTTAAAAGCCTCAGTACTAACGTATTCTGGATGCAAGGTTGAAGGAAGTTTTTCAACATGGGACTTAAATACTTAAAGATTTGGGGAAGAAGGAAAGACCTCCGCTCACCGTTTAAAAGATCTATTAAAGAAAATTTTGTATTTATTA